>JAODKC010000130.1:17926841-17953474 GCA_026777985.1 Mormyrops attenuatus
CCGCGTGTTGTCGTGTCGTCTGCTCCTGCTTCTCCTGCTGTGCCTCCCACCCCCTCTTTCTCTTGTTTTCGTGGCTTTGGGGGGGGGGGGGGGGGGGGCCGGGGGGCGGCCCCCCCCCCGGAGCCATAACGATCTCCTGCTCCGCCGCTACACGGCGCTCCAGGCACCGTCATCCCCATTTCCCACTCCCCAGTCCTATTACTGCTTCCAGATATCTCACCCTCCTTTCTTACACTGCTTGGATTTCTATATATTTTTCAGTGGTTCAGTAATATATTAATTAGTTGATTTGCTGACTCCTTTGCTATAGCAGAACCTCACGACTGGACTTGTTTCAGCACTGAGGTGGAGAAATCCAGTGTGCATCATTCCCCTGGGGAAACTCGCACAGGTTCTGCAATCCCAGACAGGACAGTGGCTGGAGACATACAGGGGTGACGGTGAATGTTTTATGAAGAACGTGTCCTGTCAGGTGGCTGCTCTGTCTGGGGGGGTGCAGACTGGTGCTCTGCCAGTTAATGTGGACGTGCGGATCGCTCACCTTGAGCCGGGTCTTGGCTTAGGACGCCAGTGCAGCTGTCCATCTCTGCGTGAATCACACCTTGTGCTGACTGTCTCCGGGGGATAAGGTCGCCTCCAGCGAGTCACGCCTGTGTGTCACCGTCCGGCCTGTCAGACATCTACCTACAGCTTGCATGCTCTTTGTACAGATTCAGACTGCTGTGTTTGGAGGAAAATACTGGAGTAGTATCTTTCGTATATTTAATTTTGCCAAACAGTAATGATCTCCAGACACAGCGATGGTATTCAAAGGTATGTGAAGCTCTCCTCTTGCTCTGCTTCCTCACATAGTAATTGCCAGTAAGGTTTGGGGATTTTGCTTGTTTTAATGGTGAACCGTAAAAAAGGATGGTTAGGCCAGCCCTGTTAATTGCTATATTGGGGTTAGAGCATTGGATCGCGCCTTTCGGTTCACACCATCCTACTGTGTGATGTCATCCTCCTGTTGATGGCTTTTCTTCTCTCTGTGCTGCCTGTCTTCCGGGCAGCCGGATAAATTTTATGTTAATTTTTTTCTGGTGCTTTCCAAGTTCAAAGACCCAGCTTTTTTATTATCAACTGAGATCCAGTTTTTTTTTTTTTACTTTGCCTTTTAATCTCTGTACAGCACCAAACTATTTTCTTTTTGATCTGTCAGATGAGGAAGGCCGAATCCTCCCCGCAAACAGACTGTGTCTCCCTCGCAGATGTGCACTCTGATTGACTGGAGGGGATGCAGAAATATTTGCAGTTGCCCATTTTCCCTACTCTGAAAAGCTTGAAACTATTTAGCTTGCAGGGGAATATCTACAGAAATGCAAGCTCACTTGCTACTTTATGACGCTTGTAAAGAGATGCCTTTAAATCTGTCCTCCACTTGCTTTACGACCATTTTCTATTTGATGCTTTGGTTATTTACTTGAAGAACTAAAACAGGAAAACAGATCTGATAAGACATAGCTATTACCCTTTTGGAAATGTGAAGCAAAAAGCTTGTTACTCTTGCTAAATTGATGTAGGAGTATCACCGGCCAAATCCTAATTGTAAGGTTATTGGCCAATAAAATCCTGCTGATCACTTATCCATAGTGCATGGAAACCCTACAGGGTAAATAAGCAAGGAATCTTTCATGCATTGCCTAGGGGTGAGTCATTTTGTGTCAGCTTGCACAAATTTATTTGGCACAGCTGACTTCGTGGGCTGAACAGGTGCGATCATATGTGTGAGAGACATATTCTTTTACGATAGTCTGACTGTTCTGGAGTGTATCCAATATCTGGAGTTATCTTTCAATATATCTGCATGCAGAAATAAAGCATATATAATTACCCACGTCTTAGAATACCACAGAGATTTTTTACCACGTTTACAGGGCTTGTCTGATGAAAAAAGGAAATCTGTTGTGTATCACCTTCGTTTGGCGCCTCTTCAACAAACTGACCTTAGAATAAATACTTGGTGGAGTATTCGGTCGGTGAGGTTTGTTCCGTGATGATGGTGTGTGACTTGATCTTATTTGTTATGACCTTTGTTTGTATTAGTTGCACCGATGTCTGTTGTCTCCATGTGGCCTAGTGATCATTTTTTTTAGAGGATGATTGACGTGACCTCGAGGTGCAATATCTGTGCTCCATGTCTGATTGATGTAATTGTTGGTTACCATTTCTGGTTGCTGTTTCTACAGTTTGTTATTATTATTACTGTTTGTAAGGTTCTGGGATTAGAGTGTTATTTCGTACAGAGTTTGTTGTGCAAGGAAATTACTGTGTTTTCATTTTCTGCCTGTATATGCAGTACATACATGCACATGTTCAACGCCAGAATCATCTTTATCTGCATTTTGTAATTGTTAATGTCTTCTTTGTTTGTCGTATTGCTTTTACATAACCGCAAATGATCCTAGTATGGGTATTTTTTATTCTTCTGATTTCAGTCGGTGTTATATATTTTGACGTTTTTTAAATGTGTGGTCAGATTCTTTCACATGTCTTTACCTCGTTAGCGAGTTCAGCATGCTCGTCGCCTTGACAGACATAGCGATGGTTTTCCTTGCTGCAAACGAGACAGTTTGGTCAGACGGGGCCGGCGTTCCAACATGGCCGCTCCCCGTCCTTCACCTCTAACATGGAGTCACGGCAGTTTAGCTATATGCTTCAGTGTGGTCCCTGTGACCTCGAGGCGAGATGCAATTACAACGGGCTGCTGTGTCCTGCGCTTCTTGCCAGCTTGATGTAAATTAATGGCCCTGCCATTCAGCTGTGTGTGGTCTCCGGCGTCCAGAGTGTAGGCTTTCCCACATACCGAGCTGGCCGAGCCCCTAATGACACCTTCATGCAGCTGCAAATGGACGTAATTCCACGAGGTCAGACCTGTAGACAGAACTCTCTGCCCAAAGAGATTAATAACCTCTGATGGGAGGCAGGCGAGCACTGAGATATTCATCATCCTGTGCAGCATAGTCTCATCACACATAGTGGCTGTATATTTGCTGAAGTGTGTGTGTGTGTGTGTGTGTGTGTGTGTGTGTGTGTTTGACCTGGGTCTAATGAAAGAAATGCAGAACTAAGTAGTATATGTGCTACTTTTCTTCTCATCATTCTGTGTAGGTCAACAAAAAAATAAAAGTCCCATACTTGGTGCAGTCAATCTTCAGTAGCAGCCCCCCCCCCAACCCCCCCCTTTTCAGACCAATCACCTTCCAACTCACTCATGGATAGTGATTTTAACAGCATGGTATTAGTGACAGGGCACTATACACTCAAGCCCAGAAGAGATCAAAATGAAAGTAGTGAATGAAGAGGAAATGGCATCATCCACCTTCACAGAGTTTTCAGGAGTTCATGAGCCCATATCACACCAGCAGATGAACGTGTCAAAGGCTGAAAGCAAGGAAACAGTGTGCTATATCAGGACATTGTATAATGGAATGGACTGACATGCATACAATATTCAATTTCTGAATATTCTGCGCCTTTCTGAACAGTAATTTGAAAAGTCACCCACACCCTAAATGAAGATATCATCCAACCAGATGTTCAGTTTGACATTTAACATTCTGACCCTTTCAGCTTCTAATCACCACATTCAAGGTGGAGACTCGGCCTATCAGAGCTGACATGCCTGTAATGAATGAGGGGATGTGCGCTTGTTTGCTGCCTTCTGCTTATTCTGTATGCCTTAACAGAATCTGACATTTGCAAATCGGGAGTCAATGGGCCCTTCAGCTCCAGGCGATTGTTTCCTCCTAAAAAACAGCAGCATGCCGAGAGACTTGTGACATTTATTCATCTGATCTATCTTTTGTCTCCCTGCTGCCACTTGCTCACTTTCTCCAGACTCATACGCCGGCATTCCCAAAAGCTTTTGGTTACTCCCTGCTCCCTCCCCTTTCTCCTTTCTCTCCCTCCCCCACTGACTCTCTCTCTTTGTTAGACAGCCTCGCCTCCACTCCCTGCTCTCTCTCCTCCTCTTGCTCTGCCTCTCCTCATCCTCTCAGCCGGTGGAAGCAGCAGAAGGCTGTGGAGTAGCAGCGGCGAGCTCACTGGCACTCGAGCCGCTCGCGTTCTCTGAGAGGCTGAGCGAGAGCTCCAAGCGTACCGTCTTGCCTTTCACCGTTTTCCCACCCTTGGCTTCAACTCCTTCTCCTTGCTGTCCTCCTTCTCGTCTTCCGCTCAGCCCGGGTCTGCTCTCCCAGTGGGCTGCGTAGACGCGGGGACTGGCCGGCCGTGACTGGAGCAACATTTGGCGGGGCTTCACAGTGAAGAAGTTGACGTTGTGGTTGGTGGCTCCCTGGACCAACTTGAACGGAGACCAGGAGCAGAGAGCGCAGACACGCGACTGGCAAGGTGGAGGGCGGGGGGCAGCTAAGCTGGTGAAAAGCTGAGGCTCTGAATGAGCTTCTTTCCTCTGAAAGGATAAACAACTCTCTTGTTGTGAGGAAGAAAAGACACTTGCCTTTTTGGTGAGGGAATTGTTCAGCAGGACTGGGTCAGGAAAATGGAGAAAAGCCTAGCTCAATAGAAACCTTTTTTTTCTATGCACATTTCCTTGTTATTTGTTTCTTGATCAAAGTGCTTAGAAATATTTTATCTGATTGAGAGAAGTGACCCAGTGAAGTACTTTGCATCGGCCCTTGGGTGGAGATCAGAACTGTCCCTCAGACTTGAGCTCTGAGATTCCTGTGACCTGCTTTTGTTAACCCTGACTTTGGTTATGGTGCCACTGTGAGGTGAACAGGAGGTTCAGGCTATTAGTTGAACTTAGGACTAGAAAGGCGGGGGGGGGTCTTAAAAAAAAAAAAAAAAAAAAAAAAAAGGGTTTGGCTGTGGGAGGCAGTTTCGGCTTGATCTTCAGGCCATATGGTTTGGCAAGTACAGCGAAGCCAGTCGCTATCTGTGTTCTAATTAATGTGCAGATGAGCCAGTAGGGAGGTTGCTATTTATGTGATTGGAGTGGGGGCCGTACGTGTGACCCCCAGGGACGTGCAAGCAGACAAAGAGAGCTTCTCCCCCAGCTGTGCCACCACAGTCAAAAGGGGGCAGCTTCCCGACCCCACAACCTCTGCCTCGGTGGCCAGCAGAAGCTCCCATGATGCATCACTGTTCAGCTCTGAGGTCTTGACAATCACTGCACTCACCCCAGGCTGAAGGGGAGGGCTGGGTCGCTGGGCTAAGTGGGGGTATGTGGTACGAGTAAGGGGTCAGACATTGAGGGACTGAGCTCGCACCAGAACAGTTCACTCTCTTCACCCTGCTTTCCCCATCGTGTGGGATATGGAGTTGTAGATTTACTCCTTTTATTAGAGAGGATTTAAAGAGGGCGAGTGGCAGTGTGGCTTCCCAACAGCAGTGACTTTACAGCTGTGCGTGGACAGTGCTGACTGGAGAAGCCGGCTGAGAGCCGCGTCGTCACTCCTGTCGCGTTCCACCTCATGCTTCGCCCTGGGAGTACCGTTATTTCTGGGGACGTGGGAATGTGGCAGCGGTGGGTGGGTGAGCCACCTTGCTGGTGAAGTGGAAGCGGCTATGGATTAACCTGCGCTGTCTGGAACACCGTGGAAGCGTCTCGGAGTGACTGCTGGAAGGAGCATTAAGGAAGTTTCCTCCTTGGGAAACCACTGGAGTTTGAGCTGAAATTGGACGCTTTGTTTTTTTTTTTCTCTCTCTTGTTCCTTCTCTTCTTCCTTATCCTGGGGCCCCCCCATCCGCCCACTCCCTGGCCTGGGGGTGTGGAGTGGAGCATGACCAGCTGTCAGTACCCCATTGCTTCCCCGGAGCGAGACAGGATGTACCAGCACAAAGTCTCGCTAGTGGTACGCTACTTCATGATCCCCTGCAACATATGCCTGATCCTGCTGGCCACCTCTACGCTTGGCTTCGCTGTGCTTCTCTTCCTCAACAACTGTAGGTGTCTCGGTGTGCGTGTATGCGTGCGTGTGTATGCGTGCGTGTGTGTGCATGCGTGCGTGTGCATATGTGCGTGTTATTATGACTGCCAGCGTGACACCTGATACTCAGCGTGCAGGTTGTCTCCCCCTGGCCATATGGCACTAAGGCGTTCTGGGAAAAGTTTGAATTCTGCCCCTGTCTTGTTCATTTAACTTGGAGACTGTGGCGGACGATGGTGAACACAGAATGTTCCAGTACTACGCTAAATTCACCTCCAGCTTCATAAAGTGATGCAGCTTGCGGGAATATTTTCAGTCAGTGTTATGGAGAGAGTTCGTCCCATTTTCTCATAAATGGTCAATCTAGTTGCTGTATTTATCTTACTATGACATTTTCAAAATAATTGCATTCATTTTTATTTTTTTATTTTAGGATGTGTTTTTTTCTGAATAATTTTGATTCTTCATTATTATGATATTTTGTGCGGGCTGGGCTGCTTCATTCATCCGAATATTTTAAATATATCTTTGCTGTGGCTGTTTAATGGTGTGTTTTCCTGGGTGTTCAGACTTCAGGATTCAGCTGTAAATTTGGGCGAAAAATGAGGGCACATGATCAAAAAAGCTTCATGAAAGCAAAGATATGAAAGGGCATCAGAGAATTCATATTTTAACAGGAATGGGAATGGCACATTACTGAACTTTAATGACCAACCTAGACCATCTAAGCTGTTGAGCTGTACTGCTTATTGCAGTTTTACTCTCTCTTTTTGATTTTTTTTTTTTTCTTTTCTGAAGGTCTAGTTAAGCTATTTGCCAAGTTCGCTGGTCGTTTGAACTATTTTAAAATCCACAGCAAATTTTTGTTGTCACGTTTTGTCAGAAATGACCACTCTCCAAGGATTTAAATGGAAATATTACATTTGCTTCGTGATTTCTTTTCTCTCTTCTGTAGCAACAGGACACAACTTGATACTATATCACAATTACTAAGTAGGAAGACTTCAAACGAGTCTTCAACATCAAATTCCACTATTGTCATAATGAATTGATGTTTAGCTATTGAGTACTGCCGATGCTGATTAACTCCCCAATGAACGTGGGAAGGATTTATTTTATGGCTAGGAGGCGTAATGATAATGGTTTTCCGCAGGGTGTGTTTGCATCTCCCATTTGACTCTTACCATCTTTATTTGTCATGTCTGCAGAGGTTTTTTTATCACATACAACCAAAAATGTGCATTTATGTTTAATAGTCTTGAAGTGTGATTCCAGCAGTAAGCTCTGCAACATTAAATACACCATATTAAATTATCTGAAGGAATAGCACATTGTGTAAATGGATAGTAAACCCATTGTGAGATTTACATGTAAATGTCCGGTAAAAGAATTAATAGGAATAATACTTGTCATCAAGCTGGGCTGGGTGTGTCTCCTTTTTGGGCAGGCTTCTCCTCGGCCATCCCTCTGTGACGGAAGGCCCCAGCTGCCTGTCCCTCCTGTCATTTGTCAAAGGTAGCGAGGGAGGTATTTCAGCGCTGCGGGTAGCATAACAGAACCCATTAGCATCCTAAAGGTTTTCAATTACTTATGTTGTTTTCCCAGTGGGGTGAGGAGCCAGTGCTTCATCTGGATTTAAAGCACTAAAATGCATCTTTTTCCGTTCAGTCGTGAATAAGTTTTATTTATCTGAGGAAAATATTATAGGCCGATCTAATCAAGGGGTATGCCATTAAATATAACTGCAAAGTTAATTTCACAAAAGCTTTATATAATATAGCTTATAAATGTAAGGAAATCTACTGCAAGCTTTTTGAAGAGTACCTGTGTGGAGTAGCGGTCTGCGTTTATCATAAGTTTCTTGACACCCAACGCTATATGTACTATGGATGTGGAACTGAGCACACACACACTGTATATAAGCACAATCACAGCAATATTTTGCTTTCATGCAATTATGTTTCTTTTTGTTGTCTAGGCCGGTTGTAGATATGTTGTTTGCATTTGTGATATAAGAATCCGTAACCCCTGCAATTGACAATGAAGCCTTTTCGACAAAAAGCTTAGTTACTGAATGCATTGACCCTCTGCTCTCCATGGCTGCAGTGAAGTGAAAACAGAAGTTGAGATGGGCTTCATTTTACCCCACCTCCGTTCATCTGGGTTTTATCTGAAAAACAAACACCTTGTTCTTTGTTTGCCTTTTGTCAGGGACAGTGAGACACTCACGATAAAACGTTTAATTTTTATTTTCCCACTTGACTTCCATGACCCCCCTGCACGGAGAGGCTGCCGTAATCTTATTGCTTCCCGTCCCACTGCTAAGCATGTAAGGATACTGGATCTTGTTTTTGCCAGATTGATGTGGAAGGAGGAGAATAAATGAAAGTGCTGGTTGCCTCCCAGCGTTACTGCTACGCAGGGGTGTGTCATACATAATTGTTGGCAATATTTTATTTTGATTTTAATTTACTTCCACTTTTTGAGTCCAAGTGGTACATGAATATATCACAGGTTGAGTAAACCCAAAGTCAGCTGCTGTCCTGAGCACATGCTACTTCCGCCATACTTCTGCTTACGTCAATGAAAATACCTGTCATGTGCTATGTGAGCGTGTCACTTCCTGTTGTAGCTAACTGTTTCCTGTTGGACTGTTTCAGATAAACCTGTCCACTTCACTGCAGCGTCGCCCCCTGATGGTGAGTCCTGTGTGGTTTCTCTTCTATTTGGTACTGAGCCCCACTCTTCTTTCTGCTCTGGGGGCAGAATGGCCCCCGGTCTTGACAAGGATTTAACATTCAAAAGGCGCAAGGAGTTCTCAGCTTTGATGCACACTTTTTGACAGCTTCATCTGTCTGCAGTGCGGTTGTGGCATACTTAGCAGCGAAGGCCTCTGGCGGTTCCAGGCATCCTTGAATACATATGTACTGAGGTATTTCCCTGAAGCTGGCTGTATCTCCCAGTATCTACCAGTCCTGTCATGTCTGCTTTGGCCCCCACTCTCACCAGGCTCCCCAGTATTAATCTCCCCAGTTAGTGGGGTAATTTAAGCTGTTGAGCTGCAAGAGTAATTGGACAAACAAAACAATTTATTGCCAAATGGTGGATCCCCACACTTTTTAATTGGGGAAAACAGCTGGTTTCATGGGCTCTTATGAATATTGATGAGGCAGCACATGAAAGGGAGTTTACTAGAGCATAATGCTGAGGCTGGTGGCGAAGCCGCTGTGCATTCTGAGAGGCCGTCAGTGCTGTGTTAGGGCATCATAAACGCAACATGAATGGCAGCTAATTAGCAGGCAACCTGTGGTAGGAAAATTTATGGGCGCTGTATTTGTCTGCCACATTAAAATGAGCTTCCATAAAATTCTCCAAATCAGTTCCTATTAAATTCCTGCGTGCAACTCCCACCGAAGGCCATTTTCACTTTACTTCTCAAATAATGATTCTTATTTCTGGTTCTTGGTTAAACTATTTACAGTTCTTCTGATCCATATGAGGATTTATAACATATTCAAAAATTGCATAGTGACATTTTAATTTGAATATATTCTTTTTTGTATTAAATAAATTCTTTATGCAGTGTCCTTTGCATGCTTTTGAAAATGGCAAATTTCATCA
Source organism: Mormyrops attenuatus (assembly GCA_026777985.1). Classification (NCBI taxonomy): domain Eukaryota; kingdom Metazoa; phylum Chordata; class Actinopteri; order Osteoglossiformes; family Mormyridae; genus Mormyrops; species Mormyrops attenuatus. The sequence continues at coordinate 17,936,390 of JAODKC010000130.1, forward strand.
GTTATTTAAGAAATGTTATGTCATTATTCCTGTAAATACATCATGCAAGAGGTTTTTCCGACTACTGCATGTCTGCATACCCTCAGTTACCAGTTGTCCATGATGTGATGCAGGGTGATGTGATCCCTACCCCAGGGGCAGTACACTACACAGTATATATATATATATGTTTTGGGGGCAGGGGCAAATCCATCCCTGAATCATTTGACACGCAGATGGTACGGTCAGAATGTGAGTGAGGTCATGGTGTTACCTCCTTTAATGTCTTACAGTTCTGAGTTTCTAACAAGCTACACATCTGTAAGGCAGCAAATCCTATTTCATGTCACTTTTGATGTGAAGCCTGCTTGAGGCCCTTTTTGTGTGTCAGTGTCTGCTTACACTGGCAGTGCGTGAATGGGAAGGTATCCTTAGGAGAGGAGTGCCCCACGGTCATGTTTGTAAATACTCTGACAGTAAGATGGTTAATGGGGAGAGTTTCTATTTTTTTTAGTGCACCAAAGGCTGCTTATCAGTTCATTTGCTTGTGTACTTTCTGATCTATGGTACAGCGATATGACTGCTATTTGGCTGAGAAGAAGGACAAGCTTTCCTGCGTAGAGGGCTTGAAAGCCTCATTTTTTCATTGAGAGTCCTTTGGCCTTGTATGTACTTTAGTGACTTTATGTCACTTGAATTAGCAAATTAAGGACAGAGTCTATTGTGAAATATTGAGCCATTTAGCAGGTTTAAATTCATAAGGCTGTGTCACAGGCTGTGTTTTTCAGTCTATGAGAGTGTTTTCCAATCCAGTCCTCAATGACACACAGACTCTCTATGTTTTTGCTCCCTCCCAGCTCCCTACCAGACTCTCCACATTTTTGCTCCCTCCCAGCTCCCTGTCAGACTGTCCACATTTTTGCTCCCTCCCAGGTCCCTGTCAGACTGTCCACGTTTTTAGCTTCCTGTCAGACTGTCCATGTTTTTTGCTCCCTACCAGACTGTCCACATTTTTGCTCCCAAAAACGTACACTGTCTGTGGGTCCCCAATGACCGGATTGGGAAACGGTGGTCTATGGCAATCCACGGCATGGTGTGTTCTCCTTCCAATTTGGTCTTTTTTACTCCAGCAAGAGGAAGCACCAGAATGGCTGCTGTCACAGAAATGCACTATGACAGGCAACCCAGAGCCAGAAGCCACACAGAACAGGGTTCCAGTTCAGTCATAATGGTTTACATAGAATACGGCTGAGACTTGCAGATTTTGCAGTTAGCTGTCAATTAGCCAGGTAAGGTGTCCAAGCTGTGACCCAGTACTAACAGTAAGTAATTAAAAAGTGGAAGAGCTCACTTCATAGCCCTCAAGTACTGGAACTGCCCGATAAATAACCATTTTCAATGTAATACCACTATTATTTTCAATACTATGTATTAATGTATGTATTGCCTTAGAAATATGTTTAATATTCTCTATTGCTTAAATCTGTCCCTAATAGTCTGGTCCTATTCTCTTTATTTTTCTTTGAACATAAAGCTTATATAGGTAAAGCACATGTCTCCGTGATCTATATCTAACATGTGTTTTTTATCTTGTATAATGCGTCTGATTATTATAATTGACAGCTGCACAGAGAATGACTTTTTTCCAGATGTTATTTGAAATCTAAAAGGCACAGGCTACGTCTTACAACAATGGAGCATGATTCTTCTGTTTCTGAAATCACTGTGGTAAGACATAGGACTATTGTGGTGTTTAATACAACATAATATAATAGGCTTTTAAAATAGCAGGATATTGAAGAGGTTTTTGAAGCTCGTGATTTATTCTCTATCCTACTGGACGGCAACTTTACAATGTAGGACATGTGACTACAGTCAGCAGCCAAACCGCTCTGAATAAAAGGCATCTAATCACTGGCTGAAAACTGACAGAGCAACAAAGCTCTCCCTAATTATCATCTTGCTCCCATTTGAAGTCTGATACCATGCCATCCCCAATAATTATTACTTGTCGTGCTGAGATATAATAGCAATTGTTCCAAATTAGCCTGTTGTTTTACGTCAGAAATCTGCCAGATTATGTCATTTGAGGGCTAAAAGTTCAAAAGGATTTTGAGCAAATTGTTTTGAAGAAGCAAAGCTACCGCTTATATATAATCCTTACACAATGTTTTATATCGTACTGCATATGTACGCATGTTTCTGTAAATAATTTAGAGCATAATTTAGAGCATAAATTATAGTTTAATGGAGGGTAAGAAACTCTTGTTTTTCCTCCGTCTAATGTTTAGTCATTTTGTGCAACACAACATAATGCTACAGTCTTGGTGAAAAAGGAGCCGTCAGTCTCAGTACCTGCTCAGTCCCTGCACCATAGCCGCCAATTCGTGGCCATAAGGCTGCTTGGATCCCAAATTGTCAGAATGCTGCCTTCTGTCTAGCTTTAATACTTTGCAATCCAGGACTCCAGTGCCCTCCCACTGAGCCCCTGTAACCACGTTTTTTGATCACTCTTCGCACGCCGCCTAACCTCCCCTCAGTGGGCAGAACCTCCTATTCTAGACTGTTCCGAATATCTCTTCCACTCTGGTAGAAGGAACTCTTTGCCAACTAAGGATTTCAGGTTCAGGTTCACTCACAATCTTACTCTGCACACTGGAGGCTAGGTGCTTGTTAGATCCGTGATGAAAATAATTTAATCTTCCAGTAATACAGATTACAAAGTATGGTCTATTGCTCTGCATTAAGGCTTATGTATGGCTGATGTTTCTAAGATGAATATATTCCAGTTTTATTTTTATAGTCACAATGCTCTCTCGCACGTTTAGATTCTCGGTCATGTATGTTTACCACATGACATACGAACATCTGCTTCATAGTGAATATAAACTGGTCAGAATAAATTTGAACTTTGTGGGCATCCATCAGATCTCAGTTTGCCTGCAGTCATTTAACAACCAATAAATGCAAAAATGTCTGAAGTTAGTTGATTCAGTCTAAGGTAGATCATGTGATCATGCTGTGTCCCTCATAACCAATCAGAAACATCTGTCTTTTAACGACATCAGGCATTGAGCAGCTGCTGTGTGTATTACAGATTAAAGTTCAGTCTTAGCTTGGGAGGAAGCAGGCTTTTGATATTTTTTCTAGCATTATATTCCCTATGCGAGGTATATTCCTGAATGTTAAGCAGACCAATTTCTAAATATGGATTTAGAAAGCAAAATAGGTCTCCTTAATTTTTGGGGATTTTTAAAAGTGTTCTTTAACCAAAGCACTGCTAGGTACTGCTTGTTCATTCCACAATTCAGATTTAAAAAGAAATAAACTCTTCTGTTGATTAAAGGTAATCAGTGGAGCTGAGGGGCTCTCTGCAAACTGTGCAAATGGTGGCTGTACTAAGGGTTTCTCTCTGCCCATGTTGGTATAATTCTAGCAGTAATATGCTTGTCAGCTGAAGGAGTATATTATTAAGACCTGGGGAATCTGAGTGATTAAACTTTCCTTGTAGCGAGAGGCTTGAATGAAGAGCCACCTGAGGAGTAATGAGTGGCGGATTTGGTGTAGCAAGGGAGAGGAATGGTTACCTTGGCGATGCAGCACAGCACAGTGGGGTAACTAGTTTTTTAATGCGAAAATGGCAAACTTTTTTTTTTTTATTTTTTATCTTATAAAATCTGAACCCCATACAATGTCATGGATATTTTAACCAGAGTTTGGTAATTCAGGTCCAGATAGTAAAAGTCCAGACCGGGATTTTGTTTCAACCAACCAGTTGAGTACTCTGTGACTATGACTCTTGCTCAGCTGGTTGGTTGAAACAAAATCCCGGTCTGGACTTTTACTCTCTGGACCCGATTTACCCAACTCTGCTTTTAATTAACTGCTTGGAGCCTGTCCCAGGCAGCACCGAGCCCAAGACAGGGGTACACCCTGGATGGGAAGCCGATCCGTCACAGGGCACGGAGCAGGGGTACACCCTGGATGGGATGTCGGTCCGTCATGGGGCACGGGGCTGGGGTACACCCTGGATGGGATGCTGGTCCGTCACGGGGCACGGGGCTGGGGTACACCCTGGGCGGGATGCCGGTCCGTCACGGGGCACGGGGCTGGGGTACACCCTGGGCGGGATGCCGGTCCGTCACGGGACACGGGGCAGGGGTACACCCTGGATGGGATGCCGGTCCGTCACGGGGCAGGGGGCAGGGGTGCACCCTGGATGGGACGCCGGTCGGGCAGGGGGCAGGGATACACCCTGGATGGGATGCCAGTCCATCACAGGACACACAGAGAGAAATACTCTGTGGGCAATTTAGAGACACAAACCGCACAGAACAGGGTTCCAATTTAGAGAAAAAAAAAAAGTGTTTGTCTCCAGACTGGGGAGAAAACACACGTGACACGAAATTCACACACACACCCAGCAGAGGCAGGGGATTCAGACGAGGAGGATACTGCTTCCTGTGAGCCGCATCACAAAATCTCGACATTTAAAGTAAGACAAGATTTGATACCGTGATGTGCTGCTGAAGCTGGCTGTTTCCTGTTTCATTCCCTTTCCAAAAAAATTCCTCCTGTAATTAATTCAATTCTTGCTGTGTTCTTGACAGCGAGACTCTCGCCCCTTAGAGGAGCAGAATTAATCACAGCAAGTCTGCTATCTTAATTAAATCTTTTCATGTCACAGATTTTGCACAATAGAGCTGAAAATCTCTGTCATCTTATGGGTGCTTAGGATGGAGCGATACTGTGATGTGAAGAAGGTGTAAACAGGTGCTTTGTGGTCCTGGCTATGAGGAGGGGGCTTTAAAACTTCTAAGTGTTGCAAAACCTTGCAGAGGGACTCAGAATGTGCTTTGTCGAGTGGCTTGTCACGTTACTAGAACAAACTTTTAATATGCCAACGCAGACACCCACTTAAAATTTTCAGAGAAATTTTCTTTTTTTCACACTTGCAAAGCTTGTTAACATAATACATAACTCTTATGTAAGATTCAAGATTAAGTTAGGAGTGCTAATTAATTCAAAAGTGAAGAAACAAATTTAGCATGTTTGGACATTTTCTGGCATTAGTCATCGCTGTGCATTTCCCAGCATGTGACAGCAGAAGTCAGCACTGGATGTCAATGCTGTTCAAGATGATCACCTCAAATGATCTGGTGAAGAGACTTGAAGTCAATAAGTAGGTGCTGGCAATTGTGGGAGATTAATGTTAACTGGTTACTACAGATTGACTGGCAGATGTCTTTACAGACTTTTCTACCTGACAGGTTCCATTTCAGGCACCTGAATAAGCCTGTGGGTGTTATGTCACGAGACAGTCTGCTCAGTGTTGCTGAAAACAACATAACCAACATCGTAATGACGAATAGCTCGGAGTAAATTACCTGTTAATACCACTAGTAGCCACCCCAGAGACCTCTGTGTACTCATGATAGATGTTAATGTATCTTAAACGTGGAAAATGTGTCAGCTGATATTTTATAGTCTTTGTGCGATTCCACTCAAGCAGCAAAGCTCAGGAAAGACAAATCACTGTTGCATTAACTAGTATGTCCCAGTTCCTCAAGCCAGAAAGGAGAAGCTGCCTCTTAATAGCATTTAAGTGTGTATTTTTGAAACAGTCATTGGGCTAGGGGATTACCAGTTGTTTGTGGCAAGCTCTCTTTTCATATCAGGTTGCTGTTTAAAATTTTTTATTAAAAAGAATAGCATGGAAGTCATTGTTTTCATCTAAAATATGTAGTCTTAAACTATATTTATGGATGTCTGTGCAAGAATGATAGTGAGGATGCCTTTATGCAAAGTACAGTGTACTACTGTTTATCTGGGTATGTGCCACAGTGTGTATGAGTTATTCAAGAAGATAGTAGACCTGAAAAAAATGTCAAAAATATACATGTACGTATCTGTCAGTGGGCTAAGTTGCATCTTTCTCGTTTGTGATTGACATTTTATAAAATTTTCTTTGTTAGCATCTTTTGTATGCCTTTTGAATGAGATGAGACGTCAAAGTTATTACGAATGCTTCATGATGTTAGGTAAGCAAACATGATGTATCTCAAACATGATGTGTCAATCAATCAATCAAAGTTTTATGTGTCGCATACACAGTTGTACTCCATAAATTTGCATCACTCTTTCTAAGTATGCATACGAATTCGATTCGGCATGGGTAGTTGTATCATGTCTTTTTGTGAGTATTCGCAGAAGAAATACCAGATACAAGTACATTATGAGGACACAATTGACTCAGCGTTATGGGCGGTAGTCTACCTTTTGATCACCTGATGATTTGCAGTGCATCTCAGTTTAATAGCTATAACTTCTGCGCTTTTTTGAAAAAGCTCAGTTAATGCACTTTGGTATGGGCTGCAGTTTGCTTTTAAGATCCTTAACAGGATGATAGAAAGGGCCCAAATATTGTGCTACCCTCTGTGTACTTGGCCAGTCTGAACCTTTCCTAAAAGTAAACCTTTTCCTTATCTACAAAGTGTTCTTTGTGTCATTGTAGTAGAAGCGTATGCTGGGCAGCCAGTTTGATTCACATCTCAGAAAGGTTATGCAGTTCGTACGATAATAAATTATTGGCTGCATAAATTGTTATGTCAAGTGAATGAAAGGATATTCCAGCACCAATTCTTGTCCTATATTTATGGGTTTTTCTAGTCTTTTTGAAACAATAACTCCAATTTAAGACAAAATTTGTTAAGACATGGAATGCTGCTTCACTACCTCATTTTCGCAGGCTGTCTTGGCAATAGTGCCTGTCAATCTGAGCCAATAATTTTCATAATCTCCTTGTCTCTGGGCTCGCAGACACCACCTGGTGGTTGGAAAGATCATTTCAAAGAGTTTATCAGTCTGAAATACCACAGCTGTAAATCTCTGGAGGTCTGAACACTTAATTTGAAAAGCGAATTGTAATTCACAATAGCCTAGCATTTTGATTTAAAATTTTGAAGTGTGTGAACACTGTCAAGAAAATAAGGGTCACATAATAAAATTTCAGATATATAAAGTTTCAGAAATAGTGGTTACGCATCTTATTTCATTTGGAAGGAACACCGTTCTCTGACGTCTTTGTTCTGCATGGCCTAATTTTGGTATTGTCTTCTTTAATTTTGATACAGAGGTTCTAGTGGACTCTTTTGTAAATAAAATAATGACCACGAGAAAGCTATGGAGGATGAAGACCTGCTGGTTTAATAAAAACAACCTTAGAGTGTCTAATTGTTAGAGAGTGGTTTGAGAGTCTGTTTTGTATGCAGACATGGGTGTGCTGCAGAGAAGTGGCCCAGATCAGCCTCATCTGCATAATGAAAGCTACTGTCATGTCCAAAGTAGACGAGGCAGGCCGTCAAAACGCTGGGGAGTCAGAGGGAACGCATATAGTAACTCCTTTTATTGAATTCTTATCTTAACCCTGGAGAGGAAGGGGAAAAAAGGAGAGGCTGCACCGCATGAGCAATGTGTTTCTCATGGGCGTTGGAGCAGGCTACTCTAGTGAGGGTTTGGTGTGCAGACAGATGGAATTCCTAGGGCTACCCCTGAGCACTGGCTCCAAGGAGAGCGGCCCGTCAGCTGTGTGGGATGTAATGTTTCGGGCCATTTCTCACAGCTCCAGCCAGAAACCCACAAATTATCTGTTTGCAGCAAGCAGCAACTCAAAGGAGCCAGTTCGTCATTGCACTCAAAACTGGAAGCTGAGGCAAATCCCACCGAGAAAACATAAATAATACTAAAAAGAAAAAAATATCCAAACATCATCTTCTATCTCACAGCAGCACTTCAGACACATTTAAACCCTCCTATACACTCTGATGCCGTGGACTGCATGCGGCTGAACACCCAAGTATAAAAAATAAGCACTTTTAGCTGTGAGCAGCACTTGTTGGACAGGACTGCACTACGGACCATATAATATGTATGGAGGTGGACAGACTGTTTTGAGCTTGAAGTTTTTATTCTTTATTGCTTGATGTAAAATGCTTTAAACAGACAGGGCTATTGATAACTTTTGGATTTCATTTCCGTAAAGAATGCAGGATAGTACAAGGCTTATAAAATGTTAGAATAGAGGGCAGGTTAAATTCTGTATGTGAAGAGTTTATATCCTATTTTATCTTCTGCATCATAATCAACATAATAATAATCAATAATCACAATAATAAGAATAGTAAGCAAGCAAACAAATGAATGTGTTTTCAGATATCTTCCCATGTGCTAGATCATTTGATCTCTTTGCCCATTTTCTGTTAAACCCAATGATTCATAGCTTTTGAATTTGATAGACTGATCTCCAGAGGACACAAACTCGCCACTTTGATTTAACAGTTGCCTCGGTGAGATTGCTTCACTAGATTTGGGAACTAAATGGAAGCAAATGAGATGATTTGTGTGCTAGTATTGTGGGCTAAAAAGATGTCAAAATATAATGTTTCTTTTGACAGCTTATTTTCTTAAACATGATTGCAGGGAGAAGTTTGTAATTTAAAGGCCCCAAGTTGTTTGACTTTTGTTTTTCACCCATTTTCATCCGTTTACACCCCGTGCTTGTCTCTTATTTTCTGTTTACCTTATTCACCGCAGTTTATTAGTCATGCATGTATATACTTTTTTGCCGAGCTGTCATAGGAAACTGATGTGGTCTTTAAATAATCGTGACGATGAAGAGAGGAACAGAATTTTGCAGTCTGGTAACTAGAGTACAAGCAGATATTAGTGCCCTCAAGCTATGAGTTTGCTATGTCAGGTGCAAAGCTCATTTTTGCAATTGTAAAATTATATTCATTTGTCTTTCAGCATGAGATTTGGATAATTGCATTCTCTGATATGTGTACGTAGATCTTCCCACTCTGGAGCGCGTCTGTTTGAGGGTGGCTTAATTAAACAAAGCATTTGGCTCTATTTTTCGTATGCTTGACAAATAGTTGGGGAACTTTCAAAATATTTTCCGATTAGCACAGTTAAAGTTATGTACTTAATGGCTTTATGTCATGTTTTCCCTTCCAAGCACATATCATGGCCAGGGTCTTGCAGATGTCCTGCTTTTTGCATTGAGATCAAATTCATATGAGCTTCATAACAAACTTGTCAGGAGCTTCCTACTGTATGCAGCTACCCAAAACTTTAAAAGTCCTGTTTTCTGAATAGACTGTTAAACTGCTGGATCCTGTGTTTTCCCAGGATTGTGCTAGATGGGGGGTCAGAGGGCGATGGGCTTCCTCTCAGCAGGCTGCACACATACCATGCAGCTAATGGCCACACTGATACCTCTGTGCATGAGCGGAGTCCCACCAGAGAATGCAGACTGGCCGTATTTTCTGCAACATTTAAAGAAAATCACTGCAGAGATTTTCCCCTGGTTCTGGTTTATCCGTATTACAATGACAGGATTTTATTTATGGATCATTATTAAGGAGCCTGTGAGGTCACTTTCCATGTATGCATGATCTGCTTTTTGAGTTTGTCAGGCAGTGAAAGGGGTGTGACTTCTTCCCGCAGAAGCACCCGTCTGTTTCAGTCGCGCCATATGTTCCCCAGCCCCAGGTGGGACAGGAAGCAGCCCTGCAAGAGGCACAGAGCTACAGCCTTCTGCTGCTACCAGCTCATAGCTGTTCTGGAGAACCACGTTCACAGACAGTCTCCTTGCACAAAGAATTTCTAATAGGGATGGGAAAATTCTGCATTTCACATCACTGACATCAACACTGGCTTTCCAGCTGAGTCTACATGAATTTTCTTTAATGTGAATTCCACACAGATGGTATACGTGACTCATATTTTTATAGGCAAAGTCTTTCATATCCAAAAACATCTTACGCATTTTGAACTATGAATTTGAAAAGAAAATGTGCCTTTTGACTTGTGGCTCTGACTTTTATTGGTTGGTAAAAAGCGGAATTTGATAAGCTCAGCAAATGATCAGTGTATGTCTAATCCTGTTTGCGAACACCCGAACGTGCATTCAAACACCACATATTTCTCTCTGACTGGCAGCACAATAATTTAAGCATGACATTACAGATAATTTTATGTAAAAATAAGGTTCTGACACTTTCCAGTTTTTAATTAGTACAATGAAAAGATAAAGATTGGTGAATGTGAGGACAAAAATGCACTTTGGGATCAAAAAACGGAAATTAGTAATCATGAAGCAAACATAAAATGCTACTTTTACTGCTTGCCAATTTGCCAAGGTTTTTACTAAGATGCAACTGAGGAAGAATGTATGAAATCAAATTTTGGCCCGTAACTCTTCTCCCCCAACACACACACACACAGCCCAATGCTAGGATCGACACAGTCCATCCATTCATCCCCTTTCAATACCCAATTATAAAAAAACAAAACACACATGCAGAGAGTACGTGCTGCTGGTTGGGTTTCACTAGTCTGCGTTCCAGAAACAGGAAAAATAAATATATTATTTAGGCTTCAGAGAGCGGGAGCCCAGTTCAGCCCCGAGCAGCTCAGCTTTGCAATGAATAAGTAACAAGCAGGATGCTCTGAGAACAAGCACATCTGATGAAGCTGCAAAGGAAAGGCCCAAATTGTGATGAATCCAGTCTGAAGAGCAGTTATCTCCCTGGTAAAACCGAACAGTGATTTCCTCTCCATTGTGGGATATTATTTGGAGTGGAGCCTTAAACTAATTCTCAGTGTCCAAAGTGATTCTAGGCACAGTTTTCTTTGGCTCAGACAAATGATGATTACTGCTTCTTTTACATAAGGTTGTCTTTGATCCTTTCTGTACTTATTGTATTTTCTAGGGCATGAAAGTATATGATGACTCTGGGATTCAGTCTATATAATGGTTACTTTGGAAACATCAGCCTTTCTCTGTAGGGTGTACGGTAGCTGATGTGAAGCAACGCAATACACCAGCTGCTGCCCCAACTTTAAGGGCGTTGGGAGGCTGACGGCTGTGTAATTGGACTGCAGTTAAGGTTTGAAGTTACACTACAGTGCGTTTACAGAAACTCTTTCTGATTACAGTTTACCGGTATGAGTCCAGTGTATTTTATAACTGAAGATATTTTCTAAAATGAATAGCTGGCCTGGCCCGGGTGAAGGATATAGCCTGCTTCAAAAATATGGCCTTATAATACAGTAGAAATTGAAAAGTTATAGACGCTGGGCCTACCTATCTTCTGCCATTCAGACACCTCGCATTGCAGCAGTTCTGTAGGATTCAGCATTTTACTTTGCATCTTTTCATTAATTGGCTATTATTGTGCACCTAATACAGAATTTATCGCTCCATTATTATCTCGGGATCTTTATTAGGTTCACCACATGTAACAAACCTCCCTGAGTCTACAACACAAGATCTGCTAGTTATATTGAGCTAAAAATGCCAGCCGTGATGCTTTTTCGGGCTGTTCCTCGTTTTAGTTCAGCCAGAGATTGGAATAAGATGGCAAAATTGCTGAAAGTGCCAGGTTTTATCAGTGCTGCTGAGTCTCGGCCCGGTTCCCTGTGCCCTATATCTGACTCATTGTCTTCTTGTTTTTGAAGGCTTCCAATTTCCCGCGCTCTCTATCCATCTGTTATTGTCCTGGTGTGATGGGACCTCTTGGTCAGATCACACGAGGCGCAAGTAATGCTTTGAAAGATAGCCGATATGACATGAGTAAAGCTGACCAAAGGATCCTAAGTTTAAAAATTAATCTTCTGGAAGAAACTTTATTCAATGTATGTTTTGTAGCTAAGCTTATGGAGGGGACATGAGATCTTTCTGACATATGCGTCAGGTGAATTTGTCACTGTGCTTGGTGTGCATCTGCATTCATTTGATATTTAACCTTCCCTCAAGAGATTTAATTTTAAACTGGTTTAACTTGACATCTATTCAATTAGCAAACGCTTTTATCCAAAGTGACATACATTTTGAGAAAGCAGGACCAGACGATCCTTGGAGCAATTGGGCTTAATGGCCTCGCTCAAAGGCCCAACGGTAAAACCACTCTGCCCACTACAGGATTTGAACCTGTGACCTTGCGGAGCTGTAATCCACTGGGCCACATGCCACCCACACTTTACCAGTGTCAGCTCTTAAAACCACATGGCACATTTACGAAAACTGATGGGCTATTTTTTTAAGTGCTATTTAGAAATTCATGAAAAACTTTAAGGTGATTAATATTCCGGTACTCATAGCTGGTCCATTTGACGGGTCAGATGGCTGAAACACGACAGGAGCTGCCGAGGTAGCAGCCTCTTACATTTTTCTAGCCGCGGCGAAGGTCCATTTTGCTTGTGCGTTGTGTCTCCATATTTCCATTGTTGAGCTCTCCGCTTGTGATAGGTGGTTTTCTGGATTTTCTTCCTAACCAGCTATCAAACTGATAGTGTTTTTTAGGAAGAATTGCAGGAAAAAAATTGGTGTGAGGAAATGAGCATCTTATTTTCTGGTAAATATGTCAGCCAGTTCCACCAATTCCATAACCGATTCGCACCGTTGGAAAAGGGCCCAGCTGGGCCCAGGCTAGACCCTTACTCCATCTCCATGGAAACGTCCACCCCAGACCTCATGCACAATTCATGCTGACCTTTCCCTGTCCAACGAGGCCCTCTGGAAGCGAGGCCGGGCCCCGGCTCCGAGTCTGCGGGCTCCCTCGGCCCGATTGTATGTGTCTCCCCACCTTCCGAAGCAGGATCGGCAATTGTGTCGTAGAAACATGTACCATGAAATATTGATGAGGGTTAATGCCTTTCATAATCATTGGGGTTGAGTGTGGGGCAGACAGCAGACAGAGTAGAATGGGGCAGGCGAGAGCCTAATTGGAGATGGCCCCTTTTCTGGGATCGGGAGAGGAGGAGGGGTAATTGAGCCATCTCCGCACCTGTCTGAGGGCTACCACACACTTCTTGTTGGTTACCTCCACATCAGGCTTGTAATTTTCTACATCTTACTAATTTATTCCCTCGTTGTGTTTTTATTTGCCATATTATGTTGCCTTGACGTCAGACATATGATTTTTCTTTACTCATTTCAGATTTCTCATATAAATAAAACAAATCCATATTTCACTGTAGTGCTATTTCCTCGGCCGTAAAAGGTTTGACAGTCGGTAGAAGGTGGGATTGTCGTGCGATGGCGGGCGGCATTGTGGTGGTGGGAGGAGACTCGGGCTTATGCTCAGTGACCAAAGCGGTCAGCACTTAGTTTATAATTACTAGTGTTCTGTATATGCTAATGTTACATCCATTCCATTGCCATAAATTACCCAAATTACCCGTAACCATTCTAACTGAGATTTGAATTTCTCAGAAGAAAAAAACAGAGAAGACAAAATTATACAGGAGATAGATTATCTTTTTTTTTCATTTTATCATGAGATTGAAGGACTTCCCACAGGATAGATCTGATGAAAGCCTGGTTGTGTAATGCACAGGTGTCCCAAGTTGCTGCCGATTGCCCTCTGTTTCATCACCGTCCTGTGGTGTATTTCCAGCAAACGGGTCCCCGCCGGGGGTGGAAACGGAAGCGGCCCCTTTTGCTCCTCGTCCACGGGCGTGAGCGATACCCAAGGAGCGTATCCGCTAATTAGAGCCTGAGTACTTCCTCTTTTAGGCTGCCTAATAGGAGCCAGTGCCCTGCACCATTGGCTGCAAACCAGGCTTTGACTTTAAAAGGCTACATGATGAAAATCTGGGCTTTGGGGAAGGAGGCCTTTTGCGGCAGTGCTGGGAGTATGCTGGTGCTTCAGTTTGCAGGGAGTCAAATGGCACTGTGACTGGAGTGCCTGGGCCATCCATCTGTTCCCTGTGTGGGGGTAAGTTTGCCCGGGGAAAGGGTAGCACAGCACTGCAGCTGTTCCTCGACCTCTTCACACAGCAACAGCACATAACCAGGCGCCATGCAGCCTTGCCTGTCTCTGTGCTACCCATTCATACGTACATGCCATGGCCGTTTGTTCTTTGGGTGGAATTCTGCCATTAAACTGCCAGGGTTGGAGGTTTGAGTCTTGCTCATGACGTGTGTGGCGTTTGCATGTTTTCCTCGTGTTGCACAAACTCCCTCCTGCGGTTTAGCAAAATGGCATCCGTAGCGTGTCAATCTGTGCATTCGTCCTGCAAAGGACTGGTGTCGTGTCCAGGAAGTCCCCCGCCTCGTGCCCTGTGCCCGACGAGATAAGCTCCAGCCCCCCACAATCCCTACTGAATAACCGTTTACAGGATGCAGAGATGGATGGATACATTCTTTGGTATTAATGCTGAATGTTAAATGTTTTGTTATCAAGATGTTATGACCTTGCAAATTTTCTTTTTATGCTTTTGATTCATACAGTGTTAAATGAGTGTTCTCATTTTAGATTTATATATATATATATATGCCTCAGCTAAAAGAAAATTTCCATCTCTGTTGCCACACAAATTCTAAATTATAGTTACCATGTCTTACAGTTGGGTGTCTTCCCTGTGTTTTGTGCCTTTTCTACAGGAATTCTGGCTTCCGCCCCCAATTAAAAAACTTGTTATTGAATTGGCCTATTTAATTTGCCCCCGTGTGTTTCCGTATATGGATGCTTAAGTCCTCCACTGCCGTGTGCTCTGTGTTTCCTGGGTAGGCTGCAGTTCTGGATAAGTGGATGGATGGATGGATGGAAGGAAGGATGGATGGATTGACTTTGCATTTCCCTGCAATGCACTGGTTGCACTCCCCATAATGGTAGCTCCTACAGATCCTACTGTAGTGGACTCAGGCGTACCTGAAGGGACCCAGTGGGCGAGCAGCACATTAAAATCTGTTCTCAGCAGGTCAAAAACCCCAGTAGTAATATAAAAACCTATGAATAAATCTTGAATTGTGTTTTATGGGTCAAAAAACATGAATGTCCAGCACACTATTGCCCTGACTGTATCTCAGTGCTTTCTTTTAAACATCATTTACATTTAGTAGCCTGGAGCACATTGAAATAGGCCTAATCATGTCTGTTTGACTGTCTCCTTCATATAACCCAGCTTGGAATGCTAATTAATGCCTTAATGTACAATGATCCTATTTTCCAGAATTTCAGACCCCTTGGTTTTCAGCAGTTCCTCATTAATAGCAAGCATGGAGTTGGCCGTTTTATCAGGCAAAGGTGGTTTTTCACTCTACATTTGTTGTACTGCGGTTCACTTAGACTTAGACTTAGACTTTCTTTATTGTCATTGTACAGTTGCCTGAACAACCGAAATTAGCTGGGCCACAAAGGTGCAAAAAAATGTGACAAGTGTCAGGACAGGATGTAGAAACAAAATTAAAATGAAAGTTAAAAAGTTACATATACTTTACAAGAGCATCGTGAATACAATAAACGGGGGAAGGACTTTAGTTCGGCAGGTGTACGTGTCATTTGGGTCACCATATAATTCCTGGTTCTGGTATTTGTAACAACAGTACAGAGATCCTTAAAAAGTTACATGTTCTGGTGAAGTAATGGTTGTTGATGGAATAACAATTGTCGATGTGTGTGTTATTTTCCAAAATCTGAAATATTCACCAGTGTGCTGCATGAGTGGAGGTGGCTCAAAGAAGGTACAAAATAATTAGCACCTTAAACGTCAAAGTTTCTGGGTATTGGACTGTCAGTAATTTCATTTTGTACATGACTAATTAGGTAAAGGATCTGTACTGCTGCAGCAGTTATCGCCCATTGACAGGTGTCAACTGTGGGCTGCTGTTAAGCATAAATGAAGTGGTTAGCAGGATCACACTGAATACTGCTGCTAACTTAGTCACGGCTTTTGCATCTTTTTGACATGTTTGGAACAGACTATAATGGTGTTTTTTTTTTTTCTATTAATCTTTTGTATTTTTTATTGGGTAGCACCAATGAAAAACCATGTTGGGGTCTCTGGTTTACATGCTCCCCGTGTGAGTACTGGGTTTGGTGTGTTGCTCTGGTCTCTCCTTTAGTCCAAAGGCATGGTCTGTATGAATGGGTGTCTCTTAAACTGCTGAATTTATACCGTAGCACAAACTGTGAGGAACAGGCAACCCACAAAAAGCAAGGATAGCTCTGGAGGGGTCGCCAAAATATCGCAGGCCATGTACACACACACACTTTGTAGGGACCGTCCATTCATTTTTGTGGGCATAACCCTAATCCCAACATGATGACCTTAACCGCTACCCAGCCCTAACCTTTACCATGAGTAACCAAACAAAATACGAGACTTTTGTCATTTTTAGTTTTCCGATTGCAATCCACAGATATTTATAAAATTGAATTTCCTCAAAATTTTTTACCATATTCCTCAAAGGTTTTTACCACATTGTGGGGATATTTGGTCCCCATAATATAATGTATACATGACCCACACAAACACAGTGGGCCATTTTGGGTCACCATCAATGGTGACACATACAAAGTCTGAAAATGTGATCACAGTGTCACCCTTTTTCTATACATACATTTATAAGTAGCTTTACATTTTTACATCAGTATCTCTTTTTTAAATTTGTTCTGCATCTCTTTTGTAACAGAATGCTTATAAAAGCAAGAACACAATTTTTACTAAGAATGCTAATTTTCTATTAGTGTTTAGATCAAGGAGCACCAGCAACATATTTAATATTTTGCAGGTGAGACTGACAGATCTGGATTTCAGTAATTTATACTTTTGTCTTGATGTGTGGGTTGTCGAATGAATCACATTTCATTGTGTTGTGACATTGTGCTCGCACTAATATCTCCTGTCGTCCTGAACCAAAGCTAAAAGATTTTGCTTGTGAAAAGGTGGGAAAAATGGAACTTCCCGTGGCCTTCAAATGATATGCTTGTTATTGTATTAGTTGAGTTTATCACGTGTTCCAGTTGCTTTTTCTGTTTCTTTCAAAGCTTCTGTCATTCCTCTCGTATCCATGTACTTACACTATCCAGTGTAGGGCTGTAGCAGTCCTGGGCTGTGGAGTGGTGCATGTGCTACAAATTAGACGCAAGTCCATCCAAACCACATATCTCTGTATTGTGGGGGAAACTGGAAGAGACAGAGGAAACCCCAGAACCACAGGCAGAGGGTCTACAGTCCAGTCTCACACACACACACACACACACACACACACACACACACACACACACACACACACACACACACACACACACACAC
>JAODKC010000130.1:17963627-17975146 GCA_026777985.1 Mormyrops attenuatus
CCTCGGGCTGTGCTGTTTTTCGGCTGCCTGATAGACACAGGCTAACATCTCTTTGCACCTCGGGCTGTGCTGTTTTTCGGCTGCCTGATAGACGCAGGCTAACATCTCTTTGCACCTCGGGCTGTGCTGTTTTTTGGCTGCCTGATAGACACAGGCTAACATCACTTTTTGCACCCTGGGCTGTGCTGTTTTTCGGCTGCCTGATAGACACAGGCTAACATCACTTTTTGCACCCTGGGCTGTGCTGCTTCTTGGCTGCCTGATAAACACAGGCTAACATCTCTTTCCCTGCCATGTGCCTTTTTATCTCCTCTTTCATGAGTCTACAACAGTGGCATCATTCCAGGATTTCTCACTTATTGTTTTGTATGATGCAAAAACACAAATGATAGTAATTTACTATCTGAATGCCCCAACATTTATTTTCGTCTCCGACATGTAGGGAGAGGCACGGTTTGAGAAACAAGTGTGAATAATTTGAATTGATAAATAAAGACTCCCTACTGTGATGGTGAAATTTATTATTCACCTGAGAGAATGGCTTCCAAAGCAGAAAAAGCCAACCCTGGCTCTATGTTCCCTGCATCACCTGCGTAAAGACTAGGCTTTGAATATCTGACAAGGAGTCACTTGAAATTCTCATGCCATAAGATTGAAATTCTCATACCGTAGTTGCTGGGGGTGGGGTGGAACAGCTGCATGGGGGGTTTGGACAAACAGCAGTGCAATGCTGCAGAAGACAAAATAACAATAAAAGGTGTGATAATAAATAATAAATAGGTAGTGCATTATGGGTGGCTGCAGAGGGAAGTGCAAAAAGACAGTTACACAGAATAAGGGTTTGGAAACGTGCAGGAAGTACTACTTTGACAAAAACATGACCGTGCGATACGACGGTTGCAGGGCGGACAGGTCACTGGCTGTTAAGGCACTTGATGGCTTGTTTCTGTGAATTAAATCTCTATGTCCCATTGGCTCACCCTCCACTTTACCTGAATTATGCATCACTGGAATCAGGCTTCTTGGAATGCAACACACAAGACATACTAACAATCTATGAGAGGGTATGAAGAGGAAACATTATCTCATTTAAATTCCAGTAAAAGCAGCATTTTTGTCAGCTATTCCGATTTTTTTTTTTTGTTTTATCTGATTTTGTCTCACATTATCACAGTAGATGTTTTAATTATGTGTTGTAATTTCTGCATGGTGTCCTTGTCTTTTATTTAATGTTTTTACAGCACAGCCATACCGGCCTTATCTCTTTCTTCTGCTCCAGGTCCCTCTGTTTCCCTGCTTGCTGCCTCTTTGATTGCCCTCTCCTGATATTGCGTACACTTACAGCCTGGGTTCCCCCTTGGCGGGGTTTGAACCTTGTGACAGCAGGATGTTTCAGTCCTCCATAATCTGACAGCTGGGGCAAGGTTTCTTTGGAGAGTTTCCAAAAAGCTGGAACCCTTGTGTTGAGCCTGGAAGTTGTCTTTTTTTCCTGGAGATGCCTAGCAGTAGGAGGAGTAACAATCTTAGAAAGGATCCTCATACCGTTTCTTACCAGTGCCTCACTAAGCCAGTGCAATAACGGCAGAATAACGTGGGGGATCCGCTTATCTTCTCTGTTTGTGCGGCGTATTTATGAGAGCTAATATTTAGACGGAGCATTTCTCCTGGGTTTGTGGCTACTGCTCCTTTGAGCTTTTGAATGTGTTTGTTCATTTGTTCATTGTATTCCGCTATCTCTGTCTAGTTCATGTTGAACAAAGTTGCTTATCAGAACAGCCCAAAGAATTAAATTTGTCCAGTCGAACAGCATATTTTGAGTGATAATTTGTTTGGCTATTTGTATGTGTGTGTGTGTGTGTGCATTTGGGTTATGTATATATTGTATTGTGGGGACCAAATGTCCCTACAATGTGATAAAACCTGTTATTTTGAGGTTGTGTGGACCATTTTTTTGGTCACCACAAGAGGAAAGTCAGATTTATATAAATCTGTGACGAAAAATGCCAAAACTCTCTTATTTTGTTTGGTTACTTATGATTAAGGTTTGGGCTGGGTAGGGGTTAAGGTCGTCATGTTGGGATTAAAGTTTTCCCCATAGAAATGATTGGAGAGTCCCCACAAAGATCTAATTACACACCTGTGCTTGTGTGTGTGTGTGTGTGTGTTTGTGTACATGTGTGTTGTGTGGCTATATCCTTTCCAGTTATTGAGAATAAAATGACAGAACAAAGCATTTTCCATACGTGTTCCAGTAGTCATATAGCATTTACGTAATGTATAAGCTGGATAGCCGTATATCCTGAATCATTCTGACATCAGAATGGGCTTAATGGTGTAAAGCAGACCACATTTGATAAAATAGAATAATAACAGAAATTGCATTGGACAGTGGAAAATGAGAAGCGCTAAAAAAAGCCCTGGATACGAAATGTCAGGTGCCGTTCCCTGCTGAACATTCCGATAATCATTTATAGGGTGCCTTAATGCTGCCTGAATCAGCACCGGGGCGTGGTCCATGATGGAGGGCCTTTAAAAATATATTTGAAATGAAGTAGTGAGTGGCGAGGGCAGTAGTGCTGTGCAGGGGGGATGATCCTGGCCGTGATAATGCTTCGTGCTGAGCTGTGTGACAGGGCAGTGAGTGCGGATAGGCGGCTCTCTGTATGAACACTCCAGCGGGCACCCTCTTCAGACAGAGTGATGCCTTTAACCATCTGATCCCCTCTGCTTCTTATCGGGATTCATTCCAGAGGAGCCGGGCGCCTGCGTAGGAAGGAGGAGGCGCTCTCCAGAGGCACTGCTGCTCCTCGCCATTCGCTGCGGCGTCTTATTTACATTACTTGGGCATCAATCCTTCTTAATCATTCAATACCTGACAAAATGCTACATTTAAGGGCACATGAGGCAATCTAAAGCGCTCCCAATTACTTTCTGAGGAATGCCCTTGCTTAAAGAGCAGAGTCAGTTGAGATAGACAAATAGAGTTTCGGCAAAAGCACTGGATGTTGCCTGTCTCGCACAGTAGCTAAAAGCCAGTGCATTCAGCCTGCCGCCTTGGGTCTGGGAGGGATGCCAGCATCTACTGGGACTTTTGAGACAGATTAGCAGCAGTTCGTTTTGAATGGTGGAGTTCAAATGAAAGTCATTCCGCCCCCTTTTAAAGAGCGCGTCAGAGGAACTGTGCCCCCCGACTGTCTCCTGACGCATCCAAGAGGTGCAAAGCTAATTAAGTTTCCTGTCTGAAGGTAAACCGGCAACCCTTCAGAAAGTTTTGACATCTTAGTTCTGGTAGGTAGGAGAAAAGTGCCTCGTCATCACCATGTATTTTTATGGTGTCTGGTAAATTAAGTGCCCGTTTTGAAGATGATAAACGGTATAATGTCTTTTTATCACAAGCAGTGTTGAGCACTTGTTTGTAGTGCTGGATGTTCAACATAGTGGTCAGAGTTAATCATCCAGTTGAAGGATATGTTACTATGTCAGTCTGATCGGTAGCTTCACGTGTGCGCCTGTGTGTTTGGTAAATGTTCTAATAGTTACTATTGTTCGTCATAATAAAAGCAGATGTCAGTGCTACATATACAGTACTATGCAATAATCTTAGGCAGTCCAAAGGAATGTTTATAGCTATTTATCTGGGTAGTAAGTGCACATTTGCTCAGAACAAAAACATTTGAACGTATGCAAATTATGAATAAAATAAAAACTAACAGGAATTTCTTCTGTTCTCCAAAAAGTTACTGATATCTGGTTGGATGGCTAGATGAACACCGCTTCAGTTCCCAAACCTCTCCTCAGGGGCACCTTAGTCATTCCATGTATTTATTAAATTTCACCACTAGCCAATTTCTTAACTAATTAAATAATTTAAGAAAAATCCAATGAGATATTGATTAGCTATACGAGGTGTGCTAGTGATCGAGTCAAAAATCACATGGGTGTGTTGGACGGTTGCTGCAAACTCTGAGGTGACTTTGCAGAGGCTTTGAAGTGGCTAAGCTGACACACTTTGACAGGTATAGTAGCGAAGTTTTACACCAACATCAAGATCATATAAAAATAATTTTCTTTGGCTGCCTAAGACTTTTGCACAGTGCTGTATCTGTTCAAAACTTTATGTCAAAGAAAATCATTAAAGCTATTACGTAACATTAGAATATATGCAAAAGAGCAGTATGACAATAAAAAATAACATGATTATTTTTTGGTTTCTGCTCTACTAAAAGTAGCTGATGCCTCCTAGGTGGATGTCTAGATGAATACGGCTTTTGTTCCCAGATCTTCCCTCAGGGGCATCCCACCCAGTCCAAGTAATTGTGAAATTTCTCCATCAGCTCTGTTACATAACTTAATTAAATAATTTGATGAAGAGTTGACTAGCCAAATACGGTGCGCTAGTAGTCGAGTTGTCAGATGCATGCTTGGTACAGGATGGTTACCACAAATACTGGGGTGACTTCAGGAGCGGACACTTTTGCATATTATATCTAAGCACTGATCAAGTGATTCTCAAAATCCGTTTCACATCCTTTTTAGGCCATAAGGATCCTTGCGGTGTGGTGACCTGCAGCTACGGCAGTACGTGTGTCCAGTCCTCTGATGGCCAGTCAGCAAAGTGCATGTGCCCGTTGTCCTGCGACGGACGGCCAGAGCAGACTGTCTGCGGCAGTGACGGCAAGGACTACCCCAATGAGTGCATGCTCAACAAGCACGCCTGCGCCACCCAGAGGAACATCAGGAAACAGCATCAGGGGCCCTGCGGTGAGTCCCTGTTTCATCCTCCTCTTATGCTAATATGTCCATCTGTAAATTTAAATTAGCGAGCAAGATGGTAGAAGGACAATAAATTCAATTTAGTTTTATATAGCGCCTTTCACAACCCCCAAGGTAGCCTATGTGGGTGTGTTGTGATACATTCCTGCATCAGTTATACATAAAAGGGAGAACAAAGAAATGAAAGAAAAGCCAGATAAAGAGAGAAGAAAGAAAGACCCCCACCCCCCCCGGGCATGCTAACATTATAGGAAAAAGCAAAGAGTGGGCTTGCTTGCTAAAAGCGAGGCGCAGATCCAGTGCTTAGCTCCAAATATGTTCTGCTTTATAAGACCTGCACTGTGAAATTGCAAAGTCATTTCCAAATTACAAGTTACATCATTGTGAATTTATATCAATATGCAAGAGGTTTTATTATATCAGACATATACAGAAACTGTTTTAATTCTGCATATCCAAACTGAAGTTGTTTGGATATAACAACTTTTCCCCCCTAGGTGTTGGGTGATCAGTGAGTGTGTGAATTTCACCTGGTCTCTGTGTTTCTGTGCTTTTTTTTGGGTTCTCTGTCTGATGTAAGAGTATATGCCTTATGACAGAGACTGGCATCCTACCCAGGTTGGCCCCTGGCTTGGACCCAGTTTTTCCTGGCATGGAGTCTGGGCTCCCTACGACCCTTTGTGGATAAACAGTCGGAAGAAAGGATATTGTGTTAGTCCATCACCAGGCGCAAACTGACACACAATCATGCATTATAGGCAATTTAGAGACGCTGGCTCTAAACAGCATGTTTTGGACAGCGGGAGGAAATGGTGGTACTTGCAGTAAGGCGCGGAACACGAGCCCAGCTCCTACAGAGCAGGGGTGAGATTCAGTCACCCAAACCTTGGAGGTGCAGTGCAGCAGAGCAACCCACTGAGCCACAGTGTCACCTTTACATAATCTATACTAAAATTTACATTTGTTTACACAGTAGGCTTCGTTCTGTTACCACACTGTCTCTTGTGATATAGTGAAATTTCAGGCTAAAGCATCAGTGATGGCAGCTGCACTGGAGACTGTCAAGAGGGATGTTTTGATTGAAAATGATTAAACTTTTCTGAGAAACATTGTAATTGCATCCATCCTTAGCTCTACAGTGAGTCTGACTGGGTTAGTTTGCAAAACGCACAGCAAATCAGATTTAGTTTCAGTTCACTTCTTGATTGGAAACAAATTGCTGTACCCAGCTCGATAATGAATTATGGTAAGAATATTTTACTGTGCTTACACCTTTCAGAACTCTCTCTATAATTAGTAAATTTTTATATGTAATGATTGTATTCTTTATTTTGAGCATGTTACTTGCTAGACTTTCTTAGTGAGAGGCAGAAATTTTGAGCTATTTGACAGGTTTATTTCCAGTAATAGATTTCCCCGTGCTGATGATTATGATTATTATGCATACCCACCTGAACTCAAGGATTCCCAAAACAAACCATATATATCATTCAAGCCCTTTTCCCACTTTCGTCTGTTCAGTTAAGAATGTTTACCGGCCCATTCCCTATTTGTTGATTCAAAATTGTTCTGCTCATCTCTGTCATTTTTGTTAAGGGTTTCAAAACTTGAATTAGGTTCATGTGTTTTTACATTCACTGTTTTATTTTTTTTTAATATTCACTTCTGTTTTGTTGTATGCTTTTGTTATCTGTGTTCATAATTTTCTTTTCTGCTGTCTTGCTGTCATTTTAGCCAGGGTCCTTTTGTAAAAGAGATCTTGATCTCAAAAGGTCTCTCTGGTTAAATGGTGGTAATTAAATAGTAACTTTTAAATAAATAAGTAAACAAGCAAATAAATAAATAAATAAACAAATAAATAAATTTTCCCTGCTCATCCTAAAAAGTTAAGAGTCACCTCCTGGGACCCTTGGTGTATGTGGGGTCTCTATTTGCAGAATCACTTAGGGCAGTGTTTTCCAATCTGGTCTTCGGGGACCCACAGACAGTCCATGTTTTTGCTCCCTCCCTGCTCCTGGTAAGGAGTTGGGAGGGAGCAAAAATGTGGACTATTTGGTAGGGAACTTGGAGGTAGCAAAAACATGGACCGTCTGTGGACTGGATTGAGAAACACTGACTTAGAGCATTCTCCTCCAAAAGCCGTGGAGGAGAAGAGGCCACCAGAAGATGAATGCTTCTGCTGAAGGTGACACTGGTGATATATTCAATAAGACAGAATGAAATCATTATGCAAGATTCCCCTGAGAGGGACAGACGCTGGAAAAATGGCCCCTAAATCTTAGTGAGCAATGTGGGGCCTGTTGGCAGCCTCCTGAAGGTACTCCAGGAAGCATACAGTAAGATGATTTACAGCTGCCGCAGTGACCGCCCAACGGCCTCCACCCAGTTTTTGATGGAGGGGTGCAGTCTGGACACGCCACTGTCACTTCCACTTCACTGTGTCCAGTTTTGCTCTAATCAGTCCATCCTAGCTTCACATCTAAGACATTTTCAGTTCCTCTTCCAAATGTTTCCAATTTCTTACTTGAAGACTGTTTTACTGCTTGCTTTTTGGTTGGAAATTTATTACAAACTTATTCAATTTGGCGTAGCTAAATAAATGTCATAAGTTAAATTGTGATTATTGTGTAGTTATAGCCTGATATTTCCCAATACCACACTTATCTGTAATTGTAATACATAATCTACACCCTGAATGGATTGGTGTCTCTGATTTGGTCATGTGTCTCGTGTGCATGATACCGTGGACTGGCACCATGAGCGGGGTGTCCCCTGCCTTCTGCGCCGCGTTTTCTGTGACACCCTCCACACCACCATGTCCCAGGACTGAACAGGAGGTTATAGAAAATGGAATGGGGATACAAAACTGATGATGCCCAAAGCAACATGCATGAAGCCAGTATAGCATGTCCAGATATTACTGCTACAACATGGACAAAGGCCTTCACTAGTGAATAAGACATTCATTGTAGTTTGAGGGGACACTCCTGCTGTAACATGAGATGCCATTATTCAAGGCTGAACACAGCTGATTTCGAAGTGTTACAGAGGAAATCTCATTGTCCTAACGAGATTGTACTAACTAAATGTCATTCTACCTTTGCAGTGACAGTACTTGTTCAATTACGATAAAGGTATTCTATTCCGTTTTAATTACTACAATTAGTTTTGTTTATATGGAGTATAAATTGCTTTCAGTGTACCGATAAAAATGCAAGTGGAAATACAGACTGACTTGTAACACAACTCACAATTTTAATTTAACGGTAAACTAGTGTACCATGCCATGTTGGATATAGCATTGAAGACGACGTCAGGGATCATTTTTGTGTATGCAATTGCTTATTAATATCAACTTCTCTTATTTGTAGAAGGACTAGTTTGTGCTGGTTCAATTCTTTGTTTCCATGTGTGAGCAAACACGGCCTACGCCTGACCTGAGCAGGCCTTTCACCATCGGTAGTGTGTATGTGTTTTGGTTCCTGTGCATTGAGAGATACTCACTTGTGGCTTGGCTGCCATATAATAGACCAATGCAGATATGCTATGTTTTCCCTGTGCCTCTGAATATATAGAGCTTTAATCTTCCAATGTTCTATACAGAGACTTTATAGATTTTTCCCTCTTAAATTTAACATAATCTGGGCTATCTCCGGTAATGCCAATGTAAGTGCTGAAAGGTGAGGCACGCACCTTCCGGAATATCTGTATTGTCAGCCTCACTTTTGTTATCACCCTTAAGGCTACAGGCTTCATCACATTGCGTAATACTCCTTCAGACATGTGCTATTTGCTTATTTCACCCAAAGTTCTCTAGGTATCTGGGTGTCCAGGAGCCATGTCCCTATATGGACAAACATGTCTGTTTTGAGATGTGTCTTTTGTCTATGGAAAAGACAAAGAATATGTGGGAAATGTTGTTAAATACCATGTATAGAATTCATCGTAGTGTTGACCCTTGTAGGTGACAGTAGAGTATCATGCAGAACCTGGGGGCCCCCAGAATGGCCAATATACCGGAGGAGGGATCAGGCTAGGTTCCATTACTTCGATCACCATGGAGTGCAGCAAGAGTTAATAAACACTTCCCACATCAAACACTATTGTAGCTCCTTTAAATACCATCTGAATTACCTCTTTTGTGTTACATATTTGAATGAGGACTTTTAATTTCATCAGTGGATTTCCTCTCCATTCCTCCCCACTCTAGATCCCTGCAAGAACAACGAGACCAGTGAGAGCTCTGGGTGCTGGGTGAAACCACGCACGCGCCAGGCCCAGACTTTCGCCCTCCCCAAGTCGTGCCGCCCTGATGCCACGGCTCTGTGCGCTAGCAACGGGCAGACTTATGACAGTGAATGCAGCATGCAGTTCACAGGCCGGCTGAAAGGCGTCTTCCTGAAGAAGGTCCATGATGGAGAGTGCCGAGAGCATGGTGCGTTTGCCCATGTGCTGCTAAGTAAACAGCTGTTCTGGGTCATCATTCTGCATCAGTGACTTTGTTATTAAAATAAAAAGAATCCATCCATTTATCTGTCTGCCTGCTCCTGGTCAAGGTCGTGGGGGTGGGGGGTGTTAGTTAGCTAGTAGCAGTTTTGGGGGAAGGAATCAAAGTCTGGCAATATGAACAATTAAATTAAAGAGATCACATGTGGTATAATGGCATATGTCATCAATTTAGTTGTGTTAAGTATGAATGATAGGTGATATATCATCTATTACTCACATTCATGATAAATATTACTCAATGATCATTGTAAATCTTGGATAATAAAACTTCCATTTTCTAATTGGATGGACTAGAATAGTTAATAGGAGGTATATGTCACAACTAAAAGAATAGATCTTACACTGCCTCTCTTTGAAGACCTATAAATGAAACCATGTGTTGTGGTTGAGTACCAAAATTAGTGAATCAATTGTCATTTGCTAAACTGACCATTTTGCTATTTTTATGGATAGTAGTAAAACTATAGCTATTTAAAATGTATTACTTTGCTCAAGACTATGACAGCGACGGCTGAACCTAAAGCATTCTAGGTCTTGAATCCAGTTTCAGAACTTTAGCACCACAGTGCATCATCTCACCTCATCTAATTCCATCTCATCTCAAGTAGCTTTTGGCTGAATGTGCAGAAGAAATCAATCCATAGTTCGTGCCATTTTTCAGGGACT
The DNA here is from genome assembly GCA_026777985.1 of Mormyrops attenuatus. Taxonomy (NCBI): domain Eukaryota; kingdom Metazoa; phylum Chordata; class Actinopteri; order Osteoglossiformes; family Mormyridae; genus Mormyrops; species Mormyrops attenuatus. The sequence continues at coordinate 17,973,576 of JAODKC010000130.1, forward strand.
GTTCGAATGTCAAGGGAAAAGTAACTACAGTATACAGGCATATATAATGCATAACCTTCTGTCTGAAACTCTCTTCCTGTTTGATGGAGTCCAGTTTTCTAGCTCTGTCCTGCTCATCCTTGGTATACTGCAGGGGTGGGGAGTCTTATCCACAAAGGGCCGGTGTGTATGCCAATTTTTGGGATAACCTTTAGGTCAGCTGTTCAAACCCAGGTGTGAGGACTCTTCAGCCAATTGGTTCTCTAATTCGTAGTCTAATTAGGGAGTTGCAGCGAAAACCCACACACCCTTTCTGGATAAGACTTACCAGCCCTGGTATACTGTATTTGTAGTTATAGAGCAGTTAGTGTGCCTAGGACTTGACTAGACTGTATGCCAGTCTCTTGTTAAATTAATTTAAATGCATATTAAATACAAAATGCACTGCATTTTGTAACAGAGAGCTGCAAGGCGGACTGCCGGTTCAACGCCGTGTGCCTGCTGGATGAGCTCGGACCCCGCTGTTCCTGTGAGCCCATGCACTGTGACGGGTCGTACAAGCCACTCTGCGGCAAGGACGGCCACACCTATGCTAACGACTGTGAACGGCGTCGTGCTGAGTGCCAGGGCAAGGCCTACATTCCCATCATGCAGCTGGGCCCTTGTGGTAAGTCTGGCAACATTGGCTTTTATGTCCTCAAAGGGTCGGTACTGTAAAAATGTGAATAGGTGGCGCCAGGATGCATAAAGATGGTGGATTTCTTCTGGGTCTAGATTTATGAAAAACAAGATTGAAAGCTCTAAAATTGACTCTATCCTTGTCTCGTTGAGTCTTATTTGTCTTAGGAACTTTTTTTCAGTTTTATCTTTATGTGGAGTATATTTGTTTTTGGGAGGAACTGTCATACTTCATTAGCCTAAATCTTTGTGTCATTCCAGGCTATTGTATGTAAGACTTCTGTATTCCCCCCGTGTTTCAAATTTGATGTTTAATTCTTCAAGTATCTCAGTGATTTGGCACACTGGTCTTTTGTGAGCCTTTGTTTCGCCCTCTTAAAATGCCAACTTTGTGCTTTAGTCAATCAGTGCATATCTGGGTGGTGTCTGGACAGGGCTGGTACTAGAGCTGGTATTTTGTCTTCTTTAAGTTATTTGTTTGGACACATACACAGAATGGGGATATTTGAGCTGTAGTGCAGGATTTAGGTGGAAGGGCACAGCATGAAGTTGGGGAGGGTTGGTGCTTGACACATAGCTCTGGAGTTTTGAAGGCAATGCTGAGCTCACACTAAAGGCAATTTAGAGACACCTATTCTTCTAAACATGTTTTTGGACTGTGGGGGTAAGCTGAAATACCTGGAGGAATACCTGGAGGAAGCCCACACAAACTGAAATGCCGAAAGGAAGCCCACACAAACTGCAATACCTGGAGGAAGCCCACACAAACTGAAATATCTGGAGGAAGCCCACACAAACTGAGATAACCAAAGGCAACTCTCATATACTGAAATACCTGGAGGAACCTCACACAAACTGAAATACCCAAAGGAAGCCCACACAAACTGAAATGCCCAAAGGAAGCCCACACAAAC
>JAODKC010000130.1:17975246-18001776 GCA_026777985.1 Mormyrops attenuatus
CACACAAACTGAAATGCCCGGAGGAAGCCCACACAAACTGAAATGCCCGGAGGAAGCCCACACAAACTGAAATGCCCAGAGGAAGCCCACACACACTGAAATGCCCAGAGGAAGCCCACACAAACTGAAATGCCCAGAGGAAGCCCACACACACTGAAATGCCCAGAGGAAGCCCACACAAAAAGAGAGCCGAGGCCATGAATCATATTCACATGCCTGAAGTGCTGGACACTGTGCCACTGCTCCATCAAGCATCAGTTCTCCAGTAAATAAATAAAAAATAACTCTCAACATGCTTGTTTCTCTGCCTACATTTTAAATGAAGTCCAGTACTTGGCAATAAAGAGTGGGAGGACGAGACATAAATTAATCTGTTCCGACTAACTAGACACTGGAGCATTGTATGAATAGACTGCAGTATTGCTGCTTGCCCAATTAAAGACTTTCATTTTATTGTGGTATACAGTAGGTAGCACCAACACAGCTTTATTACTGTAACTTCATTACCATTGTTTACAAATCTTTTCCAAGAGGTATATCAATTTTAATGCTAAATGGCCTTGTTATGGTCTGCTTTGCTTTATTTAGTTCTTTTTGATTTGGCTAATGTTCCACTCCATCAGATTTTTGCTAGTGACAAGTTACTGTGTGATTTTATTTTACAGTCCAAAAAAATATGTTTTCCTGTTCTGTGGCTTGTTTTATTCCTGTTTTTTGTTGGAAATTCATCCCAGTGCATGACAGCTTCCTCTGACAGTGTGGTCTATGTGAGACTAGTGTGCAGAGATGGAAGGTCTAACGCCTGGACACAGTCACGCTCTGATAATATCCTTGTCTCAGCCCTTTACTAGCAACTACGTTTTTTGCTGAGCTGCTTTGATATTGCAAGTTGCAGTCCCAAAAGCATTAATAGACAGAAAGGTGTGACAAAGCCAATTTTCTCCCCAGTTGGGGACGGCTAATCCCCATCTCATCACAGAGCGGGAGCAGTAACAAGAGTTTTTAACAGCTCTATAATGATGATGGTCAGGATTCGGACGTCATGTATTACACATCATAGTTACCGCTGCTTATAACAACCTTGAACCTAAAGCATTTAAGTGTAGTTAGAACCCTGGTTTAATATCAGTATTCGGCCTATGTATTTGATGATGGAAATTAGTTTGAAATAAATCATTTTGCACGCTGCATGGTTTTGTAACCAGTAGTTTTTTATCAATAGGAAATACAGTGTAGCTCATTTTCTATCATAATCCAGAAGGTTAGTGGGTTACATGCAGCAAGATATGCTAGTAAAGGCCGGACAGAAGTGTTTGTGTCTCTGTGTTCTGAAAGGCGTCACTGCATGGAATTTCTACAGCAAATGTCATTGTTTGTAGTATGTCATTCTGCATGGTTGGGGAAGTCTTGTACAGCAACAACAACAACAACAATAATAATAACAATATGCCGTCACGGTGATGTTGACTCTCGCCTGGTGGTCCTCCTCCAGTACTTCTGTCCACATCTTCGGGCTTCCCACAGGCAGGTTCATCTGCAAGTCCATCCGTCTTCTTGCTGTTCTTTTTCTTCCTCTTTTACTTTCAGCTTTTCCAGTACACTTCTGAAAATGTACCCAAAGTATGACTCCAACCCCTCTTGACCATTCAGTTTCTCCACATCCAATCAACTTCTTGCATCTTCTTTCCCTAGAGACTCTTTATAAGGACAGTGGGATTCTCTGATACGCCAGTTTTCCTGGGAACATTCCATAGTTTTACTTGGTTGACATAATCAAAGACTTTGTTCTAATCAGTAAAGCACATGTTGACCTGCGTTGTCAGTTTTTTCGATTACCCATCATGCACCAGCAATGATGGCTATTTTTCCGAAGCCTTTCCTTAACCCAGCCTGTACACCAAGCAGTTCTTATTTTATGTAGGTTTCTAGTCTATTTTGGAAGAATTTCAGCATAATCTTATTGTCATGGGATGTACAGGAAAATGTACAATACTAATACATAAGTGTATATTTGCTCAGGAAAAAAGACACAATATAACATTATAACATATGCAAATTAACAGTGACACGATAAAATATAAACAAGAATTTAATCTGTTCACCAAAAAGTCTCTGTTGTTTCGTTGGACAGCTAGATAACCTTCGCTTTGGTTGCCAAACCTCTCCTTAGGGGCATCTCAGCCTTTCTATGTATTCGTTAAATTTCTCAGCTAGCTCAGTTAATTAGTTAAGTCGATTTGTTAAATAACTCAACAAGGTATTGATTAGCCAGAATGGTGGGGTGGTGGTTGAACCTAAAAATACATGGGTATATTGGAGAGTTGCAGCAAATACTCAGGTGATCTCTGGTGATTTTAGGAGAGGTTTTGAAAGGGCTAAGCTGACACTTTGACAGATGTAGTATCATAGTTTTACACCAACATGAAGATCATTCAAACATTTTCTGTGATTGCCTAGGACATTTGCAGTACTGTATATTTTGGTTATTTTTATCCTTGTCATCGAGGTCTTTTGTCTGTTCCTTCCATCTCTGCATAATCTTTGTTTTGTCAGTTACTATTTGCCTGATAAAGTCCTTTTGCATGCCCACTCTATTCTGGAACTTCTTTTTAATAGCATAGATCTTCTGATGGATAGATCTGTGTTTATTTCCATCTCCAATGCCTTTTCAAATATTACTATTTCTCTTTCTTAGTAGCTTCCTAGAATTTGTGATTGAGTACTTTAATGCATCCTTATATTTCCTGATTTTCGCTTTTCTTTTTTGCAATTTTTGCTGTGCCTTCTGCCATAAACTTTGTATTTGTTTGGTCCTTTCATTTTGAACGAATTATTCTCTGGTTCCTTTTACAAGACTTCTTTGAATTCTGTGCACAGTTCCTCTGCTTCTCTCGAGTCGGTTCAGCATTTCAAATCAGTTTCTGATGTTTTTCTTGAAAGCAGGTGATATATTCTCCAGATAATTTCTTGGAAGTTCGATGGCTTTTTTATTCCTTTGTTTGCCCAGAAGTAGTTTATGATCGTTACCTGACCTGCTCTAAGCAATGTCTTTACTGATTGAAATGAGCCCTTACAACATTTGACTCTGATAAAATGGTCTATTTGATTTCTGCCAACTTCATCTGGTGATGTCCAAGTGTAAAGGCAACATTTTGGTGCCTTGAAGAATGCATTGACAATGAAGAGGTTGTTGAAATTGCAGAATTTAATTAGTCTTTCCATGTCCATAATGATTAATCATTGGTAACACAGTAACACTTTACTTCAGGGGGCACAAATACTTAGTAGTAAATCAGTTACTACTTAAGTAGAGATCATGAACAAATATAGTAGCTACTTGATATAAAAGATGTATCATGATTCATTAATGATGAACAAATATGAGATCAGTATTTCACTTGTTATTCATTACTTGTTCCTTCACTAGTTCACAAAGGTTTACACAATTAACTGATATAGTAACAAATGTAGTAACTGCTTGATAAATGATGCATCACGATTCATTAATGATGAATTAACATGAGATCAGTATGTAATTAAGACTTAGTTTGTGGTTACTTAATACATAAGTAATAGCGTAATACTACATTATTTGTGCCCCGAAGTGTTACCATTGCAGTTTCCATCTTCTCACTTCTGACTTTGGCAATCTAGTCTTCAGTCACAAGGAGTATAATCTGCTTGCTTGTTTTATCTATTTCAGCTTGAACCTCATTATAAAAAATTCTTCTTCATCTGCATCTGTTGGGACATAAGCCTGTGTAACTGTCATATTGAAGGGATCCACAAAATTGGAATGACAGTATAGTTAGTAGAGTTATAGTCTTTCTAGTGTCCTTATGAAAGCTGCGCCATCTCTTCTTTGCTGTCCATTTCCCAGGTTTTAGTTGGTGTGTGTGTGCCGTGTCTTAGTCCGGTCCATTAAGGTTTGCTAATGCCAAGATGTTCACTTGTAAGCGATCCATTTCCATTATTAAGAGAATAAAGAAAAATCCAGCTTCACTTGGTTCTTGCTCTGCACATTCTGGAGATTTCTGCATTACAGGTTTGGATTCTGGATTTCCAGCATGGCGAAACTCACAATTCGATGTCCGAATAGCTTTGATCCAAGTCGGCCATAAACACCGTCCTGTATTGCCACACACCGATATGGGTGAAGGGCTTTGTCAGCACCTCTGCTAAGACCTGTTTGTTGTGGGTAACAGGAGCTGAAAACTCCTGGCAACGCAGCTCATAGCCTTGCTGAAGCACACAAGCCTCCTCTTACCCCAAAAGGCACCATGCAGAGAGAAGAAAACATGCCTCAAATAATTTAGAATGTAATATAATATTACAACATAGAACATTTAAGTTGGTAGAAAAGTGTGACCCAGTTTATGCTTTAGTCGTAAACAAAAAGTTCAAAATAATTTTAGGCAACGTTTTGTGCTATTGGTATGTGTTAGAAATAAAGATGTTGACTTTCTTGTGTTATATGCAAAATTTATTGCTGTGTTCCCAATGAAATGTATAATGTATTGTTCTCAACATAGCGAAATATCCAAGCATTCTGTTTTAACAATCTGCCATCCTTACTGTTGCTCCTTTGCCGTATTTGCATGGGGCTCCTTGCTATAACCTGAGGCCCCTTCTGTCCCACTTTAATGTTTTCCCACTGCTTGATAAAGTGTTCTGCATATTTGCTGTTTTTACCCTTCATCTTGACTTGCATGTGCATGACCTCTCACATACAGTAGCTCTATTCCCACTATCGTCCGTTATTTTTGTTTTCAGGGGCCGTGATTTATGGTTCTTCTACCTCCTGTTTGAGCTAGAAACATTGTTGCCTATTTTGCTTCCCTAGATTGTTCATTTTATTTTTCTTTCATTCTGAACTTTTTTTCCCGATACATGTTATCCTCAGGAATCCTTTGACTTTTTACATATGCCACTGAAATAATTTAATAGCCTTTACTGAGCCGCGGCAGAACACGAGGCTGATTTCTCATGCCAGAAGCCGGCTGCTGCGCCCGTAGCACCTCCACCCATTCTTGTTTTCACAGTTCTATCTCCACGCCTCCGCATCACATTCTGCTTGGTGATTCCTGCGTGCGATCTTGTGATCTTATCTCAGTTCATCGTTTTAAAAAAAATCCATTGAAATTATTATTATTTATTATATATTATTATGGTAACACTTTATTTGATGGGGCACAAATAATATAGTATTATACCATAACTTATGTATTAATTAACCACAAACTAAGTCTAGTTACATACTGATCTCATGTTAATTCTTCATTAATAAATCGTGACGCATATTTTATCTCAAGCAGTTGCTATATTTGTTACTATATCAGTTAATTCTGTAAACCTTTGTGAACTACTGAGTAGGGTGTAGACACACTAATAGTTACTAATTCCCCACATTGCATGATTTTGCACTGTGAGAGGAAATGGATACCCAGAGAATACCCATCCATGTTTATTCAACTTTGTACAGCACTTTGGTAAACACTTGAGTGTTTTTAAAAATGTACCATATAAATAAATTGTATTTACTTACCCAAGGATCTACTAAGGAACCACTGAATAACACGTTAAATACTGATCTCATGTTTGTTCATCATAAATGAATTGTAACACACATCTTTTATCTCAAGTAGCAACTACATTTGTTCATCATTTGTTCCTAATTTGTACTTCAGTCATAACTGTGTTATTACTGAGGTATAAGTATTTGTGCCCCGTCAAGTGCTACTGTCATTACATATCCATATCCAAAATAATGAAATTTCACTATGCGAGCTAATTTCCAGTAATACATTAGGCTCTTAAGTAAGAGGGATACCTGTACTTTCCATCTTTCCTTTGCCAGTCTGAAAAATACTTTTTCCAATTTACTTTATAAATAGTCAGCCATAGCAATAAACTTAACTCCCAGAGATTAGTCAATTTTTTCCCCTGATGTTATGTTTCGTTCTGTAGACTCAGGGGTCCTTCTCCATAGCGCATAGCATGGCCTAGACCTGACTGCACCCACTGTCCACTCCTCCTACCCATTGTGAGATCCATCCACTTCAGAGATGCATTATAGTTAGATAAATATAGTCTCCAGAACTGGAATGAAGAAGTCTTTATACACTGTTTAATATTTTTGGAACACAAAAAATGCGAATATTTGATTTTTCAGGTACCGTGTGGAAATTAATTTTGAGAATGTCTCCTGAAACGTATACGGCATCTGTGTTGTAGACGTCTTGTAGACGGCAGATAGCTGACACCCCTCGTCTCAGTTAGATGGAGCCCTTGGGTTTTGTTTACATGTGATAAAGCTGTTATTTATGTTTAGCTTGGTTTCTGGGTAAAATTTATTCACGGGCAATATTGGCTACCTCATGAAGGGTGAAGGCAAATATATAAGAGGGTAGCTCCAGAAATGTTCTGTGAAGACCACATGTGTGTGTGTTTTCACGGTGCAGTGTTATTAAAGACTTCTGAGACTGCTGGCATGAATTCCATCGCAACTGGATTGAATGCGCAATTCCGGAAGCATCCATTTCCATGGCACTTTTCCAGTACAGGGTTACAGTGAGCTTAGAGATTATCCCAGGAAATGTGAGCGCCTGGTGCAGTTTCACAGGGTTTAGACACGTTAAGAGTTATTAATTCACCACGTGGTGTGTTTTTGCTCTGTGAGAGGAAACGGGTACCCAGAGAAGACCCATGCAAACACAAATGTGTGTGATCTATGGCTGTCCTCAACCCCTTTAGGCTGTAGTAAGATGACTCCATCCAGATCATGTTCTTAGGCATCAGGGTCAGATTGTCCTCTCCTCCTTTACAGTGTTAATGGTGATTTATTTTCTTCCAGGTCAGAAGTTGAGCAGCCCAGTTTCAGAATCTAGTACAATCTCTGTTTTTCATCCTGATATGAGGCAGATTAATCCAAAAATCCCCCAATTATGTGCCTCAGACTGTTTCCATGAATTAAATTCATACAGGCTGCCGCTTTTGCCGGGGGGACAGTTGCCTAAACGTTTATAGATGGGCTGCCGCTGAGACAGCTTGATCTGACAGGGATGCTAATCCTCTGGAGTTTGGCCGCTCTGCTGGGCATTCTGCTAATTAAAGCCGCACTGTGTGTGACGAAGCGCCGCTGCTAGCAGAGCTGCTAGCCGTCGGCAGTGAGGTGAGACCGGCTCGGGTGCCAGCGAGGTGTCACCTGATTTGACGAGGCCGCACTGACCGTGTCTGTTGATGCAAACATCCCTTATCTTTTCTCCAGCCATCTGTCAGACTGCATTTTTAAATTTAACATTTTAACTGCAACTTTTAAATAAGGTCAAAGTTCGTAGTGTGCATAGAGAGCTCATTGAATCCTGATGCTGTGATATTTTGGGTCACACTTGTGCCTCTCGATTTGTGTCTTAATAAGACAATGCTTATATTACCCCTACATTTTTGTATGATTTTTGTTTAAATAATAGCGTCTGTGTTTTGATACAAAGTTTTATTTTCCAAAAAGGGAATTTCTCGTTTTACAGGCAAAGCTGACCCAGCACTAGCAGCAGTCTAATCAGTGCTGCAAGTGATTTTCTCACAAAGATCTCTTTTGAGGTTCACTTATACATTTTTGGAAGGGAATGTACTTTTCTTGATTGTGTCAAAAACAAAAAAACAAAAGGCAAAAACAGGACAAAGACAGCAGCTGCATTGTGGGATTGAGGACCTGGGTAATGGGTTACAGAGCAGCCCTGATGACTGGAGGTGTTTCCTGACCTGATGTGCTGCCTGCTTTCACAGCACTCCTGTTCACCATGTTCACAAGCACACGCAGGGTCAGGAGATCTGGGACACCGCGAGCTCTGATGCTATGTGAAATTTGGCACAGTTCCTTTCCTTGCATATTTATATACCAAATCAAAGCCCCTTCACATGGAAATCAATTGTGTTTCATCGCTTGCAGAAACATTCCCAGTATAAATACGAAGTCTGCACCTTACCCGTGATGGATCGTGTAATTTAAGCTTTCGGAATTTACTTGCATTCCTTTGTGCCTCATTTTTATGGTTCAGGGGATTGCTGTATAGTAACACCTACCTTTTGGTCATAAGTGAATCAGCTTTTCTTGTTGCATTGCTTCTTTGTAGGTAGAGTATATAAGACGAGCTGTTCCAGTAGCATTTTATCTAGGGGTCAGTGGAGTACTCAGCAAGAGCAGACTAGGGTTGGCCTGGACATCAAACAGTGCCCATCATTTTTATTTTGGCAAAGGGCAGCGAAAGTGTCTCTTCTCAGAAAAAACAGGCCTGACATATGAAGGAAGGTCTTCCCCATTTTTCCCCCCGATGGCCTTGTTCTTTCATGTTTTCCGTGCCAGACTCCGACCCAAGCAAGTATGATTCAGTGAGCGCTTCTTGAAAACAATTCTAGCTATTTTTCTCCCTGTCTCAGAAAGACAGTTAGAAAAGTAACGGAGGAGGGGGTACAGGGAAGGGGCGAGGAATAAACAGGTATGGAGGGAGTAAAATGAAGGATCGTGATGGTTTACTCAGAGGTGGAAACAGTATTAAATAAAATCCAGTTTTTTTGGTGGGGGGGGGGGGGGCAGCCATTGTGTCAGGGTGTACTGCAAAGACAGCAGTAGGGACAACTTCAGCAGTGGTTTGAAGAGGGTGACAGTGTGCTTGTCATGGCTGTTGCTGTACACCTCCAAGAAACTGACCTTCTGCAAACATAGTTAATCTTCGATTGTACAATACATTATGAATGAGTATTACAGGCCAGCTATTTCAAAAACATTCTGATTCTGTTTCATAACTGTCATTAACCCACTATTAGCACTCAATGAGCTTCATATAACCCCAGTGCAAAACTGCTTCTTTAACAAAGTCCAGGCCGTGACTATGCATGTGCACCAGTGTGTAACCAGAGGACTTAATGCCGTTCCAGGGCATAATTTGGCATCTTCAGGGTGCTGCAGTGCATAACTGCACATCTGTGTGGAGTCCCAGTGCAGCAGTGCATCTCAGCACTGCATTTTTATGTAAATCGCTCCTTTCAGATGTATACCTTCTCTTGCCTCCAAAAGGTCATTTACATGTACTTCTTAGAGTTTCAGAGCAACATGAAAAGTATTAAAATAATAATTTTAATAATAAAATGAAAAAAATACTGAGAATGGTACTAAAAGCTATTTACAGAACAGTAACTCCCCTGGGCTCAAAGCAGCAGATGTCCATAGCAGCGTAAACGCTGTTGAGTGCATGTTCTGGAAGCTGAAAAGACAGGAGTCAGAATATTGTGAAGAAAACATGGAAAGACTAAATAAGTACTCTACAGTGTTAGCGTGAGCTCTTCAATAACTGATGATGAACCTTTTGAAAGATTCCTTTCTGTTTAATAAAACTGTACACATACAACTAAATTTATAAAGTACATCTATAAAATCTTTATGTATCATGATTATTTTACTTGTAGTTGTAGGTGTAGATAATCTATTTGGATGTCCAGCCTTTTAATAATAAAATGTTGCTTTCGGAGATCACTCATGCTGATTTCCATTCTGAGAATTACTGAAAAGGCTAAAGTGTAAGAGACCGTTTCATTAATAATGTTAATAAAATGCCAGGAAGCATGACTGGCTAGAATAGTTAAATACTAAATGGTATGTTATGCATCCACCTCAAAATCTATGCGAGTTATTAAGCAGGCTCCAGTGAGCACGGCTACTTCGTTATCTCATGCTATTATTTCATGTTAATTTAATTAAGTGACACTTACTTTGGGTGCCATTGAACTAAAAGAATCGGATAAAATGCATATATATATGAAATAATCTCCTCAGGCAGAAGGAAAGTGGAGTAATGGAGACAGAATATGCACTGATTATGGGGGAGAGTGAATATGCTGATGGCTGAGGGCAGTAGCTCCTGTCTGCCACTAAGAACCCCCACCTTCCTGCCCCTGTCACCCACACCTCCCTCACTCTGCCACCCCCACCTACCTGCCCCCGTCACCCCCACCTCCCTCACTCTGTCACTCCCACCTTCCTGCCCCGTCACCCCCGCCTTCCTGCCCCTGTCACCCCCACCTTCCTGCCTCTTCCTCCTAGAGTCCCAGCTTCCCTCTGAGGACACACTTGGCCCTGATTCCATGTTCCTCTCCCATCCCTGCCTGTCCCTCTCCCTGCAGACCTGCACATCCCCAGCCCATGCCTGCAGAGGAGCTGTGCGTTCGGGGCGGTGTGTGTGGTGAAGGACGGCAAACCCGTGTGTGAGTGCCCCGGTGCCTGCCCCCCGCCCCGGGAGCCCGTGTGCGGCACTGATGGCCAGACCTACAGCAGCCTGTGCCAGATGGAGACCATGAGCTGCGTCCTGCAGGAGGGGATCCATATGAAGCACCGAGGGGCCTGTGGTGAGTGTATAGTGAGCACAGGCTATGGTGCTAAATCACCTGTGATCTGCTATCAGTTTGCTCCATTCCGCCTTTCAGCTCATAAAAAGGAGCTCGGAATTCCAAATTTCCTTCTTGCAGGGGCGATTTTTGGATTTTTTTTTAAAGGTAGGGCATAATTTAGAGGAGTCCCACATTATCATCAGCCAATGATATAATGATCTGTGTCTGATAGGGGCGGGGCCACTCTAAGGGCCAATCACTGTAACAGATGTTACAGTGACTGGCCACTCCCAGTACTCATATTATGGTGTTCTTTTTGCTCATTAAAAATGGCATTCTTTTGTTGAAATACTGAAAAAAGGACACTTTACATAAGACCATTTTATTAGTATCGCATCGATTGTCGGGGACTGGCTCTGTATTTATATGAGTCAGTTACGATTTATTTCGTATTAGTGCACACACAAGGAATGGCTGTCCAGTTGCATTCAATAATTCACTGCCTGATGAGACCTGCCTCATGCAGTGATCATTGTATCACCAGCCATATGAGGGGCTGTGTTTCCGTTTCCATGGTTATGTAGCAATTTTGTCAGCCTGCATGTTAGCACAAAATTCACGTATGGGGGTTTTTTGCTGTTCTGCTGACACACCCGGGGGCACGAGGCCGGGGGGGTCACATTAGCAGGGAAAGCTGTGGGTTCCCTGAAAGCTTCACTGGAAACTGTTCATGTAAGCTCTGCTGCTTTGCTCAGGTCAGGTTTAATATCAGCCCAGAGGCTCTGCAGCGATAATCATGCTGTCAAGCTTTCAAGCGCGTGTTGGTAGAGGGCTTGGGCTGTGTGCTGTCGCTATAGTCACACATTGTGATTCGTCCTCTTTTTTCCTCCCTGTTCTCTTTCTGCACAGTGCATTTATGCTCAGGTAAAGGAAGCGTTTAAACTGAAAAACAGAAGGAGTGTTCGGTTCAGGATCCTCGGTAAACTCGATTTGTGGAGGCGGCTCCTGGGAGACAGAGCCCCCGGGGCCGCTCACTGGAGAGTAATAAATAGTATTTATTTAAAAGTGCAAGTGGCAGCATATCACTAATACGACCCCATTGGTTCCACACTTGCAGCTGATATCAACGGAACCGGGCAATAAAGTTCCACGTCCACAGCTAATCTGACATTTGAAATTATGGGCCTGTGCTTGTCCTGTGCCTCATTACCGGCTCATCCTTTCATTCCCCAACCCTGGCTGTGACCAGTGATAATGCTTCAGGAGTATCCTCACCAGCAATGTGAAGCTCTACTCCACACACCTACGTTCCTGCGTGTGCATTCGCGTGTTTATCATTTAGAACAGGTTGGCGGCTCTGTGTATGAATATGGTCTCGGGTTTTTCCATCCTTACCCAAGGAGAGAGAGAGCGATAATGAAAAACAGCTATCTTTATAGCGCAGGAACAATCTGATTGCGTTGTACCCATATTTTCATTTCATAGAATGCATGAATGACTGGTGACCTTGTCTGTTTGTTTGGGGACACAAATGGGGCTGGGAGATACTTCGATATGGAAAGCAATTTATATACATTTATGCAAACAAACAGGAGGACAAACAAGGGTAGCAGGGATGGTCTTTATAGAAAATATGATGGTATGGAATATAGGTCTCAAACAGCAAGCAACAATGAGTGGGACACAAGGGTAGTGCAAGCACTGGAGTGCAGATGGGAAAGGATGGTGGTGAAAGTAAAGAAATTGGGGTGACCCCCAGTGATGGATCACTGTTATGAAGGAGACCCCCAGTAATGGATCACTGTTACGAAGGAGACCCTCAGTGATGGATCACTGTTATGAAGGAGATACCCAGTGATGGATCACTGTTATGGAGAAGGAGATGCACACCCAAGCCAGAGATTGGTCACTTATTCTTTTATACAAGGCAGATAAATTCATGCGTGTCGCTTTGATGTTTTATGTTAAGGTGTTCAGTGATGCATAAGCCAAATGGGAGATACATATATAGAACAATCTTTCATATCTGAAGTCTGAACTGTGTCTGTCGAAATTTTATGGGTTGTATGCATTGGCATTTGTTTACTAAACGTACAGTGAATATACAGCCGTTGACATGACTTCAGGCATGCGCGGAGATGCCTGTGAACAGGAGCACACAGTGCGCGCACAAGCGCATTAGCTGGAGTTTTGAGTGGGTCCTCGGTACACGCTGATTAATACGGGTATGAGGGATTAATGTGGATCCATGGGTCCTTTCTTGAAGCCTCATTTTCATTCTAAGGATGCCCTCTTTTCCCCATCATGTGGCTCCAGTACGAAACAGGAGTAGGTCAGTCAGGTTGGACAAGTCTGTTTCTAAGGGACTGTCACCAAGGATTTGATCAGAGTTGACCGAGGGTCAGCGAGGATTTGACAAACACAACGCCTGATCTGGGCCTTCGAGACTGGGCTGCTTCATTAATACACAATAAATAGTCAAGTGCCACTATGGGCTCTACTTGAGTGTCTCCCTTCATTAGCTGTTAATTAGTCACTATTGTTTTGTCAAGTCTAGCTGAGTATGATCACTGTAGTGTCAATATGGCCGCCTGGGTGCCGTTTTCGTTAAAAAAGATCCTCGTGCCCCCCCTGGAAGGGCAGTAATTTGCTCCCTGAATCACTCAGCACTATGAGTACATATTTATCAAAGGATTTGTCAGCGCCTGTCATCGGCCTGCCTTGTGCAAGCCGCCGGAAAGCCGAGGGGACGCTACCCAAGGCGTGACGGTTCAGCCTTCAGAGAGTCCTTGTGCTTTCAAGGCTGAGCAAACAGGCTGAACAAATGACATCATGGCGGGTTTGTTTTATTCTACTCTCAAAAGGCTACTCCAGCAGGAAAATGTGTCCTACAGCGCTCACTGGGATAATAGTCTAAGCCAGTGTTTCCCAATCTGGTCCTCGAGGACTCAGTCTACATTTTTGCTCCCTCCCAGCTCCCAGTAGGACTGTATGGCAGGACACTGGGAGGGAGCAAAAACATGGACCGACTGTTGGTCCCCGATGACCAGATTGGGAAGCACTGCTCTAAGCAGTACTGGGAAATATTTTCACCAAACAGCGTTTCTAGCAAACCACGATGCCCCCTGGCTCAGACTGCTCTGATTGATAGACAATCCAGCTCAGGTGGCTCACGTTTCTGCTGGCTGGGCACCCGTTTTTTCTCCTTTTAACGTGGAAAAATGCACGTCTGACACAGGCCGTCAAATGAGTGCGTTGTGTATCGTTTCTGAACCGTTTGGCTCATCCTGCTGAAGTGAGACTTGATTAAATACAATATCTATATTAGACGGCAAAAGCCTGTGAAGGATATTGAGATCGAAAAGTAACACGCTGTGACAAATACCAGGATTTTGTTTAGATGCAGTCGAGAATTATAACCCCTAGGCTTTCATTTTCACTTCATCTCCCTCAGCTAAGGCTTGCCGGAACTGCTCGTTCGGAGCAATCTGTGACGGGCAGACCGGACTCTGTGTGTGCCCCACGGAATGCGTGAACACCTACCAGCCAGTGTGCGGCAGTGACGGCAACACCTACAATAATGAGTGCGAACTGCACGTGCAGGCCTGCACCCAGAAGACCGATCTGCGGGTAGCCACCCTGGGCAAGTGTGGTGAGTGCATGTGCCTGTCCCTCTGCCATGTCCCCGGCACCAGTGGGCTTCGCCTTACTGGTTTGAGGCTGCCTGTGATGGTTCTGACAAGGATCTTTCTTTCTGTCATCGAATATGCTTTTTATACTTTGCTTTTATGTCGTTTTTTTTTGGTGTCATGGTGATGGGGAAAAACAAGGCTTTGAAGATCACGTTGGAGTGAGATGAGAGTGCTCTCTAAATCAGCGCCTTATTTAACCCAGTGTGATCCAAAATGTAACCCGTGGTATTAAACCCGCTAATGACTGCCCATGCGTAATAGCCCGGGCCAGCTCTAGCTATGGGCAGAATAGGCAGCTGCCTAGGGCGCTGTGGGGGGAGTGAAATGATGAATTTGCTTGGTTGGGGGGGCATCCTAAGTAAAGCTTTGCCCCGGGCCCCTGAAAATGGGCTGTGTTAATCGCCCTGTGCCAGAGTTCCCCAGTTCCGGCCCTGTAGGGCCAGTCTGCGACACAGTTTGCGGGTTTCCCTGCTCAAACCCACCTTATTCAGCTCACCAGCTAACTCCTAGGATTGGAAGGTATGTCTGAGCAAGGAAATCTGCAAACTGTGTCGCCGTCTGGCCCCCCAGGACCGGAACTGGGGAACCCCGCCGTTCGCTCTGTCAGTTTCGAAACCTAATTTTTCCCCATCACTGTTCCCTTCGTCGACTTTGAGTTTGTTTATGTTTGTGTTATTTCTCCACTGTGGGCGCAGAGAAGTGTGGTGCCACCGTGTGTGTGTGGGGTGCCCGCTGCCAGCAGGATAGGTGTGAGTGCCCAGCGTGCCCGGGGCTGCCCTTCAGTCCTGTGTGTGGCAGCGATGGCACCACCTATGACAATGCATGTGAGCTGCAAGTCGCATCCTGCACCCTCCAGAAGGACATCAGTCCGACCCGAGCTGGCAGCTGTGATGAAGGTGCAGTTCATTGATTGCAATTCTTTCTTTTTTCCTCATTCCATGTTCTTGAGTTTGATTCTTTCTCATATCTGTTTTCTCATATCATATTTTTATGCATATTTGCTTAACGCCAGTCTCCTTCTTTCTGTGCTTCTTGTTCTTGTGTCCCTGCTTCTCCAGACGTCTAGAGTCAAATTTCTATTGGACAAAGTACAACCTGGCAGTTGTCAATAAGTCTTAAGTTCAATTAAAATGTGTGTTCTTAGAGATCAAAATGAAATTCCAAAGTATAAACGCAAAAAGTTTTAAATTCCATACAAAAATTTATGGTCCAGTGCTAGGGTGGATTATAATTAGCATACAAATGCTAAATGGTTAAAGTAACAGATAATGTGAAACTATACTATAGCTAGGTATTTCATTCAGAATAAAACATCCATGCCACCAGCATTCATCAGTTTCCCGTAACCATTTATGCAGTACGGGGTCCTGTGAGGCCCAAGGCGCCCGCTAGAGATTGCTCGTCCACACCAGCATCCTAAGGGCAATTTATACTCATGTGTTTTTGGACCGTGTGAAGACATAATCATAAGGAGAGCGTGCAAGCCGCACAAACTCAGGCCCAGAGGCGCCAGCCCTCCAGCCGCTGTGCTCGCTGGTAGTACTGCATTATTTTTCCCCATTGCATCACACATGCTTGTTTTCCGATTCTGTACCAGACTGTTGTCCAAAGCGCCGCTCAGTGCAGCCTGCCACAGCCGGTAAACAGGCCGCAAACACGCCCTGACCTACTTTAACCTTCCCTGCTCACTGGTTCCTGTTTGTTCTGGTGTTACCAGCCTGCTCGGACAATCAAATGATTTAGTATTTTAGGGGAGTTGTTTTTTTTTCTTCTTAATTAAACCAGTGATATACCTAGAATTGATGTGTTTTGATTGTTTTGCGACAATGAGATAATGCATACAGATGGTATATCTTTTGCTAAAGCCTATATTTATCGGTGTAGCATACTTACATTGCATTACTGTTCATTTAGTAGATAATTTTTAAACAAAATCATGTGCGTTTCTGAGAAGGCAAGGTCATCCAGTCCCTGGAGCAATTGGGGGTTAAGCATCTTGCGCAGGGGCTCAGCAGTGAAATCAGTCTGTCAGGCCTGGGATTGGAACCAGCAACCTTCTGATCACTGGTACAGATTCCTCACCTGCTGAGCCAAACACCATTGAAGGGCCATATGAGACCATAAGAGGCATGAAAAGCAATGAGTGTTTCCCGTCATGTGACATTAATCCGTAACAGACCTGCCATAAGGTCAGACTTTGTTATTTTTGTATTGGCTAGCTTATGGTGGAACACCCAACACACAGTCAACTGAACACAAAGTTAAACATGGAGATGAGAAGCAGAGGAGTGTTTGACTAGGACCTTACGATAAAGACCACAGCATCAGGCCCATTGTCCTGAGGACCTGCAGCTATGACCAGTTTGCTGGTGGTGTCTGAAACTTCAGTCCGCCATTAGTTCAGCCATTAATAGGGGTCGATGCATCGTGATGAACCAGTTATTAAGGTTGCGATTCAATGCATCGATCTGAAAATGTCAGAATCGATTTTGGGGTGTGAAATAAATGTACTTCTACTTTCGTGTTGCACGCGCTCACGTTGATGTGCCAAATTAGGTCACACTTCCTTTAATGCATCATTTCTTACTGCACAGTTCAATAGTTCGTTTTTTTAAAAATTTTATAATGGCGTGTTCTCCCTGTTTTAATAATAACAATAAAAATGAATGTTCTGAGATTCTGCTTTCTTTGTACTACACTAATAGTGTGTAGTTACACCATTGCATTAATGGTGTGTAAGGTATCATTGTAATATTTGTGATTTTTCATTGAAGTCAGAAAAAAGGTTTGAATTTAGGTTATCAAAATGGAATAATCCATGAATCTAATTGACTCGTAATAGAAATGAAATATTTCCAGTGCATTGAATTGTTCCTTCAATAATCAAATCGAATCATCATTGATTTACACCATTGACTTACACTACTACTCATTAGTGTAGTACATTAACCGTACACAACAGTTTTTCATATTGTTCTTGTTGAAAATTCCCTTTGTAATCATTATACACTAAAAAAAAATTGTAATGAATAGTGCAGATTTCCACCAAATAGTAAGAATTCAGCTGGTAACACCGGTCACACTCAGACTGGCAACTCATCTGTGCTCAGGGTGGCCGTATATGAGCACATTCAGTGGTGTTTTCACGCTTCATTTGGCATGCTGTAAGTACAGGGTTTGATATTTCTTGGTTAGTGTTTGCCACCGTGCTGGAGTTTGACTAAGGCGGCCGAGGGCCAAGGGCTCTTTTTTCGGGAAAAGGGACACATTGTTACTTCTTACCCAGTCCTCAGTTGCCTGACCTGGCACCGCGGGGATGATGTGTCTTGTGAATAATTTAATTTCACTTCACTGGCACGGCTCACTGGTCTGTGTGGTTCATAAAACGTGTCCACGCCCCTCTTCCCCCTTGTCTTCGAGTCGCACGCTCTGAATGTCAGGGGCATCTGAATTACTGTGAATTACTGAGCTTACATTCTTGTCATAAATCCGCATGTTCGCGTGAGTCAGACATTGTGCTGTAGCGAGGCCGTGCTTGTCCCTTCATATATATGCCTTGTACCCGAAGACACAATTGCAAGTGATGGGGACAGCCACGATGGGTAATCTGTTCCCCAGTGGCTGGTGTATATTCATTCAGTGCTTCTTCAGTGACAGACTCAGAGTGTTTTGACAGGTCTGCACAGTTACTTTCCTCAGAAGGAGGAAAGAGCACTGGTGCATGGGAGATGTATAGCAGGACTTCGGGAGAGTGGGCCTTGAGCAAGGTTGAGATGAAGTTTATGTAAAGTTTGCTGGGACTTGACTGGTCGGTTTGGGCTTTTAACAAGGCCTTGTGTCATGCTGTTGGTGCATTATTAGGTGGCATTTAAAATAAATTCTTTTTTCATGACTTACAGAGATTTTAGTGCAAAATGCTGAATGTAAGCCAGACACATGGAGCAACACTTTCCAGAAATGAGAAGAAAAGGAAGCTGCTTCTCGTAGAATGTCGATGTGAGGCTTTAGGGTTGGCTCCCAAAGCTCAACTTGTGATGAAATGAGCTAAATTTGAATGAAAAATTCATGAAGTATTTGTCAAACAAGTGGTTATTTGTAACCTGGCTATGTAGTTATCTATTAATTTAAAGGCGTCAATCTCCCTTCTGGTCTGATGTTAAGCAAGATACTTCCATCCATTCGTCTTTCCAACATCTATCCTGGTTAGAGTCAGGGGGAATGACCTTCAGTTTATAGATGAAATGTCAAGTCAAAAGGATCTGTCTGGGAGGACAATTAACATTCAGAGCTCACAGAAATCTTTGGATGCTTACTTAATTAATAAGTAAAAATACTGTAAATTTATTGGTTTTCTAACAAAACATTACTTCATTTGTTTGCTTACAAAAAATATACATCACATGAGAAATGACTGGAAGCTTTAAAGTAAAACATTTATTTCAAGTAGTAATAAACTGAAACCCAAATTATAGTCCTAAAACAGCTGTTCTGAGTTAAAAGGTTCATTGGCACACGACGTTATTGTGTGTTTTGTTAATTAGTGACACCATTACAATAATATAAAACACTAAGCATTCGTGTTTAGTATCCCTTTGGCAGCCGCCGACTACAAATGCAATTAGTAGCAAAGTGGCAAGAGCAAAAATCAATTAGTCAAAAAAATTACACTTAATAAAAAGAAAATGTTTGTGTGGAAGATATGTACAGGTAAGTTAAACATTGCTTGTATGGTGCGCTTGTCTATGGACTTTTGTTACAAAACCTGTAAATTTGCAACATCATTACAGAATTCAGCAAGCGTCCCAAGGCTTCCTATGAGTGCTGTGTCTGTATTTTTCAAAGATGCCAATCAGCACCATTAAGCAGGCCTGCTGTGTGTATATGTAATTAGTACAAATAAGAGGAAACTGGTAAAAGGGAATTTTGGTGGTAAAAGCCTTGGAAGTGTGTTTTATAAGACACATTGTAGCACACGCAGTGCTGCCAACTGGTGTTTTAATGTGGTCTCATCAGTCAAATGGTGATGGACCCAGAGAAGGTCTGTCCGACAGTGCACCACCTTGTTGACTGCTACATGGTGCTTGTTCTGACAGTAGCGGTGTGAAGAGCTTCTGCTCGCCGCGGCTGGAGATTTGTCGCCACTTTTTTTTTGCTTTGAGGCTGCAGCTGCCCCACCCCACCCCGCTCCCCCAAAAGAGAAAGACAGCAGTTGATTTATTCATTGGTGTTTATTCATTGGCCGCATGCATCAG
This sequence comes from Mormyrops attenuatus, assembly GCA_026777985.1. Lineage (NCBI taxonomy): Eukaryota > Metazoa > Chordata > Actinopteri > Osteoglossiformes > Mormyridae > Mormyrops > Mormyrops attenuatus. The sequence goes on from JAODKC010000130.1 coordinate 17,994,571, forward strand.
TCACATGGAGAAATGAAACTGTTGTGTCACTCTTTTATTCAGCAGTAATGAAAAATGACAGCATTCCAGTTGGTGCCCACATAGGGAAATTTATCACCTGTTCAATTTCACACTTGGGTAAGCCCAAGCTCAGCTTCTTTGTCAACACTGACAAAGCACTGGCTACATATAGTGTATCACTTTAGGGCGAGACCTCCTGAATTTCCGATTACTGAAGGCTGGTGCTCTGAAGAAGAAGGAAAAAAACAACCCTATTATAGACCCTCAAAACAACACAAATACTGATATTGCAAAGACCAATAGCAAATTATAGAGGAAAAACAGAAGCAAGACAGACTGCAGCATGATTCATCACCACGTTATCCCCAAAGCTGGATCTCGCCTTGGTCAAAGATGCAATATCCTCATTCTGACGTTTGACACATGGCTCCGATGACGCTACGTCCCTCAGTCTGCATTGCCATGCGGGCCGATGCTCTCTATAGTCCAGCAGCCATGAGTGGGCACCTTGTTCCGGGCTTCTGTCAGTTTCCAAATGCCGAATTAAACTTTACTTCTGTTCACTGAAGTCATCATGTGAAGGTCATTCTTCAGTTCTCAGATTTTTTTCCAGCTCTTTTTGTCCTTTTTTTTTTTATCAATTTTCCACAAACCCCTCAAGTCGTTTTCTCAAATGAATTTTTTATTTCACGTCCTTTTGTCTTTTTTCCACTTCTCTTTGTTAGTCCCCTTGCTGAATGGTCATTTAGTCAGAAATCTGAGCCAAGAAGCAGCGAATAACATGGGGATGTAAGACGTAATTGATAACCCTCTTTTTTATTCTGTTTGTGATATATTGTATTCTTGAATATAGATTCTTTTCATATCTAATTTTACAAAACAGCAATACATTTTGTCGGCAAACTGCTTTGAAGTAGAGGGTTGTCATTGATATTAGAAAATGAGGCAGTTTGGAGGGAATCGTGCTTGTAACCAAAAGATTACGTTCTATTCTTAAGATCATGAAATGTTTTCTCAGTTGCTCTCTAAAAGCTTTGTGAATAGACTAAAGCTATAAGCTTTCTGAGTTGGAAGCCGATTAGATTGTAGATGATTGAAGGCACAGCTAGTATATCAGAGATGATTATGAGAGCAAAATGAGGACAGTGATGTGGAACATTCTCCATGATTAAGGAGTTCTAAACATAGAATGGCAAGAATAATGCAGTATATCTGGGTAAAAGAAATGTATCTGCGTTAAATGAGCTTTCAAGAATTGAAATTTAAGTATATTCAGATCGGCACGACCCTGATGGATGGATGGATGGATGGATGGATGGATGGATGGATGGATGTGTATTCAGATGCTATGGAAAGACTTGCCTCCTACAGATGTCAGAGCAAATCTGGTGGAATTGTCATTTTTGGGATAGACCCCATGTAAATCATTTGTATTCACTGATTTAGTCAAGTTTAAAAACTAGATGCTATAAATCTTTTGTACCTGTATGTTTTCTGGTTTTGGATTTCCAGCGCTGTGCTTGTCAAGTGGTTCTCTTCTTTTTTGGTTTTTATTTAATCTGTTCTGCTCCAGGGACTGCTTTTCTGAAAGTGTATGTTTCAGTAGCTTGGCTGTCTGAAATCAGCTGCGAGGAAAAAAAAAGCCGTCGGCCCCGGGGCCTTTGATTGGGGTTGCACTTCATTTTGGAATGGCTCAGACACTCTGCTGCTGAATAAGTCATGTCTCACTGCTTTCGGTGCGTTTATTTGGAAACAGTCCTCGCTCCCCAGGCGTGTTCACACCGCCCCCAGTCCACGCTCTGCTTTACTCCTTGGATACATGTTATTTCCCCATAGACTACAGCGAGGAACACTGTCCTATTTCAGATTTAGAAACCACATTATTTAGTAGTTTACAATAGAATATGTCAATGATTTTTATGTAACATTAACTCTACTTTCATATAAAATGTGCAGTTAGAGGTATTTTTGTGTATACAAGTATTGTCCTTGTAAGATCCTTCACTCGGATCCTGCATGTCCTCATTCTCAGAGAACTGTGTGCCAGGTAATGTTTACTGATGGTCTCTCTATTACAAATATCCTAGAATTTTCATCTCTGATACGGTGTGATTGATATGATGCCTTATTAGTGGCTAATTAATGATGTTAATCATTTCCTAGTCTGTGGTTCATCATTATTATTGGATATCATCAGTGTTTTAGACTGAATAACAATCAGCATATGAAGTTTTCAGTATTGTGCAGTTCACCATTGCAGGAAGGCCACCAGACATGGACTTCCTGTGAGCCACATTTCCATGCTCATGCACTGAAGAGTTTACTTTCTAAGCCACCTATTTCCACAGAATTCAAGTTGTCCTCCAGTATCCAGTTGTTACTGCTTTTTCATTTCTAAAATGAAAAATCAGAGTCACCCGGCTTCCCTGGGGCAGTTTGTATTAAGTACCATGCTGAAGAGCCCACCAGTGAATTTTAAAAAAAAAAATTTTTAGGCAGCCGTAGGATTTGAACCCACAACCTTCTGGAGACAGGCATCAATTATTAACCTGCTGAGTTTCACCGCACCGGCAAACCCCCCTTTATGTTTCTCATGTGCAGAGTGCGGGTCAGGAGCTTCTGGGTCTGGATTGGATAGCAGCTGTGAGCAGGAGCGCTGTCGTCTGTTTGGTGGGTCGTGGGACGAGGATTCCGAAGAGGATCGTTGTGTGTGTGACTTCACGTGCCACAATGTGCCACATAACCAGGTAACACCAGCCTCGGTTCCTGAAGGCCTCAAATGATTGTGCTCTCAAAAAGCAGACGTTTGCATTTATTTGAATTACTCATTCATTGTTCTTTGTAATCCATTTCTCCGTAACAGACTAGAAGGCACATCAGACTTTACTAAGTAGAAAACTGGGGTACCGGCAAGCTGCAATAAGTAGAGATTAGTGCTCCATATAAAATACCTGCATTAAACACCTCCTCAGATGTCCGTGGGGTCTGTTGTTACATCTTAATGTCTGTCCTGGGCGTCCCTGAATTCCCCGTCCATTTGGCCATCCAGGTGTGTGGTTCCGACGGACATACCTACAGCAATGAGTGTGAGCTGAGGAAGAGAAGATGTGAAAAGCAGGAGCCCTTGGTGACTCACAGTCAGGGGCCGTGCACAAGTAAGACTTGCAACTCTCTTCCCCAGTTGAGCCTCAGTCTATTTCTTGGCCAATGCGCTCTCTACTGTTGAGCTGAATTTAGTGTCTGTAACAACCCATTGTGTAATAACACCGCATTACGTAATAACTCAACAAAGTGTCAATGAAGACAACCAATATGGCTGTTTGTTACATAATGCACAGTATTACATTTTCATCATTGCGACACCCACATTTTATAACCGTCGCAATATGTAATAAATTACTACAAAATGCTGCATTTGAGCTGTCTTATACAAAATGTGAGAGATTATTACAAAATGTAGGTGCTATTGCATAACAAAGTGAAAGTTTGTTACATTTTGTTGAGTTATTACATAATGCAGTATTATTACATAATGCATTGTTACAGTGCCTAATGTTGTTTTTTTTTTTTTTTTTTAAATAACCTATGGTGCACGCATCCTGTTTCCTCTTATTTGAGCCTAGCAGAAACACAGATGACTGTATGACAAAGGAGAAAATAACAGGTTACGTAAGATGTGTTTAGTCAGCATTTCGAAACGGGACACAAGTGTGGGTTTAATGACCTGTATCTGAGACCCATCTTTGGGCTCCGGCAGCGACTAAAAGGGTCATTTCATCACCACTGGGGTTCAGTCCAATCGAGCAGCACCATATCTCAGCTGACGCTGCTTTGCTTAAGGGCTAAAGAATGATGGTCCTCCCTTTAGGTTCCAGGCCTTGGAGGTGACCTCATAACAGAACTATTCTATACCAGGGGAGATAAACATTACAGACACACAGACAATAATTTCCGGTCGTGATGATGGCGTTCCCTTAAAGAGCAAGTCTTCCAGGTTCGACAGCAAACACCAGGAACTTTTGTCTGTTTACTATGATTGCATTTTCATTCTGATAAACATACTTATTGCCATTATAATATTAAAGTCTGTGTGTGAAAAGTTTTAAATCGCGTATAAATCTCCCATTATATTGGTGGCTGCTTTCCATTCCACACAATCTTCTTCTCTTTTATAATCCACCTTTTCTCTTTAGGTACTTCCCCACCTGGCTTGACACAAGCTAAACACTGCAGTCAAACAACATATGGCTGTTGTCTTGACAACACAACAGCTGCCCTGGGTGTAGGACTGGCAGGATGCCCCAGTAAGAGTTTGACCTGTGATGCAATAACCTGACACTGACACTTAATTAAAACTCATGTCTTATTTTAATGCTAATGATCTGTAAACCAGTATTCTGTGTAATTATTCCGTGAGTTTGAATGTAACTTGGCATAATTCCATCGTATATGTTTATAGAATGCCTGCACTGTTTCTGTAGCAGTAATTGGGTGTTCCTCAGGTACCTGTCAGTGTAACCCTTATGGTTCCTATGGGGTGTCATGTGACCCAACCGATGGACAGTGCTCTTGCAAGCCTGGTGTGGGAGGAGAGAAGTGCGACCGCTGCGAGCCAGGATTCTGGAACTTCCGCGGCATTGTCACCGAAAATATGAGCGGCTGCACACGTAAGAGACCCCCCAACTGCCCTCGTCTACCTGCATTGCTATTTTTACAAAGCCGAGATTGGCAGAGTGAGTCAAAGCCGTTCTTCTCCCTTATGGAAAACCGTGTTTCCTGGTGCACAAATGCCTTTGTTTTTGTGACCTCTAGAAATTCAGCTTCGAATAAATTACAAAGTTTGCCCAATGGCTTGATTAACAAGGTTTGCCTTCAGATAAGAAATGAGCCATCAGCTCTCACCATTTAAAGCATGGAGATCTTTCAGGACTGCATTGCTGTGATGTTTTCTTAGAAGTAATCCAGGAACCTGTTCCTGCATCTCATAAGCATGCAGTGTGTGCTCAGAATCCAGACTCAGTCTGACATAAAGTTGCCGAACAGAAGAACGGGGTCTCAGGTCACTCTGAGGTTAAGTGCAGAATAACCTCTGGGGGCAGCTGTTTGTCAGATGTTAGCCGCAGAGGGAAGGCGGTACAGAAATGAAATGAAATTACATGGCTTAACATGGTCAATGAAGACCGTTTGTCTCGTAATTGAGCATTTTTTTTTCCTTTTTTGTCTGGTTTCATTGGTTTCTGCAATCCATAGTTCTTACTCATAGTACTGTCTGTACTGACCTGACCTGACCTGTCACTGTCACTACTGAATCAGAGTCAAATGTGGATGTGAGTCGCACATGCAGTCACAGTCACCACTCAGTCAGTAGTAAACAGCTTAATTGCCTTTGACCAACAGACTCCGCATCAGCCCTTAAATCCACCATCTCTCTCAAAACGCAGCTTGCAATTGTGACCTGCTGGGCTCCGTGCGGGATGACTGTGAGCAGATGTCAGGCTTGTGCTCGTGCAAGCCTGGTGTGAAGGGCATGAAGTGCAACGTGTGCTCTGACGGCACCGAGATGGGCGCCGGCGGCTGTGACCACGGTAGGACGCGCACGGCTGATCGGCGCTCTACGGACTTCATCACAGATCAGTGCCATTTCACTCTGAGTGCACTAACCTCTATGTCATCTCCTCAGGATGAAGACATCTGCACAAGCTATATGTACTCTGGTTAACATTGGTGAAAGCTCTATTCGAGAGAACACCAGTGGTTTAGAGCAGTGTTTCCCAACCTGATCCTCCGGGATCCATAGACGATCCAGCTTTTTTTCCCTTCCAGCTCCCGGTAGGAATGGATTGTCTGTAGGTCCCCAAAGACAGACTGGGAAACACTGGTTTAGAGACTTTGCAGTTTAGAAATGGCCTTGAAGGACGAATGTGGTGCAAGACGTATTCTCACTTCTATGCTCTGCTTGTGTAGCAGTTTTTCTTTGGTTACTCTCCTGACCCAGAGGTGGAACTCATTGACATTAAGAGCAGATGGCCCAGTAACCTGACATTCTTCAGCCAGGTTCTCCATGTGGCTTTTTTTTTTTTTTTTTAAATGCGTTGTTGTTTTATAATGTCTCCATTCAGGCTTGGGGGCTAGAACCTCCTGTAAAGAGATGGAATGCAAGTTCGGAGCATCCTGTGTGGAGGTAAATGGCCAAGCCCACTGTGAGTGCCCCTCCCCCGACTGCAGTGAGAGGAACGGGACTAAGGTGAGCTCCCTGCTACTCTTCATGATTATTAGGGAAGAATACTGTAGGTTAGAGAAAGTGAAGATTTAATTTACAGGACCAGTCAAAAGTTTGGACACAGCTACCCAAAGAAAGGTGTATTTGTATGATTCTCTACATTTTAGAATGATTTTAAAGACAACAAAATTATAAATATGGAATTATGGATTAAACAAAAAAATATATATTTGTTGGGGGTGGACAGCTCTGTGGATTGGGACTCAAATGTCTGGGTTTGCAGAGTGATCCCTTCCTTGGGCCATTGAGCGAGGCCCTTAACCCCAGTTGCCCCAGGGACTGGCTGAACCTACTGTCTCCTCTACACCAGTTCCATGAGGTGGCCTCCTGGGTGGTTTTCCAGCCGTCCTGAAGGAGGTCCCACATATATGCTGAGCTCTCATTGGCCGCTTTTCCTTCACCCTCTGGTCAAACTCCTCCCAAACCATTTCTACTGTGTTTCGGTCAGGTGGCCAGGTCATATTATGTGACGCTATCAGTCTACTTTGTAGGAGGCTTAGTGGGTCCAAACTTTTGACTGGTACTGTAAGTATCCATCTTCCAAACTCTAGTCCTTGAGCCTGTATTACGAAGCGAGATTAGTTGCTTAGCTACATAAGTAACTTGGCAGATTCACTATACCCCAGTATAAATGGGCTTTATCTTTGTTCACTTACAAACATAACTACCTTAAATCCTTCAACTTATCTTGCTAGCCCAAAAATCCAGTTTCGTGATTCTTACCCCTAGTCAGGCCTAAGGGGTTAATTTAATATATCATTGGTTACATTTCTCATATATAATACAGGGGTGGCCAATCTGAAGAGTCCTCACACCTGGGTTTGAACAGCTGACCTAAAGATTATCCCAAAAACCTGCATACAAACCAACCCTTTGCGGATAAGATTGGGGGGGGGGGGGGCGGGGGGGGGCGGGGGGGGGGGGGG
>JAODKC010000130.1:18029797-18039929 GCA_026777985.1 Mormyrops attenuatus
ATCCCCCCCCCCCACCAACTTTATCGTGCGTGCCCCGCGCGGTCCCGGCCGGGGGGGGCGGGGCCCCCTCATGATGTTAGTTCACTACAGTACATGTTTTTGCTACTATAAAACTAATGACGTATCTCTTAAAAAAGGTTACTTCTGTTTGTTTAAAGTTTTAGCAAGAAAAACTGCTTGTCACACACATATCTCTTCCCTCTTCATTCTTCTCACTTAGCTTAATACCTCATTTCCAGCTTACAAAAATGCAGATATAATGCAATTGGAGCGAAGGTAGGGAAGTGACTCATCTGGGGTGACCTGAAAGCAGTGCAGCGGTGTTCTGTCTGGTTAAAGCCTTAATTCTGCTTAGAAAGGCAAATTGGAGTGCTGCTGATCCTTGATGGGCACATGCAGTTGGATGCTAAGTCCCATTCAGTTAATTATTACAGTAAGCAAGCAATAAATAAAACTCAAATTTGACTTTTACTGAAACATCAAGACAATATAGTAGTGTCTAATGTTAATAGCCTGAATAGGGCGTGCCCTTCGACGGACTGGCGTTCTACCCACATTCCCCTGCTCTGCATCCTGTGCTTCCTGGTATCAGTTCTAGGCTAGAAAAGAAACTGTGACCCTCAACTACGTAAGTGATTGTGGAAAATGGATGATTACTTTAAATACAACCAAACTGTAATCTTTCGTAAAAGCTAGGGTGGTTTTTAAATTCCATATTTTATTTTATTCTTCTTAGTCTTAACTTTCCTTCCTTCCTTTTTTTCTTTTCCCTCCTTTTGCACTCTGGACGTAAGAAATCCCGCAAGGTAAACACTGTTGTCTCATTGGCTCACAGGCATCTCATCTGGCTGTGTCATCATGATCCACTTCCTGTAGAGATTGATTTCAACAGATGCATGCCAGCGCAAAGCCATGATGAACTTCTGTATTTTTTTTATTTATTCCCTGATAACAGTCATCTCCATACCAAAGTATGTGTTTTAACTAGCAGTAACTCATCAGATATAAAGTCCCCTGCAACCTGCATCACCTCAGTGCCAAGCTGTGAACCCCTGGTTCTAGAACAAAGTGTTCTCTGTCATCTGGTCACCCTGCTGTGTGATTGGACCACATTTAGATCCGCACAGCAGTGTGTTGGCTATTTGTTTTTCCTCAATATCCTTTCTAAAGATATAAAACAATAGGAAATGATTCCGTTTGCTTTCCTTTGGGCAGGTACTGTCCTAAATAAAATGCAGTTATTTATTTTCTGATGAGTTGAGGTTCTTTCATAAGCGGTCCTGTTAAATTCAGGCCACTCTCACACAGGTTGGAGATGACACTCAAATAAATGACACATCAAATAAATGGAAATGATCAGATTTCCATTATTATTCATATACAATGTTCAAATACACTGTCAGAAAAAGAAAGGGTTCGGCCCTGATACAGTTTTGTTCCCTTAGGTACAAACAACATCAATGTATCCCCAATGGTTCAAAGATGTTCCTCAGAGTCCATTTGTTTACCTTAAATTAGCCTAAAAGGTACATTTACCTACAGCTAGGGTACAACTGGCAGACCCTGGAGAGTACAGCCCCAATGACAAGCAATTGTACCATCAAAGGTACAAATCTGTCCTTTTTTCTGACAGTGTATTGTACTTTTCCGTTCATGCCGATGGTCTGATACTGTGAATTATCTCTGTAGTACCAGCATGCTGCCCTCAACCTGAAGGAGTCCTTCTTTGTGGGAGGTGTCCCAGACTTCAGCAAGCTGGCGAGAGCAGCCTCACTAAGTACCGGCTTCAAGGGGGCCATTCAGAAGGTGGGTTACTGCCGCAAGAGCGGCACGGAGACCTCCGTCACTGTCAGGAGATCCTCCCTACCCGCAGACTGAAATTTAATCATCTGCCCATTTGGTGTGGTTAGAAGGGCTATTACTTAAGGTCTGCTGCTGCTCTTGTTACCCAAAGAGTTGTATCAGAAGCCACTCACACTGCAAAGCATATCTTTCTTGTTGTGATACAATTCTCATCAGATTTCTCACAGTTATTTCCAGTGTTACATTTAGCATCTGGGTAATTATTAAGCGAATGTAATTGTTCAGATACAATTGGGAACAAACATACGTATGCTTAAAACAGTAGTGTCTGAAATTAGAAGTGGGTCTATAACAGGTTTCTTCAATGATCACCATAGCTGGCTGCTTGGCCACGTTTGTGTTTTTCCAGATTGCCCTAATGGGCACCCCCATCCTAGTGCGAGCGAATGCACTCCGATCCCAGGACGTGTCCACGTTCTCCCAGCACGCATGCACTCAGGGCGTCTGCCTAAACGGGGCCCGCTGCAGTCCACTGCTGGCCAATTACGAGTGCATCTGTCACCATGGTTTCTCTGGGAAGCACTGCCAAGACAGTAAGGCCCCCGTCTGTGCCCCAGCGCATCACTAACCTTCCTCTCATTGTGTTTAAATTGTATTATGTACCCATTCTGGCCAGCCGTATTTTGTGCCTTTGAACAAACACTTCATATTTGATTAATATGTAGCAAAACACGATGGAAAATAACAGAATAGTCTGATTTCATTTAGTAAGACGGTCATTTTAAACAAGAAGACAAGTTTCAGAGTTTGTTGCATTGCTAATCTGTCTCTTCTCCCTTCATACCAACAGTAATAATTGAGAAATCTGCCGGGGACTCCGATTCTGTCGCCTTTGATGGCCAGATGTACATCGAGTACCACAACGCCGTCACCAAGAGGTACTGTGTTTAGGCGGTTGGACTGGGCTGGAATTTATGTCTCCTAATTCTCTACAGGGCTGAGGAAGCTCTTTCTTTTAAAGTTCTTTATTTGCATTGAGAAAATCGATAGTCTTCAGTTTGGTATTTTTATCTCGGTAATAGCGTGACTCTGCTGCACTCTGTGTCATGGATATCATGCATATTTTATTCCAGAAAAGTATTTATACTTAGTAGCGAATTTGAGGACACCTGCTTGTTAACCCAAACTGCCAGCTCCTCCAAATAGCAAATCTTTTGGCTGCAACTGCATTTGGCTGCACTAGACGCAGCACACAGATAGTGGAGAGGTTCATCTACTATTTAGCTAAGCATTCGAATGGATAAGTAGCTTGATCCAAGTCATTCTGAATGTGGTGTCATTGTCGTTGCCTGATGTGGTGCTTCCCGAATCTCGGAAACAGGCAATCCTCCCGCTACTATTATGCACTAGTGTCTGAAATTTGCAGAGCATCCAGCCAATGGCGTTTCTGTGGCCAAAAACACCCTGATAATGAGAGGTCAGAGGAGAATGGCCAGACTTATTAAAGCTAACAGGGAGGCCACCAGTGAAAATAATATTTTAGTACAACAATGGCGTGTCAAACGCCTGTCTGAACTCACAGCTCACTTGAAATGGGTCTGGAGGAAGAAGTTTAGGTGTATCTAATGAAGTCGCAACTGGTTGTAAATTATCTGTACTTCTGTTGAGTTTTTTGTAATTGGTTTGTCTGTGACGTGCAAACTTATATTAGCTTTTATCAACTTTTGTGTGTGTTGCAGTGTGAATGGTGATTGTTGTATATGGGTAATGGATAGGTTGATGTTCATAATCCCTTTCAATCCCACTCTTGTCTGTGTCTTGCGGCTACATACGTTAGCCACACACTGGCTGTTTTTAATGTCTGTCTGTGTTTGAAAGCTGTTAGTCTGTTTCTCTTCTGTTTGTCTGTCTTCTGTTTGTCCGTGTTCTGTTTGTCTGTCTTCTGTCTGGCAGCCTTATATCCTTGTCACTGTTGTCTCTTTTCTGCCTTCAAGCCAACTGAATAATGAAATCCCAGAGTAAGTGGAGAGACTGAAACATTCTGGGACTTCTTCATAGACTTTATATAAACTAACCTGTATTATGACTTTTTTTTTCTAACATCAAATTTCATGAATGCTTCTCATTGTGCAAGTCCAGCAGAAAAACATTAAACACACACAGAATTCTTACTCATCATAACACTAATGATTCCAGCAAAATATCATGTTTCTTCATGCATCAGTACATAAAATCCCAGCTAAATTAATTTAGATTTAATTTAATTTAATTTAATTCAATTAGTTTAATTTAATATTCCTGAGTTATATTAAGGCAGGAGTCCATGCATGACACATGCATGTTCTAGAGCATCTTCCAGACGTCCCTGTGCTCCTTGCTCTACTGTCTTGATCAGTATGTGTTCCTGGTGATTCCAGGTCTGGATCCATCCCAGCCGTCCTTGCGAAGCATTTTCCCATGATTCCGTTGATTATAAAGGCATGACAAGAATGATTTGCTTTCACAAGCTTCCATCTATGAAACTAACAGTGAATTATATTTGTGAACCAGTGCTGAACAGAAATGTGAGATTCCATGTAATTAGTAAGCTATCGCTTGGTGTTGATTATCAGCAAATTTCCGCACATGGTTCTGGGAATAACTGAAGTGATTTTAAATGTGTGTTTCCCCTAAAAATAACAACCCAGACTGAATCAAAGATCAAAGAAAAACTCCATGTTCCAGCCATTTATCATGAACTGGCTTGCAGGCGGCTATCCGATGTAGTACAGGACAAAAGGCATGGGGCACCACTGGGATGTGATTCCAGAGAGCCAGGACACCGGCGTTGCGTCTCATCCAAAGGACGGCACCATTTTTACAGCAGAAAGCCCAACTGATAATGAAAACATATTAATTGATTTATTATTATCCATTTATGCTGGTAGACAGTCAGTGTGGTACATTTCTTGGTCAAGAATTTAATATCTGTGCATCTCCACATACTTCCATGCTTGAACGCTTACATCTGGCTCAAAAGAGCAGGAATAGAAAATCCACAGTCCAGTAAAGGGGGTCATTAAGGTTTTCCAAATAATGAAATGAGACAGTACTGCAGAGCTGGGATTCATTTTCATAAACTTACGGAAACACGCAAAATACATTTTACATAGAATAATGAGGTTCTAATAATCAGCTAGTCCATTAGCTGGCTCACTGTGCACAGAATCTTCATGTTTATCACCTAAATATCAGACATAAACATAAAGTTGCATAAAAAATGTTCAGTAATATAAATATGTTCAGTATGGAATACAACTTGAGGAATCAGCACAATGTACTGTGGATTTTCACCATGTACAATAAGATAACAGCCATCAACTCATCTGATCACTGACCTGCTCTGTTTTTATGGGCTGTCCCGATGGTGTTTGTTATGGTCCAACGGTGACACTGTACACTCTTGTATTTTGCATGTGTCAAGTCGGAACCTAGTCTTCATGATGAATTGATCTGGGTAGCTCTCTTGTCAGGTTCTTACAGTGTTTTGTGATGTGTATCTTTTGCCTCAGTGGTAACTGGCACTCGTCACTGGTCACTCAGTGGTAACTGGCACTCGTCACTGGTCGCTCAGTGGTAACTGGCACTTGTCACTGGTCACTCAGTGGAACCTCAGCCTAGTTGCATTTATATCTAAACTGGGTAATTTACAGACGTAAGCTTGTAATGCATTATCTGCCTTGTTTGTTTGTTACTTTGGACAAAACATCTGCTAAGTAAATAACTGAATGCGACACGCGGTTCTAGGCAGGGTGTTCAGTGTTTCTTAAATGTAAAAAAGGAACATAATAAATATATAAATAGTGTGGTGTGCATTTACGATTCATGTTCACCATTTGCAGATGTTAAGTGTTTATATGGCAGACAGGCCGCGGGAGAAATCGCTTAGATTCAGTATAGGGTTACTCTAGGCAGGAATGGATCAGGTTTAAGGAAGATGACGTGAGATCAGGTATAGTGTGGGGAATATCATATTCAGACCTGAACGGCTCCCCATCTGGTGAGCTTGTGGCACTGCAGTGTTCTGTGCAATGTCGCCCAGCCTCATAGGGAGGGAGTAATGTAGAAAATGTGGCTCGTTTTCCTGGCTTTTCTGCTTATCGCATACCCTTGATTTTCTCCCCTTTGCTCCATAAGTCCTGAGTTTCTGGAGAACCCATCCGATGAAAGGTGAGTCCTACGCCTCATCTTCTGCAGGCAAATTCCACTTCCACTCCCATCACAGCACAGAACGCCATTGCAGAGCCCAGAGAACGGGCAGGCAGCTCTACGTTTGATGCAAAGGAGCTTTTTTGGCCCGATTATAATAATTGATCTTCCAGGGGTAGCATTTGCAGAACCTGCGGCATTCTTTACTTCGGTTGGGTTGTTATGGCCTGGATATGTGCAATGAAATAAACAGACTAATAGAATCAATTACAACCTATACGAGTTATTTATGTGGGTGGAAGTCTATGCAGAAAAATTGGACTACTGAGCCCCATAAAGCCATGTCTGATGGCTCAAGTGACTCAAACTGTTAAAACACATATCTGGCTCAAAAAATGATACCCTTTCTGTGAGTATCACTGAACCTGCCCCTTATCTTTCCTTTTAACCTTACCTCAGTGTTTTCCCTTTTGCACTGTAGTATATCAGCCAATCTCTGCTAATATACTAGGCGTATTGCCCCAGTGCAGAGGTATATTTTGCTGTGATGGGAAGGTAATCACTGTGTCGCACACGTGTATTTGTTGTTTTCATGTAATATTTGCTCATATAATCTTTCTGACTGCTATACCCATTACAGAATATGATATTTTAGTGCAGTCTAAATAGGAGAGTGCTGTGGATTGGCAAAGGGCTATCCTATGGGACACAGAGCAGAGTAATGTTCCGGCTTTGCGCCTGCTTTGCTTCTGCTCTCATTGTAGCTCCCACGGTCACTGTGTGCCCTCCGGTCTTCTGTAGCTCATCTAGACTCCTGTGTCATGTGCTTGTCATTTCTTTCTGCCTTTTCCATATGACTTCGGGTTTTCTGGAATAGGTTTAATGAAAATGGTGTCAGAAGTATAAGACATACTCTGTTTTATAGGATATTCACATGTGGCAGACGTTGACAGCCTTTAAGAAGAGAGAAAGTTGTTCCTGCTTGTGTACCAAAGATATATTTATGAACCAGTTTTCACAATGTTGTATTTATATTTGCTGCCTTCCATGTCAGACAAAGATACATTGTGCTGCTCCCGTATTTAACTTATTTAACAATGACCATGACAACAGGCTCCCTCTGGGGACTGGCCGGAATTAGTAAAAGCATCACAATGTGCAAGCAGAGCGTCATGAATCCTTCCATCAGGCATTGTATGGGCAAGTTTGCTAACTCCTCCATCTTCATGACCAAGATGCTATACAAATGCAAGCCTGTTCTTGAGGACCCTATCACCAAGCCCTGTTCCACACACTGCAAAAGCAGTTGTTCTCTTCATTGATACGTAGAGCAGTGTAGAAAACCTCATTTTTAAAAATAACCTGACACTGTAGATCAGGGGTAACCGACCTTTTTGAAACTGTGAGCTACTTCACGGGTACTGAGCCATACGAAGGGCTACCAGTTTGAAACGCCCTCCTAAACTTCATGTATAATAATATGTTTTAAATGCTTTTAGATATTATCATTTTCAAATCTATATAAATTCAAATGTGATTAAAGAAGAATAGCAACAGGATAAAATAAAATTTTAGACGCTGCTCCCTGGTGAGTTGTGCTATTTTTAGAACAGGTCCGTGGGCGACTCATGTGGTCCTTGGGGGCATCCTGGTGCCCGCGCGCACCATGATGGTGACCCCTGCTGTAGATGTTACATGTTTTGTTACCGCTGGGGTCTACATTGTGCTCACTCTCCATCTCCCCCTGGTGGCTTCAGCGAAAAGGGCCTCCTGGTGAACAGGTTTGAGCTGAGCATCAAGACCGAAGCCACGCAAGGCCTGATCCTCTGGAGTGGCAAGGGAGTCGAGCGCGCAGACTACATCGCCCTGGCTGTGGTGGATGGATGCATCCAGATGACCTACGACCTGGGCTCCAAGCCAGTTGTTCTGCAGTCATCCGTGCCTGTCAACACCAACCGCTGGGTCCGCATCAAGGCCAGTCGGTGAGGGACACAGCGGCTGGAGTGGTTGAGGCCAGCTAGTTTCATTTTCACTGCAATTTCATGCACATGGCTTAAAAAAATCCATAAACGTATATAGGCTGTCCTGTATATCGACAAGGCATGACATACAATCTTACCAAATGTCTGAGTAAAAATTCAGCTGAGTAATATAATTATTTCAGTATTCTGTGTATTTAGATAAGCACCACAGTGGAGAAATTGTGATTTTTCCTGCGCTCCTCTTTTAAACTCCTCCTTCCTGTCTCTTTCTAACTGTTCACCTCTTCGTCACAGGGCCCTAAGGGATGGTTCATTGCAGGTCGGCAATGAGGCAGCCATCACAGGCTCTTCACCTCTGGCGGCTACCCAGTTGGACACAGACGGAGCTCTCTGGCTGGGTATGTTGCTGCAAGGGTTTTAAGCCGCCATACTGGCCCACTTCTTCTGTGGGAGGTCATGTGACCTCTATTGTCAGTGACCACTCATTGGAGAGTGTTTAGTAAGGTCAACCTATAGATTATTTAACTGGAATAATGGGAGCAGCAGGGTTTTTTGGTAAAATAATGCAGTTTTTGGCATTTTTGGGTAATCTTGAGGTCCCACACGCAGGCATGTACCCCTTGTGGCGCATGGTGTATTGATTCATGGGAAAAAATCATGAGGCTGCTCTGGCCTACAACACACATGCTGTGGTGTGTCTGCAGTAAGTATGAACTGACCTTAAGGTTTTAAGTCAGTCCTGCCCCTTGTTTGGGGCAATTAGCTGGCATCAGCCATATCCTATTGGCCGACAATGAGGAAGCCTTGGTTACGGCTGCATCCCCCACGCGGGTACGCGACAGTTTCCTGTGGCCGTATGGCGTCACACTCTATTTCTTTATTTTCCTTTTCCGAAGGAAATAATCTGTTCTTGCATTGGTAAAATGATACATATTGGCTCCCGCTAGAAAAACGGCAGTAATATACATATAAATTTGTATTGTTTGGATGTGAAAATGTAGCAGCAAAGATCATTTCATACTATTTGTTGTGACATGATACTGTAGGTATTCGAAAGCCTGCAGCTGCAAATTTGCAGGCATAATCAATCTACCTGTGATGCATATTTTTTAAATCACAAAAGAGTGGCACAAAATTGTAACATAAAAATATGAGAAACAAATTTGTGGCACTAATAACTGCTGTCATTTGTTTTGCGGTGGTTTTTGTAGCTGTTGTTTGTTCCATTTACACACTTATTGGTAAAACTTGCCGGGAAACAAAAGCTTGCGAAACATTCCCTTGCGTGCAAGTAAACATGTGTATCTCATTCTCCTGAAGGGATTTTAGAGGTGAAAGCGACGGGACATCTTCAAAGACAGCATCAAGTTCATATATAACTATAAGATATTGCTTTAACACTGAAACCCCTGAAGCGTGGCAAGTTCTTTACAACTATGCGTGAAATTAAGGGATTTGGCTGATTATTAAGCTGATGTTTATGCAAATTGCTAATTAGAAACAGCAGTAATAATACCATAATAATACCTTTTTAATGTATTGTTTTTAATACCAAGTCAGTGATGATTGTGTTCATCTATCAACACAGTCATAGTTCTCCATCATCTTACGTAACAGTTTTGTCTGTTGTTCACTTTATTCAGCTATGAATATGCATGTTTGTGTGTCACCTATGGGTTGACCACTGATAAGGTACATTACAATGTTTATATGGAGGGTAGGTCACCCCCATTTCAGACTACTGGACCCTCATCACCTGATAGTGTACTGGCTGATCCTGGTGATATGTCTGCCTTTTTTTGTCGTTTTTTCCATGAATTCTTCATATCTCCTCGAAATGACTACTCTCTCAGCAGTACAGGGGGAGGAGTGCCCTCTGTTGGCCAATCAATGAAATACACAGCAATTTTATTTCACCCAGGTCCAACCTTACTGGGCTTCAGCTGTTCTCTAAGTAACTGTGACGTGTTAGGACTGATGAAAAATCCATCCATTTTTTGTAACTGCATGTCCGTTTCAGGGTTGTGGGGGGGGGGGGGGGGCGCAGCCCCAGCCGGGGGGCCTGGACCAACCCAGGGTGGGGGGCAAACCCAACCCAGGGCACAAGCCCACACCCGGCCCCCTCACATGCACCCCAATGGGCAAGTTGGACAAACCCG
>JAODKC010000130.1:18039939-18058782 GCA_026777985.1 Mormyrops attenuatus
ACTCTCCTCCCGTCCCCCCCCCCCGCCCGTGTGTCTCGCCCGCCCCCGGCCGGCGGCCGGCCCGCGCGCCCCCCCCCCCCCCTGAAGCCAATCCTGGAGGCAGAGAACAACCCAGGATGGGGTGCAAACCCATCGCAGGGCACAATCACACACCAGGCACACTCGCATGCACACCTATGGGCAATTTGGAAACTCCAGTTAACCTCAGCATGTTTTTGGACTGTGGGGGGGCTGGACTACCCGGAGGAAACTCCACAACAACACGGGGAGGATATTGAAACCCCCCACACACAGAGCTATGGCAGATATTCGAACCCTGGTCCCAGAGCACCCTACTGGGCAGTGCTAGCCGCTGCGCTATCCTGCCACACTCATCCATCCGTCCATTAATTCATCTATTCATTGTTTGTTTGATTAATTAGTTATTTAATTCTGTTCCATTCATTTTCTGTAACCTTTTGTCTGATTCGAGGTCTGAGGAAAAATCATAAATCTCAATGTCTAAAATATATATTCAGTTTTTTTTCCCTTGATTAAAATGCCTCTCCGTGTTCTGATCATGCAGGTGGCCTGGAGGAGCTGGCCGTCGCACGCCGGCTGCCCAAGGCCTACAGTACAGGGTTTGTAGGCTGCATGAAAGACGTGGGTGTGGATGGTGTGGACCTGCACCTGGTAGAAGACGCCTTAAACAATCCCAAAATCACACATTGCTCCGCCAAATAGCCGGGCTCTGCCTCTCCATGCACATCAACTGCTGTAATTATTTTTCTATTTGTGTGTACCGTTCATTGTCTTTTTTTATATTAAAAAAAACATTATTTTAAAAATTTTGTTTCATACTGTTTTTCATTCTTTTGTTTGTTTTCGTTTCTCTTTACTTCTATGATTTGTTTCCAAATTTACTGGTGAACATTGTGTCAAGAAAAGTTATACATATTTTTATTGAAAGAGAAAAAAGTAGTCTTGCTCATTACTTGACCACTGGTGCTGGTGTCTTTTCTGTTGTGTGCTGCTGGTGTCATAATAACTCTGTTTTTTTTTCAGTCAAACGCCAGGATATTCTTCAGTGAATAGCTATTGTAAAAGGTTTTGCAGAGAAACTGATCAATAATTTCAATTAATTAACTAAGAAGAAGAATGTTTTATGTTCATATGTCTAATGCATATATGTTTAATTTGTTTTATTTTTTACTTTCTAAGGAATGTACTGGTAATAGTGGCCTTCAAGTGAGTTTTTACTGGTGTTCCAAACAATTGCAGTCTTGCAAAGTTACCACATTCCCTCATAATCTGGGGATTTGGGATTATTTATATTTTAGATGGCAAAATGACAAGCATTCCATAATAAACATTTTATTCAATCCACATTTTAATAATGAAATAATTTCATCCTTAAGCTTTGTAATATAAAGAACAAATTGGACTTATAACCTTAAAGTATATTTGAAGTACACCAGCTGATTTTAAAGTATCTGGGGTGCCTTTCTCTTGTTCAGCTGGAAAATAAGAGAGGTGCAAGCATATTGCTTTTTGATTGAATCAACCCTTTCATTTTACACTTCTGCGTCAACTCAGAATTTTTGCAGATTAAACAGCGAAACATTCTCAACAGACAACTGAAACTGTGAATATATCATCAATGCTATTGATTCATTAGGTTATAGTCTCACAGTTGTTATATGTTTTGGGAAAAAGTCATGCTATTAACAGAATGTAATTTTTCTTGCTGGCATTTTGTTTTTGTTGTTTTTCTGTCTTCAGACGTATAAACATCCCAGGAGCCTTGCAAAGGAAATGTTTTTTCATGCAAATGGAAAAAAAACATGCATGCAACTTCTAATGGCGCTGCAAAACAAAGACGTTTGTGACATTTTTTTCCCCCCTTTCATTTTGTATTTCTTTCTGTAAGGTTCACTTGGGGCTCTTATACCATTGTACCACCAGGTGGGACTGTAGCATAGTCTGGAACCAAGTTTTAAAAAATAACACAACAACAACTTTGGTGACTGACTATGAAAGGTGGAAGAAAAAAAGTCATTGGCGTATCAGATGAACAATTAAGTGTATTTGAAAAGTATTTGTAAATTAAACCAGTAAAAACATTTCAAGTAGGAACAAAAATTATATAAATGACAAATACTAAAATACTATAAACAAGAGTTTGTATGATTTTGTCAGACTCAGTATTTAAAAAGCAACAAAAGTTACAAATGCTGCTGCTTATTAATTGGAGAAGATTGTTGATTTAATATTTCTGCTTGCTGTATCTGTGTGTTGTGACTTTAAGCTGGAAAACAATGTTAATTCTTTGACTAAAGCTCACATTTCTCTCTAAAGTACAATAGCAGAATTTTCTGGATATTGCAATTGTGCATAATCAATGTGTAGACGGTACCTGGACCAAAAAAAAAGGTCATTGATTTTTAATTTTTTTTAAAATAAAGTCCATTCTTGACATCAGGAAAGAACCACACCTCTCTGTCTAGGGAACCTGCTGAACTCGTCATGTATTTCCAGAAGACGATGACCACATTTCACAGAATGTTACATGATTAATTTGACCATCTGTATCTAAATGAGTGAATATCGGAATCTGAAGGGGCGCTAAATAAATAGTCACATGACTTACTGGAAAAATATGGTTTTCAGTTTGTTATTTTTTCCTCTGTAAAGGTTTTAACATTTATTGTTAGACATTAGACAAATGTGCCGGTGATTTCCTCTTGAAGAGGACGTATAAAGAATTATGTACAGCCCTGCATTTGAATTATTAAAAAAAAAGAAAAAGAAAAAAAAGCATTTATAACTGAAATTATGTGTGTGTGCATTGTGCCCTGAATCTGAAATAATATTCCTGCATTTTAGGGGAAGCTATAGGAATGCTTTGCACATTCTTTTATGCATCTATACTCTGAGTGTCGGTTTAGTCATTGTAGTTGTGAACAGGAATCTTACCTGGATACCAGCTGTAATAAGTAGTTTTTCCCACTACCTACAAAGAAATTGTTTAGATAAATATTACTAATGAAAAACACCAAAAAACATTATTTAATTATAGTGTTTTTTTTTCTTATTACTGTTTTTGTAAATTCATCTGAATTCCTGGAAAGAAACACTTTATTTTTTTCCAAATAAAATTATCAGATGACCAATATCTGAATAGAAAAGATGTTTAAGAAATGCTTTAAACTGAGCTAATCTCTGAGCTGAAGACACAAATATTGTCTATACTGTGTGTGTGTGTTTCCTGGTCCCCATAAGGTAAAACTCAATTTAATAAAAATCTGTGACTGAAATGAAAAAACTAAAAATGTAAAAACTCTTGTATTTTGCTTGGTTACTTATGGTTAAGGTTAGGGCTGGGTAGGGGTTAAGGTTGTAATAGATAGCGTTAGCATTTTTCCCATAGAAATAAATGAGCGTTCCCCGTAAAGATATGTTTACCCCACCGTGTGTGTGTGTGTGTGTGTGTGTGTGTGGATTATGTTTATATTACATTGTGGGGACCAAATTTTCCCCACTATGTGATGAAAACCTGTTGTTTTGACATTGTGGGGACCACTTTCAAGTCCCCACCAATATCTGTGAATGCAATCAAAAAAGTAAAAATGGTAAAAGTCTCTATTTTGTTTGGTTACTTATGGTTAAAGTTATGGCTGGGTTGGGCTTAAGGTCTTCATGTTGGGATTAGAGTTTTCCCCATAGAAATGAATGGCGAGTCCCCACAAAGATATGATTCTCTATGTTGTCTGAATTTCCAACACACCCAGGTTTCCTGTTTTACTGGAATATTTTCGGTTTCTGATTCACATCTTTATAATTTGCAATTTGAGACAATACACCTGCGGGATGGTGGCAGACAAATGACATGGTGATGCTTAGATCATTACTCATGTTTGTCTTATGTTCCCACCTCCATCAAACACATTAAGGGCCCATCGGCCGTAGGCTTTTCTATTCATTCTCACCCTGGATGTTCTCTCTCTGAGAAATTCAAAAAATGAATATGCAATTATTGGACAGTGAGGCAGAATCACAAATAAAGAGAATTGATATATAGTGGTTGGAAAAGCTGAAATATTGCCTCACAACCAGGTATTGGATGAGTGGTTGGTTAATGGATGGATGGAGGGATGGATGGATATCAGATAAGGAAGAGTGGTATTTTTGTTGTCCAGCTGCATAACAAACATCAAATTCCAGCACAATAGTCCTCACAGATTAGCCAGACAGATAGATAGATAGATAGATAGATAGATAGATAGAGGAGAGAGCCATTCTTATCTCTGTGGTCTCCAGTCACTGATGAATACCAGTCCATTTATGTCAGAATCCAAAAGAACCATCTTTCTGCTTTTCCACTGCACCGCCCTGCTGGGATTCATCTCTACAAGAAAACCACATCTAAGATAGATTCTAAATCCAACCAAAGCCACAATCTGTCTGTATGGTCGGCATGTTATATCATAATAGTTTTCTCACAACATCACACACGAAATGGATACATTTTAGGTCTGGTACTTATGACTCACTCTACCTTATATGGGGTTTAATCTTTAGTTTTCATCCGTCCACTAATATTTTCCCAGGCTGATAGCATTTGCTACTAGCTTGCCACCTCCACCTATTTTCCATCCTGCTCTCGGTTGCACCTGCTAAATATTTTTGAGATTATTCAAGTCATATTGGCCCCTATGAAAAAGTGGCAGTGGGCCAGTCCTTTTTATAAACCTACACAGTAATACAGAATTGACTATATAGTTGTTTAATCCACCTTTTGAAAGTTCAAACCTCTAATATGACCCTAGCCTTTTAAAAATTATTTTCTGTCAGTCGTCGTTGTAATGCCCTGTACGTTTACATTTCATATTCGTCTTAATCGTCGTAGTCTTTGTCGACATTTACAAACATATAAGTTTCTATAGTAAATGAAATTATTGTTCACCGGTGGAAAAGGGAACCTGATTACCACAATAAAGCCCAAAATGCAGGGACATTGTTAAATCCATCGTTTGAATTAAGGGTTTAGAAATATAAGGGCATAGCTATTATGTGTCCTGTGCGCTTGGTTCAGTAGGCGGAGTCGGCGATCGCGATAGCTTTCACTTCTACATTGTTTAACGCAGAGAGACAAGGGACGACAACTGGGAGTGACTTTTATTTCTCCCTATTCTCTTTGCACACGTATCGTTTGTTTGTTTTTTCACTGTAGCGAAATCGGTCATTTTGAGGCACTGCGATGACGTCTCGCAGGTAAGTCTGTTTTATGATAGCAGACATTGCAGCGCACTTGGGACGGCTGTCTCCCTACTTCCCAGAAGCGCTCCTAAAAGCAGCCGCACTTCGCGGCTCATTCTTATTTTACTGCATCAGGCCACTTTTCGGTTACTGGGCAGCGCGTTAGTCTGACTGTCGTAGTTTTCTATGTGATCACGCTCTTCTCCGCAGACATGATATAGGTTTTGACCAGACGTGATATCATTACGAGTTATCGCGCTACTAATCCGATGTCATGTTAGTTGTGTAACTACTGGAGTTATTTGATATATCTTATTTAAACGTCAATATTTACTGCTATTTACTATTATTATTATTATTATTATTATTAAGGGTAATTTTATCTTTGATCTAGACCTTCTGCAGAGTAATTCTTGCAGTGATATATGAATGATCTAGTAAGAGTGTCGTCGCCTGTCAGCAGTTTGTTGTTTGTTATTATAGGTTACTGATATTTTCGATTATGAGCAAGTTGTAACACTCAGCTATTGATGTTCTACGTGTCTGTGCATTGAAAACAAGTACTCAACTTTCTTTACATCTGCAATGCTAACCAAAATACGTTTCAGATTAATTAAAATCCCTGTTTACTTTTGATGTTGACGGACAGGCTATCAAAATTATACTGCTGAATGGTAGATACTGTTAATAAACTATAGAAAGCTCGACAAAAATTGTGGATGTAAGAAATTGAGATTGAAATTGAGATACAGTGTCACCTAAGATATGACAGTCCTGTACGTCCTCCACAAACTGTATAAGTAGTCTCAGTGAGTTCTTGAAATCTTGATCGCTTTGTATGTAGCTGTATGTTACAATGACCAGTAACGTATTTTTTCTTCCTCTCGGTGGAACAGACTGCCGTTTCTTTTATTATCATACAGATTAGCTGAATAGACACAAAAAGTAACACTTTTGCTCAAACTTCTAAACTGCATCTGTTACATTGCCTGGATGTAGTTCAGGTTCATTAAGCAAGGTTTCACCTGGGACTTGAACTGTCATCCTTCCGGGGTCCACAATACCTAAAGTTCATGTAGATATTCTGGCAATTAGTAATTACTTTTAAAATGAGTTTAAAATGTACCTGCGTGTGTTCTCTGTCATCATATATAATATAACATGGAAAGGTACAGCTTACCTTTACATGGCCCTGATTTACTGAAGCGCTTATATTGCAAAATGTTTGTCACTAAATGCAACTACTAAGTATGGTCCAAATTGTGTTATTGTCAGCCACTTTTCATAAAAAAACTACTTAAAAATAAAGATTATTTTGTCAAGACAATTTCATTTTAACTGTGCTTGTTTTCCGCACTTTCTGTAAGAAGGGTTCCATTATTTAAGTGGCACAAAACAGACAGGACAACACTTTAAACTATAGTTAATAGTAGAATTAAAATTTAAGTCATAATTTAAAGGTGATAGACTTTGTGTACATTGAATATTCAGTGTAATGATGGGTATTCAATCAGTTTTCGGCCTGCACTCGTGCTTTTGTGTAAATACTGTAGGTTATTATCTGACTCATATGGTTAAACTTGTTGAAATCATGCATATTTTAAAAGATCTTTTTAGATGATTTGTCTTCTCTTGTCAGTATTCCTAAAGGAACAGCAAAGTGATGATAAAAACATTTAAAGCCTTCAGTCACCCTTTTGCAGTCATGCCTGAGTGTAGTACAAAGCTGAATTATGTTTTACTTTAAAAATGTATGCCATTATATATAAAATTACAATGCACATAATTGGTTTATTGAGGTTGAGACATATCTAGCACATCTGTCTATCTTATTTGTATAATGAGTTTATATCTTTACATGGTCAAAAGTAGTGCAAGATAGCTGGCCATCTGTGGGTGAAGAATGTTTAAAGACAAAATTTAGAACAGAAAACAGAAATAAACCATCAACAACTATATGACCTGCAAAGTTTTATATATGAAAGTGAAACTATGTCTTATTTGTATGCAATTCCAGTAATATATTAAATTGTATTTTAGAACACGTGACATACTGTAATTATACATGCCAATGTTGTTTCACTTTGGTTTTTCCCATCTCACATACCAGCATGCACAAGGCCATACAGACCATTCAGTTATACCACAAACCAAATGAAACAGGAAATCCCTGATGATTCTGTTTAGCTACTGTAGATCTGGTAGACTTTCTGTTTTTGCTAATGTTACAGGAATAGGAAGCATTAGCCACACTACCTTGGTAACTAATTACAGATAACAGGAAATAGAATTTTTGAAGGGTATCTGGCTTTGAAGCTCTTTAATAAAGTAGGAAAAAGTAAAGTTCATGGGCAATTGTTGAAGTCACTAGAGAGACAGACAGGCAGGAAGGAGACAGCCCAGGTGGTGAGATGAGATAGCATATCCTGCCTTTCCAGGAATATCAGGACATAAGTACAGACCTTCTGCTGACTGGAGTCCCATTCTTGATTGGTAGTTCTGTTTAAGCTAGTTGCTGGTCTCTTCTGGGACTTTTTCAGTATCTTTATGAAGTTCAGTCCTAACCGAGGCAGATGTTTCAGTGCAAACTTGAAGTGCTCCTTCAGACGAAGGCTCGCGGTCAACCCTGTTTTTGAGTCCTCTTTGTTCATCCTGCTTATCTGGACTTCCCCTTCAACAATGCAGTAGGAAGCAGAGCGAGTAGACTGGCTAGTAACTCACTGAAGGTCTAAGGAAATGAGTGTTTTGCTCCTGTTTGAAGCAAATGAATGCCACATTAACACAGTTAGTCATCGTCCGTCCTAATTTGGCCGGAAAATTTGGGTAGTCCCCTGCTGGATTTAAATGGAAAATATACATATTTTTTCCCAAATAAGTCAAACAGGGAAATAGCTTTTTACAGCTATTCAAATATTTAGAGGTGCATTTTATCTAAAAATGCATTATTAAAAACAAATAGAACCATTTCTCTGTCCACCCAACTGAGTGGGCTTACTGAACCCTATTCCAGGCAGGGGCACAAGCGGGATGAGGTGCCAGTACTTCTTAAGGTGTGGGTGCTGCTTCACGGAAATCTCTTCCACTTCCAAAGAATACATTTATCTTTTTGCATTGTGCCACACAAAAATCTGTAACGTTAAAATCTGGCCTTGAATTTTTCTTCTGTAACAATATTGAGCAAAATAAATACAGTGTGACTGTGTCACAGGATCACATGTTCATGCTTTTACGTCTATAAACGCACAGTGTATGTCCACGCATACGCACGCCTATGTCCTCGCATGTCCTCGGGGGTAGCGTGTGCATGCACCAGCTGCAGACATAACCTCTGCCAGGTGGTCCTCCTGCTTGTTTTTTTTGAGGTGAATCGGCTGCCCAATCATAGACTGTGTACCGCGTAAACAAAGCACACGTCTCAAAATAGGCCACAGGCCCATTGTACCTGGGGCCTGCAGAGTTCGTAGACATTTGCAGCTTCATCTGCTTATAGACTGTGCGCCACAAACTATCATATGCTGTTATTCAACATCCTTTTCAAAATCCATAATTTATTGGAAAAAGCACCTTAAATTTTCAATCGGAAAATAAAAAAATAACATTTAAGTTCAGTGTCAATGTCAGGAACCGTGGCGTGTCAGTGGGTCATACTGCTGCCTCACCCCTCCGGGGCTGGGGTTTGCAATCCTGCGCTCCCTCTGTGTGTAATGCAGGTCTGTCCTTTTGTGACTGCCAGGATTCTTCTGGATGCTTCTGTCTCAGTTTCCTCTTTCAGTCTGAGACCATGCAGTTAGTAGAAATGGAAGCTCTGAATTGTCCGAAGGGTGTCATCTTTTTATGTGAATAAAAATGATGGATGGATGAATGGATGGATTTAAAGAAGTAATAAAGTCATTGGGGAAAGTAAATACTTCTGTCACAAAATTTTCCTTTATTTAAAGAAGGAGAAAATAATAGCGACAGTATAAATTATACAGACTTAACCAGAAATCTATGCAATAATCAATGGAAAAAAATTGAGAAAATGGAAAATGGAAATGGAAATGGAAAAAAATGTGTAAGCAGGAAGTTGCAAAGAATGAATTGAAGATGGTTGTAAATATTTCGTTAAAAGGACCTAAATGAGAAGCAGATTGCCATGGGTTGTTCCTGGGTTGTCCCTTGTCTTGCACCTGTACCTTCTGGGACAGGCTCCGCACTGCCGCAACCCAGCGTAGGACAGACAAGTACAGAAAATGGATGGGTGGATGGATGGATGGACCTAAATTAGAAATATATTAATATGGCACTAGGAATATTAAAACAATTACAAGTGCAATCATTTTCTTGAAGGTGAGGATATTCAATAGCTTTTGTTTTAGTACAGAACGTAGATCAGCATGACTCTAGCGGGTAGCTTGTATTTCATTGCTATTCGGTTATTCAGCAATAGTATTCCCATCACATCAAAGCTAAATGTCTGAAAGCTGAATTTTGTGTTTCTAATAGCTTAGGTGAACAAAGATGTTAAGATCACAAGCAGTGTATTTAAATGACTGAAAGTTCAGCCATGTGAGGAGATCCTCTGTTCACCGGGCTTTTCCCTATACCCTGAGAATCTGGGTTTTTATCTAATTACATGGGCTGAGTGGTTTGTGTGCAGCTAATGGATAATGCTCGCTAATGTGTAACCCTGTCATGGTTGAATGATTCTTGTCATTTCTGTCCATCCCGTGATGAAATCATTTTTTTTCAGCCACATAATGGCACCCTGAAGAAAGAACATCAAGTAATCATGACAGCATTCATGGTGTCTAACTAGTCCTTTTTGCGCCTTGATGAATGCATTCTCACTGCTGTTATCAACACCCATGTGCAGCTAGCCCATTGTGATAGGTGACCTGCTCCATGTTAAAGGGGGTCCCTGAACACGAAGTTGAAACCTGCTGAAGACTTGTTTGATGTATAATGGCGCGTGGTGTTAGAGCCATAGAAAATCATTTAATTTCATGTTATTATGCATTATTCAGTGACTGAATTTTTGTCTTATTTTTGTATCTTTATTGACTATTTCATTGAAGTTATAATAGTATCTGTTTCTGTTAGCAATAATGTGTCGAGACCCCAGTGTTGATAGTTTTGGTGTGATCTTGTCCGTGCATAAAGATGCATAGTCACGTGTAGTTTTGGTGGGAAGAAGTAAGCTTGATGAAGGGAAAGGTTTTAGAAGCATGGAACAAAGCAGTTTTGTGACCGTGCTAGTGGAGATTGTGAACCCTTTTTATTTTCAGAAGATTCTGTAAAGTGTATTCTACCTACGTTTATAAAGATTTTTTGTTGCATTTTACCACTTTGCAGGTGTCCATTACTTCACTCGAACGCTTTATGGAATGACAGGTGTTGTCAGGATCTGTTGCCATAACACGCGGCTTTTCTTCTCTTAGTTTGTTGTTCTATCAAATTATAATTGCATACTTGGTTTTGTTTCCCTTAATTGTCTTTATTTTTGCTTTTTGATAACCCATGAAGATTATAAGTGTATTAGATTATTATGGGCTTGTTGTAGGGTAATAATGGACACACAAAGTTACATCACTACACACTTAAAACTTCATATCAGTCTGGAACATTTGAGGGCTGTGTTGTATATTTAATAGGGAATTTGTTTCTATTAAGTTGCGTTTATTTAACTGAAACGTCATTTCCGTGATTTTGTTAATCATATTGGACGACTTACATAAATATTCCACTACGTGAATTGGACCTCAGGCAAGGGATACTCATTTCAGTTGCATGAGAGCTTTCTTCCACGCTTTGCCACCCCCCGGTATGTGTTTCCCAGTGAGACATAGTCACCCAGTCACCACAACACTGCGGTTACCTAGAAACCCCTCACTCCTTCTCACCGGCTCATTCGCATTCACTTTAAATACACACTGAGGCCAATGGAGAATAAATAATTTGATGATTTGCCTTTGATCTCAGGGCCTTTAAAAGAGTCGGTTGGCTGCGTATAAAGAAATGTGCAAACTCTCAAGGAAATTGTTAATACCTGATAACAACAACAACAATTGCTTTTTTAGTGTTTTTTTTTTACATAAACAGTTTTTCCTGTATATAGGTGATGATTGTTATGATGGGATGAACCAAAACGGAAAGGCTGACTCCAGTAAGAACACCCATGGTCAGGCAATTTCTCTTGCGAAAAAAGACACACTGTAAAACTCCTAAATAAGGTGTTGCACATAATAATTTCCACCGAATGGTAAAAAGTCGTCCTGATTTTTTTTCTTTACGTCATGTGATTTATACTGGAAAAAGCAATCTAATGCATCAAATTTGCTGTCTGCATAACTAGATAAGATTATCGACAGAGACAAATAAGGAAGGAAATGAAAATCACGACTGCATTTGTGTGTTATTTTTAATAAAATTAAAAAGATTCTTTATAATACTGTATACTGTACTGACTAATAAATCTATTTCTTCACATACAAGTACAATGAGTTTGATATAAAATTGGTATTAAATGTTTCAGTTATAACAATTTTAATGTTAAGTACGGTTCTTGTTAATAGTTTTAATATTTTTTGACAATGTTAGTTACAAGACAATTGTGCTGTCATAATAGTAAATTTGGTGAGAATTTTATTTTGCTATTTATATACTTCCTGGTTTTATTAATCACATTGACCTTTGTTATATGTATGTATATATTTACAATGAAACATGGTGCTACCCAGACAAAGCTGGACTTCCTGAGCTACCTGTTGGACACTGATGATAATATCACTTTCTGATTCTTTAAAATCAAAATAGTTATTTTGATTAGTTATTGCATCACTGTGATTTATGGCTGGTTTTATTTGTTTTAGTTTTTCATTCTTACGTTTGGGGAAATTGTGCTGATTTTAACAGTCATTAAACCGCACCGAGATACCCGGTAGACATTATCAACATATTTCCTGCTGAAAATTAAATTCTTGTAGGACAGACCGGCTGAAATATTTGCATCCTTTTTTCCCTTTTTTGAACGCATACCCCTTTTGAAACCAGAGCACAGCTGGCCGTGATGAAGACCATGAATTATTGCCCTATGACTTGGCGAGGGTCTAATTTTAACCCAAGGAGACACTGCTGGTCATGGAGGGTCTCTGGAGAGGGAGGTGAGCAGCGTCCTGCTAACTTGAAGCTAAAAATATCAGCAGTATATCCAAAATCCACACGCTGTGGCTTGTCCATGACTAATTTAGCCTTGGCGAGGCTTCAGAGCAGAGACACGGGGACTAAGTATATCCCCCTTTGTCACCAGACCCAGGCCTATAAATAGGCCTGACTGTTCAACCTGAGGAGCGTTACGTAAGAGGGCAGCCGGCACTGGGGGTCGAAGGGACCTCTGGGCTTCCCCTGGCACTGTAGCCGCTTGCGGTTTTACTACCTGCTGCCACCCATTGTAGGAACTGGGCACCAACTTGGGCCCATGGGCAGCAGCACATCCTGGCTTGGCCAGCAGGGAGGGGCTTGTGTTTCACTCATTTAGCCAATCACAGTCTTAATCGTATGACATCACCGCATTAATTAAAATCAGTGTTTTCTGTTAAGTGGCAAGGTGCACAGATTTCTAAGGTATCTGTTTTATCGTGTATGTCTTTTGTTAAGGGACATGTCATAAATACAAAACAGGAATATGCCATCCTTCAAAGGCTGTACACAGCGATGTAAAGGTTTGTCTTTATTTCGTGATGATAATATTAATAATAATAATATTAACAACAAGGCTTGAAGCGGCAACCTTCTGATAATAAGAGGCACAACACCCCAGGCCGGATGACTGGATGGCTGGAAGTCTTTGAAAATGAGAAAAAAACTAGCCAGTGTCGTGATGTCATAGGATGAAGCCGTTGATTGGTTAGAGATCTCTTGTTGACCCAGGGGCACATCGAACTTGGCAAAATCAGGACGTCCATTGGTGGAGAATCAGGGAGGAAGTTAAGGGCTAAGGTGGAATGCACCGGAAGTAGGGAAATCAGAGCGGAAGAACAGGGAAAGACAAAAGGTGCTGGAAAGAGGAAGTGACTGGAAGTTTGACCAGCGATGTACACTACCAGTCAAACGTTTTTGCACACCACAGGTTTTTTTTTTTTTACCACTTTTCCATTTATTTCATAAACTGCATACTTTTTGTTCTTGTTAAGCATTGGAAAGTTGAGTGAACAACTATAAATGAAAATATAAGTCAAATAAAACAAGTTTCCTTTATATCATGTAAAGAGTATGTAACACTGCATGTCTGACATCCTATTAACTGGTTGTGTGGTGATGGCAGAGTCAAATCCTAGGCTGTCCTTTAACTTTAAATGCCCTAGTTAGCAGTTTCCTCCCATGAAACGGTGCGGTATTTAATGCCCTTTGCTGCTAGAGGAGGTTCGTTTGATGAATCAAATGTATGACCATTTTCTTGCTAATAAAGGTACTCAGATAGTGAACATACTGTAAATTTATTTGTTAGAAAAGAATATTGAGTGTATTTTTAGTAAATGTTAAGTGAGTAAGATACAAATGTAGAAAATCTCAGTGTGTGCAGAAACCCTCGACTGGTACTGTACCTGTAATTTTAAAAATGTCTGGGCTGCCAGATGTATTACCATAAGGGGCTGTAGACCTTACTCAGAATGTGCATTAATCTGAGAGTCAAGGCTGCTTGCTCATTAAAGGGGAATTACAACAAAAGTCTCCTTAAACATTATGGGGGTGACTGAAAAGTATCACTGGGAAAGTCTAAAGCTTCTGACCTGCCAGTGTTTATCTAACAAAGGTCTTTCTCAATCATAGCAGCATAATTTGTAACAGCTACAGGCAAGACATGATAATGTTTCTTTTTCTAAAAGCTCCAACAAGAGGAAATTATTCCAAGAAATTATGTTTCATTCTTGTCTACATAATGACACTTCAGAATCAGGAACATTGAAGGTGTTGGTAAACAGTTCATTGGAAATGTATAGATTTTTCCAGGATGTTTATCTTTAATATTTTGCATTTGTCTGTCCTTGTTGAGTGGGGTTGTGATGAGACAGGTCTCTATAATTACTATGATTTCAAAGTAACCTCAGAAGCGTTTGTAATATAATTATACAGGAGGAGGTAAAACTTGATGCAAAGTGTTACCTAGTATTCAGTTCGATTTAATTCACTCTATTTTTTATACGGTGCCCTTCCCAACATTTCTACATTGTACTTTATAAACAGATAGCAAAAGCTGTATGCATTATAATGGGAGATTGGAACAGTATTTCAATAAGTACTGGGGTGACTTTGGGAATGGTTTTTAAAAGACTGTGCTTACACATTTTGACAAATAGAATATCATAGCGTTACAACTGCATGATGTATATCAAATATATATATATATATATACATCAAATTTGTTCAGATTACAGCATCCAATAAAAATGAAAGGCAGGTGTAATGACATACTGTCAAGTTTGTAGCGGAAAATTACAAAGAGGATACTGGTTTTAGCCACTACTGTGAGAAAGAAGGCGGGGCAATAAAAACTAATATGCTGCCTTGCTTTATTACTCACATATGCATCACCAAAAACACAAGCGTCCTACAATGTATGCTTGCACCCTGTCAAGGAGGCTCTTCTAAATCCTTTCATTGTGAAATACCTGCTACTGAATCAGGGGCTTAAAACCCGCCCCACAGTGTGTGTGGAATTTGCATGTCTTACTGTCCTAAAATGTTGAAGAAAAAGACAAGGATGGTTGACAAAAGACAGCTAGAACTATAGGAGGTACTTGTGTATTCCAGGTAACAAAACACAATGACTGCTAAACACATACATTTTGAACTTGTAAACTTCCAATATGAATCAAGCTAAACTGTCTTTTCATGTCACAAGAGGGTTATCAAGTTACAGTGCATGTGAAATAAATTCTTCTGGATATTTACAAAGTTGTCACGAGCTATTGTTTTTGGTCGCAGCTGTTATAGCAACTTTACTTGTATTGCATACAGGAGTTTAATCTTCGGATTGTGTTAGCTTTCTGTACCTATCTCTTATGTTAGACGGGTCAGTGCCGACCCGTGTCTTAAATCAGCCATAAAATACCCTCAAAACAATTATTTATCATCCAATTTGTTTCTTACCTCTTGGTTACCTTGTTAGGCTTCCTTATCCATGAAAAGATTGGTTTTAATATTTTTGGTGTGGCTTTCTGGACCTTTCTTTTGACAGCATACCTTTCGTTTTCCATAAAAAATAATGGTAAAATAAGCCTCGTGTGAATTAAATAAATAAACTGAATTGGTCTTATCTTGCCTTACATGTCTGGGCATGCCTTGTCTAATGATTTTTATTTATTTATTTATTTAGTTTAAATAGAGGTTCCTGATGCAGTGCACAAATTTATGTGGTGCTTTTATGCATTTTAAACTTAAAAAGGGGTCGATGCCGACCCCAACGCCAGAGCTGTTATAATCTTGACCAAAGCATTTATAATTTAGTGAATTTTTTTTTGGATAAGTAGAGGTTCCTGACAAAGTCAAAAAGCCTTGATGCAGTACACAAATTTATGTGGTGCTTTTATGCATTTTAATCTTACTAACGGGTCGGTGCCGACCCTAACAGCATAGGAAGGATAATTTCAGTGCTTCAGTTCATGATTCTATTACTTGATCACATCATACAGTCTGATAGTTGATCAAACCAATGACTGCATTCGTATTTCTTGATCTCTAAATGCTGCTTTTGTGTCAATACTTCTCAGGTGTTTGCTGACTTGGTGGAAATTTGCTTTTTTTTCACTTGAGATTATTTTTTCGTTTTTTTTTTCTTTAGCCTTACATCACTTTTTCCACAAAGTAAAGTCAAGCCTATGTTGTACCAAGAGTAGCGTTTGCTTCACTTCCTTGCAGGACTCTTGAAGTTTATGGCCAGTATTATGTATAAGTTATTCATTGTCTTTATGAATCTGCATGTTTATTCAGATTTGCACTTACATGCAATAACGTATATAGTTGTAATGTATATGTATAGTTGTTCTGTTTGTATGTGTAGTACATATTTCCTGTGTCACCACAGGAAGTGGAGACCGTCTGTGTATGAGAACCCTATACAACTTTGACATCCTTTGACAACCTAACTCACACACGCTAGTATATCACAAGCATCCCTGTAATAGGGACACTTTTTATGAGAACAGGTGAGATTCTCTGACTAATAAGCAGGATTTGATAAGTTAAACCAGATGAGAGATGGATGAAATATTTTGATAATTCAATGATAGACTTAATAAACAGTGTCCTCTTCAAATGTGTAAGTACTCATTGAATTAATAGATTTCACTCAGGATTGGCACTGCAACCAATGGAAAAAAACTTCACACTGTTTCGCAGCATTCAAACTAGTGCGGTACTGAGGTTTCACCCGCCGCACGGCTGCTCTCGGGTTCTCATCCCTGAGGTGGTTTGTCGTGTGGTGGGTGTGCAATGCGCTGTATCAGCAAAGACCCCTTATCATGTGACGGGATTTGCTCTCTGGTCTTGAATCATTTTTGATAATTATCCATTTCGATTTTAGGAATAGCATTCTGTCGGTCTCGCTAGTAACCTGAGACTTCACATTAACTGAACATGTGTTTTCAGAGTATCAGCAGACTGTACCGCATTTGTGTAGTTATATGCAAAACTTGTTCAGGCTAATCTACAGGCCTCAACTATTAATCTTTCCTGTTCTCGATCTAACTTTGAATCCTTGGAATAAAGTAGAATTTTGGGTAAAATTAATTAACATGTTGAAGTATAAATTATTTTCTATGAAGTGCTTTCTCTGTTTCTCTGCTAATATTACATAAACACACACATTGACCCGTGAAGACATTTCACAAAGCTTTTCTCTGTGAAATTTCATGTTGCCTTTATCATGATTGTTCAAATGCCCGGTGGACTTTGTGGGACATGGTCTGTTCTGTGTTACCTGCACATGTTTGACTTCTTTGTGCTGAAGTGGTGTCCATCCTTGTTCATTCTGGTAGGTGGTTCCACCCCAACATCACAGGAATTGAGGCTGAGCAGCTGCTCCTGTCTCGAGGGGTGCATGGAAGTTTTCTGGCCCGGCCCAGCAAGAGCAACCCTGGGGACTTCACGCTGTCTGTCAGGTACCCTCCTCTTTCTCGGGGCGGAAAATTAAGTTACAGTTACACTGATTGCCATAATGGAGTCGAACATAATAAATGCTCACTAGATGGGCACAGGGGTGGCATGGTGACACAGTGGTTAGCACTGTCGCCTCACATGTTTGGGTTTGAGTCTCTGCCATGGCTCCATGCGTGTGCAGTTTGCATGTTCTCCCCGTGTCGTTGTTGGGTCTCCTCTGGGTGCTCCGGTTTCCCCCCACAGTCCAAAAGCATGCTGAGATTAATTGGAGTTGACAAATTGCCCATAGGTGTGCATGTGTGAGTGAGTGGTGTGTGAGTGTGCCCTGCCATGGGTTGGCGCCCCATTCTGGGTTGTTCCCTGCCTTGTGCCCATAGCTTCCGGGATTGGCTCAGGACCCCCCCAGATCCCCAGTTAGAGGTTACAGAAAACGGATGGATAGGTAGGGACAAGCCATACAGGCTACCCTGATATATTGTGAATATTCGTAATACAGGAATTACAATTCTTTCAGTTAATGTTGTGGAAGTGCATTTTTTTTCTTTGCTTGTGCCCCCTTATTTAGCAGAGTATGTGGGCGTCCGTTGGTTTCTGCTCAACAGTTTCCATTCTTTGAGGTTTTGCTGAAGTCTTCATGAACTTCTTCACGCGTGTTGTAGGCGTGAAATGTGCCAACTATGTACTGTTTATTTTCTCAGATTTCCGAGAAATAACATGTGAAATTGCAACCTTGCCCACAGATTAATTGCAAGCATCCACCTTCCTACATTCATTCATTCATTCATTCATTCATTCAGTAAACCTTTTAAAAACTAAGAAAATTTTTCACAGCATTGTAGGTCTGTGAGGAAAATGACTTACATGACCAACATCTATTTGAATTCAATCAAAAGTTACTTTATATGCTGGCTATAGCTGTTTATTCTAACGGGGCAGTTAAAGTGTGAATGCAAAATGATAAATACACTAATTTAGAATTTGCCCTGGAAATTAGCAGGTGCTTGAAACCATGTGAGCAATTTGGTAAATGGTAAACGGTAACAGAAACTGCATAATTAAAAAGGGAAAGTCAAATCGATTCATTTCTTGCAATTGTGCTGTAGCAGTGTATAAATTCTGTTTATGTATATACTGATAATATATGGAATTATGCTTATTTGTTTCAGTATATTAAGAAGCAAGTCTTCAAGGTCCTTGTTTGACTAATTAATTTCGGGTTTTAAAAAAGTGTATTCTCAGCTTAAATACTACTGCATTTAGTCCCTGATGAACCAACCCCAACAAGATACTAGCTCCTGCACTTACGTGGGATTTAGGGAATTGTAATGAAAGTGAATTTCAGTTCCATTATATGATGTGACATGGATGTACTAATTGGCACAACATAAGAACCTAAGAAATTTACAAACGAGAGGAGGCCATTCGGCCCATCAAGCTCGTTTGGGGAGAACTTAACTAATAGCTCAGAGT
>JAODKC010000130.1:18058882-18090884 GCA_026777985.1 Mormyrops attenuatus
TTTTAAAACTATAGGTAAGATGCCATCAGGGCCCTGCGATTTATTTATTTTGAGCTTAGCTAGGCTTTGTACCACATTAGCCTGAGTTATAGATATATTGGTCATAGACGACGCTGTACTCATACTAAATGGTGGTAAGTTACTTGTGTTCTCTACTGTGAACACCTGTGTAAAATAATCATTAAACTCATTTACTATGTCAATTTCATTTTCAATTATAAGGCCCTATCCTTACTATCCTACAAATTAGTGATTTCAGCTTTTAGAGTTCTTTTGGAGTTGAAATATTGGAAGAAACTTTTAACGTCATCCTTAGCCTCCAATGCAATCTTCCTTTCTACATTCTACATCCGACTTAGGTACTCCTGCTTTATTTTGAAATCACTAGTTATTGTCCATTTGTGGAACAGAGACCTTATCCTCCTGACGTTGTTCTTAATTTCCTTAGCAAACCACCTTGGTTGCAGATTCCTAGATTTAGTCTTGCTGGATACAGGTATGAAGTCCTCTTGCACTTGCAACAATGTGCTTTTAAAAAATCCCCATGCCTCTTCAACCGTTTTGCTATTTAACACCATCCAGTTTACAGTTTCTAGTTTCATCTAAAGAACATCTAAAGAAACTCACAGGAAGAGCAGAAAAGGAGTGCCAGAAATAGCCAGCTGAGCCATGACGGAAAACGTGAGGCCCAAACGCTCTGGACCTAAAAAAGGAAGTTATACAGACCTGTCAGCCAAGTTTCCACACACCTAAATTTTGCACAGGTGACTCTGTGCGGCGTCTTTGTTTTTCGTCGACATAATCTCCTATCTGACGACACAGATATTTGTATATGTCGCGCGTGGCTCTCGTAAAGCTTCTTTTAGTCTACGGAAAACGGATACGTTGGTAGCATTAATTCATACAAAACACTTTCTGAATATCTGATCACCCTTAACTGAGGTGATTGATGGACCCTTCAAGATGTAACAAGTGATTCTTACCAGCTGATGGGAAAGGTCAGCTTTTGTGCTGATTGGAACCAACAGATTGGTTCATTCACTGCAGGTTTGTTTCCAGTTGAAAACTGAGATTATAATGACTGTTTCTCACTCACCTCATTGACTTGCTATGTGGTAAGATCATTGCAGGGCACATTTGGACAGCAAGTGCTCTTCAGGTCTGTCAGTTACAGGGGGGAACTTATCAGTCGTCAACTACCTAACATTTAATATTGCATCTTAATCACTCCATGTAGAATGAATCACAGTGTGACAAAGAGCAGGCTAAAATGGCTAATTCCCCCTAGCACAAACATAAAATAAAGACATGTATCATGACATTTAATCCTTAAATATTGGGTAGTTTGAAATTTTGAAGTATTCCTCATTTCACCAAACTATGAATGCACATCAACCTCTTGTATTAAATTTAGCATGCTTAAATGACCTACTCAGAGAATGACCCACAGGCTTTTTTAAGGAAGTCAAAATTGACCACTATTAATTATTCGATGAGGGAACACTGTGTGGGAAGCGATTTCAGTTTGTGATTGCATATTCTCAGAATGTTCCGTCTGTTCCAAGTATGTTGTGCTTGAGTTGATGTGTGAAGGGAGTGCTCTGTCTGAGAATGACAGGAATGGCAGAGAGATTTTTTAGCTTATCCTACTCTGCCTTCCACAGCAGAAAACCCGGAGCAGACACAGCAGTTGTACATCAGTGATACTCCACACCCAGACACTTGCACAGAGCCGGCCATGCTTGTTATTCCTGACACAGCAAAGTCCTGCTGCTCGCTAGGGCGTCCTGTAGCATTACATCTAAAATGGCTTGGAGGTTGGTTGATTAGAATGTTTCCCGATCCGATCCTTGGGGACCCCCAGACAGTCCATGTTTTTACTCCCTCCCAACTCCCTGCCACACAGTCCACAGTCTATGTGGACTGTCTGGTGGTCCCCAGGGACTGGTTTCAGAAACACTGAATTAAGCTATCAGCAGTTCCATGGGTGCTTAGCTGTTCAACCAGTTGATCGGAAATTTGCTGGGATTGGAAACTGCCCCTTCTTCAGGCTTAATTGACATGTCAGATATGTAACTGAAAATAGGACCTCTCCAGCAAAGAGATCTATAAATGAAATGTTGAGCCAACTTGTTTCACGTTATCAGTAGCAGCTGAAAGTGGGTCAGGCTATGTCTGGATATTTGTGTCGCGATGTCCTAATTTAGCCACCGCAGGTATGTCCCACGTCACGCTACAGCTGAGGTTTAATATCCCTGATAGGCTAAAGGAGGTACCTCCAGGCAGTGGGGTGTGGGCGCTTTTCATTTCTGAAGAGGTTCCCTGCCAGGAGAAGGCACCATCCAGACGCTGGCGTTGATGACGACAGGGGCATCTGTATCTTTAAAAAGTGATGTAGCTTTCTGACAGGCTATTTTTTCCCAGAAGTCTGCAGTCATGGTCCCCACTGACCCCTAAATGATGGTGACACACTAAATGACACTGATGGGCCCGCTACACCCTTTATGCATTTCTTCTCATTGTCAGTATTCCCTTTCATGGTTACCGTTACCGATGCCCTGGCCTTTGACCATTGTGCATACTAGACCTATTATTTACTTCTCATCATATAGCCTAGATTGTGTCAGCCTTCAAGCTGAAATTGATAGGGGAAAAACAGATGGAAATCAATGTAAGCTTATGATTAAACATTGTAATGAAGCTAATATATTATGTATGACTTCAAAACTTTGAACCTCTTCGCAATTGCTGCAATAATTAATCAGACCTGCCGGCTCTCATGCATTTTGCAGGAGTCTCACGCATGTGCAGTGATTCTCTTGCTCTCCTGCAGGCCCTTTGCTTTCTCACGCATTCGTGTTTAAGTTTCCCCCTAAAAGATGTTTTAGCGCATTTCTCTACATGACACAGATAGAGTCATCTATTGGTGAAACTTTTTAAAAATTGGCCAAAAAATGGCTTGAAATTAACCAGTCTGAAAGAAATATTTTGAGAAATATTTGGAAATTTCGGAAGCTCCAGCATGGCAGCCCTCAAAAAAGCCAATTCTTCTACAAAATGTAGTCAGTCCCTTCGCAAACTGGCACAGCACCCTGGGCAGGTGGGGTTAATTATTTTTCCAAGCTGGATGGATAGGTATTGAAAGTGGGCCTGGGTTTGGCTGACCAAGGCAGCGTCCCATGGTGCAATATACTGTTGAGTTTGCACCACAGTTCTCCAGAACAGGAGGATTTGTATACCAATCCAACAGCCACACAAGACCTGGAAATTCCCCATATTGACCTTATAAAGTATTCTGCCTTGTCTTTTCTTGTCTGCACATGCTGAATGTACACAGACTTTGGCAGAAATGATCCGGGCCCCTGTAGCGGGATACTTAATGTTGGAACTTGGTGGATTTGGAGGAATTGTTGCTATATCCCTTGTAATGGATGTTTTTTCCTACTGGTTAAAATGGACACATACAAAAGGGATAGTGTGCTATGTGAGTTAGGGGTCCTATTTTTGGGTTGGATACATTATTAGGCTCAGTCAGCCTAGCATCAGACAAATTCCCTGCCCTATTTATGAGTCTTACTGAATCATCCCATGCAGTGTGTTTTAAAATCCCTTATATCACATATTCTTGTTTTCTCAGATTATCACCTAAACTGTTCCTTTCAGTTGTGTTGAAGGGGTTTTTGTGACTCATTATTCACCATCATGCTTTTATGCAAATACCAAATTGAGCATCGCCAACACAAGAGAGATCATTGATGCAGTTCTGTTTGCTTATGTATCCTGATTTCTGCACCTTGAATATCCATGAAATTTTAATGTAGAGAAAGAACACAGGTCCATCTCCAAAACAAAGAATATTGAATTTGCCTTGAGTGTTGTGAACCCAGCAGAGTGATTTCTCCATTTTTGGTGACCTTTAAATTCTCTTTTAAATACTTTTATAGACATATAAACATGAACGGCCAGAAATTTGCCAAGCATGGCAAGAATATTTCTTTCTTAAGAGCACAGATGAAGCCAGAGGACATTAAACATCCCTGGAATCAGGCAAGTCTCATCTGTGCTGTTCTGCGGAAGCACTGGCCATCCATCTGGCAGGGCCTCGTGGTCCAGGCAGCAGCCAGGCTTAGCAGTGCCAGTGAGGGGGGGTTGCGAGACTGGCCGCATGACAGCCAGCGGAGGACCACCCAGAGACCAGGCCTGCTGCCTGTGGCTTTGTGGTGAGTTTTTGCAATGAGTAGTTCAGTCTGCTGACAGCCACTCAGCTGGACTGCATGTTTGCAAGGCAGTCATGTCATTTCTGCTGGCTGCTGCAATAAATGCTGGCCAGGGAATCCTTGGGGAGTCATGTGTATGTGTGTGTGTGTGTGGGGGGGGGGGGGGAAGGGGGGGTATCTTATTCTAAAACAAAGCCCTAATTGTTCAGCCATCAGCTTTGGACAGAAAAACCCTGTCCAGTGGAGAGCCAGAGCGCATGGACAGTGCTGTCTGTCTAGGGTCCATCGCGCAGAGCTGCCCCCGTAATGTTCACTCTCAGGCAGGTGCGTCTAGCTCCCCCTTGAAGGAAAGTTCAGTGGCCCCCACCTGAATTTAAAATGTGCATTATTTGTGTATTATTGGCACGTGGAGCTACTTAATTGTTAATAGTGTTTTGCCTTGACAGGGCATGAATATCACTGAAATGGACACACGACGTATAAGAAATTCAAACGTTCAATTATTCATTTTAAAATGAAGTTTCACATTATATAAATTACGTCTAGCATGACCGTTGGATGATCATAACAAAATATGATACTGTTAGTTTAATTAATTAGTTCTAGTTTGTTTGAATTTTTAGTTAAAGTAAAAGATTATGGATGAAGTAAATGTACGAAGCACCACATTCAGTTTGATCCAACTTATTTTTATATAGCACCTTTCACAAAGGACGTTACATGGGTGTGTTGTAATACATTGTATGTACCAGTAATACCTACTTTTTAAGTAATTTTTCTAAGTACACAGGATCTTTTGGAACCTATCTCTGAATATGTATTTTTTGACACGGTTGTTATACTCCATTTTTCTAAGATGTTTATTTCAGCTTCTGCTGTGTAATAGAAGGTACTCCGGGTGCGTTCTATTGTGTCTATCAGCTTCTTTTGTGCAATTATAAAGCACCGCTGATGTGAGCCCTGCATCTGTAGGCATTCAAACGGCTGAATATATTAAAACCAAAGTCGTTAATTTGCCTATTTTAAAATGTTTATAGCTTGCAAGACCACCTATACACAGGAAACAAATATTGCAGCCGTTATATAACGAGGCGCAAACTTTGCTTGTTAAAAGCCCATGAAGGTTGTAAACGTTGCTTAAAAACTATTTTGCACAAAATACCAAGTGCTGAGGTCTGATTTTCAGTATCTCATTGCCTGGCAAAACAAGGGTTTCTGCAATATTTACTGTAGTATGAAATGGCATAGGGTATGCACATTTTGAGTCTGTGATGTCCCTCTAGTCGGAAAATGTGTGAATCTGTGGCCAGAATCGTCATTCTTTCTCCACCACAAGCAGCAGTGGTACATTCTGGGGCAAGAAGCTTGTAATCCTTTGTCATATGAATGTTTATGAATGCTATTATGAAGTTTGGGTGTTGCATGTGTCCGGTACTGGCTTATGGCTTTGCACTGAAATGAGGGTCGGCCGACTGAATGGACAATGGAAAGCCTCAATGCTGAGATTGTCTGTTCTCTTTTTTCCGGCGCATAAAGAACATTGCTGTGGCTGTGAGCTGAGTGATGAGCTCCTTTGGGTCTGAACATAGAATTATTGAGTCGGTTCCCTGACATGAAGCCATTAACCTCCTGCCATCCACCCCCCATCTCTTCCATTCTCTCCATAGTGAGTGGGATGGGCACCATGACGAATCTGGACAAAAATGCAAGCAACAGGAAAGAGGCTCTTTATGTATCCCTTATGGGCTGTGGAACAGACAGGGAAACGGGGGGCAGCCATAGAGAGGAGACCCCCCAGGACTGAGACATGATCTGGATTTTGGCAGGCAGCTAAGATGCGTCTTGGGACGCCAGAACTGTAGGGGACCTTCTGTCAGTTGGCAAGAGCTTGATCCTTCAGTTACACTGCATATGGCTGTTTTAGGCTGTGAAATGTATGTTATATGTGATTGAAGAGAATTTTTCTAAAACTCCATTTATCTTTCGTTGTTTTTGAGCTGAGACTGCTAATGACCAGTGTTACAGTAATGGGAACCAAATCTCACTCAGCCCTCATGGAAACCAAGCAAGAACTTTCCAAAACTCACTATGTCCATAGAAATTTTCTTGAAGATGAATCCCATGGACTGAGTGAGCTTTGGAAATTTGCTCTTTAGTCTTTTAATGAAAGGTGCTAAGTCAAAGGTGCATCAGATTTCATCAGCTGGGGATGTCTTCCGTTACCTTTCTGGTACTTATATCCTACCTCCAAGATAGCATAAGTCATGAAACAGAAGCATTTTGCAGGTACA
The DNA here is from genome assembly GCA_026777985.1 of Mormyrops attenuatus. Classification (NCBI taxonomy): domain Eukaryota; kingdom Metazoa; phylum Chordata; class Actinopteri; order Osteoglossiformes; family Mormyridae; genus Mormyrops; species Mormyrops attenuatus. The sequence continues at coordinate 18,065,391 of JAODKC010000130.1, forward strand.
ACGGACACATACAGTTTTATTTTTCTTTCTAATAAATTTTTTATCATATTGGGGCAGCATTTTGCTGCATCGTGCAATAACATATATGGATCTGTGTGGTAGGATTTGCCTGTGTGGGTAATTTAACACTCATCTGCCTTGTCAACAGATTTTAGCATGCAGCACTTCTCACACATGACAGTCTGCTTTTTATCTAAATGTACCTGAGACCGATGCCGCAAAGCAGTGGAAAATTTTAGCAAACCACTTCCTTTTTAGTCTTCGCACGGCTGCACATTCTTTTAAGGCATCAGTAACCAATATTTAAGTCCTAAAATGTATATAGGTTACTCTTCTGCAGTTTCTCAACAGTATACAAAATCATCCTTGTAATTAACATACCCGTGGAAGGTCCAGCAAAAACAAGCAAAGCTGAACCGAATTGATATATCCTATTTCAATCATTAATATACTCATAAGTACAATTGCATTTTATTGTGAAATCTTGTCAGTTTAATTGCTGTAATTGGTGGTTTTCAGGTGGTGTCAACAACAGCCTCAAGGTCTGTTTGTTATTAAATTAATTAATTATCAGTTGATTAATTAAAAGTTATTTATTTAAAATGTAATTGTATTTTTGGACATCCTTCCAGATAGCCCACTCACTCAGCATTTTGTGCTTACCAGGCATTAAATAAGGGTTGCAATTTGCTTTTTATCTATTTTCCCCTGTGCTTCTGCCAAAAACCTCTTTGTATTCTGTATTCCTCTCTTGTGCTTTTGATACACCCATCTCTCACTCCCAAATAAAATCTCTGCTTGTTCCTGCTGCCACCACATAATGTTCTATTCTCTGTCTTACAGAATTCATTTCACAAATACTGTTAATCTTTATTCATTGTAGTGTTTATTTTCAATATTTTAATTCTTAAGGAACTAGACTTGTGCTATATATATATGGTGGCAGACTGAAGTAGATGTCATACGTTGTAGTTATATAGTTTCTGGACGCATTCTGCTGTATAACTGCTCATATAAGTCTTTATATGAGTAATTTGTGTGAATATAAGCTCAATTAAGAGAATAAATAATTTGTTGCAATTTGATAGCAACAAAAACTTTCTTTCCCCTGGGGCAGGCGGAATAACGAGGTCACGCATATTAAGATCCAGAACACGGGAGACTACTATGACCTGTACGGTGGGGAGAAGTTTGCCACCCTGGCGGAGCTGGTACAGTACTACACCGAGCAGCAGGACCTGCTACGAGAGAGGAATGGTGACGTCATCGAGCTAAAGTACCCCCTGAACTGCAAGGACCCCACGTCCGAAAGGTAGTCCTATCACCAGGCTCACATCCTTATTATCAGGGGAAACCAGTGCTGAACTTGCCATCTAGTGGTTAAGATGCTTAATTTCATCAGTACCAAGTAGATGCTCTGCAGTTTCTACTACACACCTCTGGGTCCAGGGTTCGAGTCTCCGGCATGCGTGTGGAGTTTGCATGTTCTCCCTGTGTTGTCGTGGGGTTTCCTCTGGGTACTCCAGTTTTCACCCACAGTCCAAAAACACACTGAGGTGAATTGGAGTTGCCAAATTGCCCGTAGGTGTGCATGTGTGAGCGGATGATGTGTGAGTGTGCCCTGTGATGGGTTGGTGCCCCATCCTGGGTTGTTCCCTGCCTTGCACCTATAGCTTCCAGGATAGGCTCTGGACCCCCTGCAACCCTGAATATGACAAGTGGGTGCAGAAAAAGGATGGATGGATGGATGGATGGATGGATGGATGGGTAAAGTTGTTGCCAAATATACCTGTTTAATAACTATTTTATGTTGATTGGTTGCCCTTTTGAAGCAGCTGCTCTCTCCATGCTGCTTCAGTGTTTATCATTAAACAGTTCCTTGCCATCTGGTGGCACAGTGTCTCAGTGGGAAGCTCTTCTGTCTCAGTGGGTAGTGGGATTTCACCTCTGCACTGGGTGTGCGGAGTGTGCTCGTTCACCAATCTCTTCCCAGGGTTCCTCTTACAGTCGGAACACGCTGTTAGGTTTCATGGTGCGTCTAAATTGTCTGTAGTGTACGATTGTGTGTGCTGCCTCGGAAAGGCTTCAGGACCCCCCTCACCCCTGACCAGGAGGATATTCCACAAAGCAGAATTTCCGGATTAGCTGGATAACTTAAGCCAAATGCGTCCGATGGGAGGAGAGGTGAGTGGCATTCCTGTGGGACAGTCCTTACATTTGGCTTAAGTTATCTGACTAATGAAAAAAAAACTTGCTTTGTGGAATACCCCCAGAATGATGATAATAATAATAATAATAATAATAATAATTATTATTATTATTATTATTATTGTTATTATTATTATTATTATACCTTTATTTGAATAGCACTTTTCAAGCCAGGTGGCACAAAGGGGCACTTAAGTAATGTGCAGGTGGCTGGGTGGAGATCCTTGAAATCCCAAATGCCCTTTACTTAAAAATCTCATTAGCCAGAAACCAATGCATAAACAGTAGCCCAGTGGTCTGGTGGGTAATAAATTCCTCATATCTCCAGGATTGAGGGGTTCAAATCCTTCCCCTGGTTCTGTGTAAATCTGTGTAACTGTGTGTTCCCCCAAGTGCTTTGATCTTCTGCTGCATTCTAATAGCACACAGCAAGACCAGCTGGTGGCATGGGCAGTTCTGCACTGGGAAAACAGTGCGAGAGATGAATGTGTAACTTGAGTTTTTCTTGAATGCTAAAGAAAAATCCACAATGACATTAAATGGGACTAATGATGTTTAGCATCTTGAGCTGAAATCGTTGCAGTTATAGGGTGCTATTTTTAACAATTTGTTGCTCCCTCTGCATTGATAGCAAACTCAGTAATGATATTTTGTCAATGAAAGTGGATTTGAATTAAAGTGGTTTGGAACAGCTGTGATCCATATTATGTTGACACAAACATAGTAGTTATCTAAGAATCGGTGCCTTTTAAAAGGTTGTGTAACTCCTGAAGTAAGTGCAGTATAGCACAGAAATTATATAATTTTTAACCTCTGCCTGTAAGGCTTTTCAGCACTGGCTGTTGTTCTTATCGTCAGGTGGTTCCACGGGCATTTATCTGGGCGCGATGCCGAGAAGCTGCTCACAGAAAAGGGCAAGTCTGGCAGCTTCTTGGTGCGGGAGAGTCAGAGCAAACCTGGGGACTTTGTCCTGTCCGTCCTCACCCACGAGGAGAAGCACGAAAATTCAGAGCGCAGAACCCGGGTCACGCACATCATGATCCGCTATCAGGTAGGTGGGACTGAGGGCACGCCTCTTTGGGAGCTAGGTACACATGGCAAGAAACACACAACTATAAAGAGGTAACACTATCTGTGAATGCCATGTCTATAATAATCTATTTAAGACTCTAACATTCATAACATGTTACAATGCATTCATAAAGCATTATAAACATGGCTATAAATATTGATAAAAAGGCATAATGCATTATAGCCCTGTTTATTATGCATTATGAATGCTTTATGAAGCTCTTATCTATAATGGTTTCTTGATACCTTCATAACGCAGTACAAAGCATCCTTAATTCTTATACTGAGTATTATAATGCTTTATGAAGGAATCTATAGTGCATTATAGATGAGAGCTTCATTGGAGCTTATGATTATTATAATGAACACTATAATGCCGTATAATGTCAATAGAAGATGCTATAATACTTTATTAATTCAATAGAAGATGCCATAACACCTTATTAATTTAACAGAACATGCTATAATGCTGTATTGATTATCATACTGACTATTAAAATGCATTACAAAGGTATCTGGTATTGCGGTACTGGAATTATAGATGACAGTGTTACCTGGAAAGCTTCTCTGGGTGAGAGTGGACTCTGGGGGTATTCCATGAAAGTAGCTAAAGAAAGCCAGACTTTCCCAAAAAAGTCTGACTCAAACTAGCGCCATCTCTAAAATTAGCCTCGTGTCTGTTCAGCTTTTGTTAGTCAAGGCTCATACATGACAGACTTGCATAGTCTCACTTATTGCACACACCCGAGATATTTAAGAAATCTAATACAGTGGTTTATGCTGTTGCCTTACACCGCGAAAGTTCCTGGTTCGATCCCCACAGCCAGCGGGGAACTTCCTGGGTTGAATGCATGTGTCATTCTTACTGTATAATGTTATTCTGTATTATTTGATCTCCGTAAAATACTTAAGGTTGCATCCATGTGAAATGTTTTGAACAAATAGGCTAACCGTATCTTGTCTTTGCTTTTTACTAATAAACTTTCAAAGTAGACTGCCACTAAACAAAATATAAAAATATCTTCCTGTTGATTATTTTAACGGATTTTTTCATTCATTGCATTTCATGTTTGACCTTTGTAATATGGGTATGCTTTTATTCTGATTATTTTAGAATTAATTGGGATGCTGAGACATGATTTTTATTGTTTTATATATTGATTATGCTGCAATCTCAACTCTGTTCTCCATATTACGAAAATATCACGCGGAGGATTACTTCAGAAAAGATGGTTTTTATTCTCTGTTTCCTTATTCCTTGATTTTACTCACAGCACCGACTACAGGGTTCCATTTTTTATATACACATATACAAGACTCAGTCTACTGCTAACTCAAACAAAAATGTCACTCAAAACAGAAAGAGGTAATAATCTCTCACACAAAGATCGTGGTCGTAAAATCAAATATATAGGGGCATAAAATTTTGGTACATTAAACTTTACAAGTTAACAAAATTATTCAATCAGATAATATAATATTATGACAGATGAGGACACATAATTCAACAGATTACATGATATGAGTAGTGAGATTTCTTCCAGTGGATCGATCTTTTGGGAATCTGTTCCCACACATCAGACGTTCTTTGAGACAACGCTTAACTAAGCGAGACAGTTAACCTGGTCTGGAGCAGGCTTGTTCACTCGCCTAGGTTACCATGGTAACTTAAAACTCCAACTTAAATGAGCCAGACTTGCCGAAATTAGTCAGACTTTCATTTAATCCTGCTTCGTGGAACACCCCCCTGCTTTGCTCTTTACACTGTTTTGTACCTGTTGTAAAAACAGGACGGGAAGTATGATGTTGGTGGTGGCGAGAGGTTTGACACCCTGGCTGACCTTGTGGAGCACTATAAAAAAAACCCCATGGTGGAAAAGAGTGGGATTGTGGTGCACCTCAAACAGGTGAGTGGTGCTGTGTGCAAAAACACTGACCAGCTAAAGACTCACCACGATGCTCCAAAACCACACATGTTCAAGACCCATATATGAAAGTGCCTATTTACATTGCATATACACCTATTTCCAACCTGTCTTATAGTTTAAATCATGCCTAGATTACAGAAATGTATCTATACAATGACATTCTATGTAATACATTTATAGAACTGTACAATAGTTGTTATAATATATTGTTTATGGAAAAAATGCAAAAAAACATTATTCATGCATAGTACAGTGCAATTTGAAATTGTCGCATTTTGATTAGTTTTAAAGCTTTTCTTTTTCATACATATATATTTTTAAGCCGTGATCATTCAAAACGGCACATCGAAAACCACGGATGTCGCTTGACTGTATATTACACACCATGTCACTTAGGGCTTGATCACATGCTGTCTTGTACAGTATGTGGAGGCAGAGTTCAGTCATTCATATTTATTGGATCTTCGCACAGCCGGCAGAGAACTTGTGCATATCGGAATGTCTGTCTTTTCCCTTCCTTTCCCAAGCCTTTCAACGCCACCAGGATCAACGCAGCTAACATCGAGAACCGAGTACGGGAGCTGAACAAAGTGACCGACAACTCGGAGAAATCCAAGCAGGGCTTCTGGGAGGAGTTCGAGGTTCGTTTTCTAGTTCCAGTGCTCAATTATTTGATTCAAGAGTACCAACCAATGGCAGGGAAGACTAGCTGATGCAGGTGTTAATGTACAGCATACTCTCGACCTGGTGTTGCTAACCAATAGTACAGGCCCACTTTATAATTAAGTTTATGATTTATAATTAAGTTTACTGTCTGTTCAGCCTATCAGGACCTTCGGATTTAATCGCCCCACCTCGACGAGGTCACATCGTTCTGGGTTTGCCCACACATTGTTAAATGGAACACTGTGTCCAGCAGTGCTGCGTGGCGTATCTCATTGTATACACCCCTAGCCATCTTCTCTCTCATTTATAGGTTCTGCAGCAACAAGAGTGCAAGCTTCTCTATCCGAGGAAAGAGGGACAGCGCCTGGAAAACAAGATCAAGAACAGATACAAGAACATCCTTCCCTGTAAGCCTCAGGCCGCCCTTCTCTGTCTTTGAACGGCACGTTTGTGCTCATAGCGGCTGGTTCTGCTGCTCACCCTTGTCCTATCTGACTGTCTTTTTCTTCTGTGTCAGTTGACAACACACGTGTGGTTCTAAAGGAAGTCGACAGAGATGTCCCTGGCTCAGACTATATCAATGCCAACTACATCGAGGTCAGTGCTACCCTGCCGCTGCAATGCGTGGCCGTTGTTGTGTCTGCAGCTGCGAGTATGTCTGCATGCATATCTGAATGTTTGCATCCTCTTGTTTATCTACGTTTGCCATATTTGAGAAGTTCCTTGTGCAGATTCATTCTAATGAGTAAAATGGTAACACTTTCCTTGATGGGGCACAAATAATAATAATAATAATAACTCAGTTACTACTAAAGTAAAGATAATGAACAAATCATGAACAAATATAGTCACTACTTGAGAAAAAAGATGTCACTTCATTAATGATGAACAAACATGAGATCAGTATTTATCTTGTGTTATTCATGACTTGTTCCTTCAGTAATTCCTTCAGTAGTTCACAAAGGTTTACAGAATTAACGGATATAGTAACAGATATAGTAACTGCTTGAGATAAAACATGCATCACAATTTATTAATAATGAATTGACATGCGATTAGTCTGTAACTAAGACTTAGTTTGTTGTTAATTGATACATAAGTAATTGCATAATACAGACGCTCCTCTACTCACAAACGAGATACGTTCCAAACGGCCGTTCGTAACTTGAAATGTTCGTAAGTCGTTATTCAACACCATTTTAAGGGTATACTCAAGTACAAAGAACTAGGATGCTGGGAGTACGCACGCTACGTTGCTGCGCGGCGGGAGTAGCGGCCAGAAGTTTGTACTAGGTGGAACTGGAGCACAGAAAAAAAAATTGATGTTGGGGACAGGAAACGGAAGCCCCGTGAACACAATTTGGACTTAAAGATCCTCTTCGTTCGTATGTCTGAAAGTGCGTAAGTTGAACGTTCAAAAGTAGAGGAACGTCTGTACTATATCATATGTACCCCGTCAAGTAAAATTTACCAGTATTTTTCCCGTATTTTAGATGTCATGCATGCTTTATCAAATATACTTTTACAAGAAAGGTTAAGCATTTGAAGCCTTTTAGAAAAAAACTACTGTCAATTTTATTGCTATTTTAAATGGTTTAATGGGGCTCTAAAGTGAGATCTCATAATCAAACCCTTTTGTTTTGTAAGAGTGTAACTTCAGCAAAGCCTCATTTCCTCTGTGTGTGGACCTGCTTCTCCTTCCACTTTCCCACAGAGCAAACCTGAGGAGGGCCACTGTGCTGATGAGTGCAAAGTCTATATTGCCACCCAAGGTTGCCTGCAGAACACAGTCACAGACTTCTGGGAGATGGTTTACCAGGAGAACACGCATGTCATTGTCATGACAACCAAGGAGATGGAGCGTGGCCGGGTTAGTGAGATGAGCACGGCTGGGCTAGTCAGCTTCTCACGCTGTTCAGTGAACCATAGGCTCATGTACTAGAATAACCAGAGTTACCAGAGCACAGTATTTATTAGCAAACCCAACAGCACTTTCCACTTTGCATTTTTAATTACTCAATATGTTACAATAATTGGTATGTAAGTATACCTTAACATTCTCACATACCTTAACAGCTTTAATATGCATTAATATCATATGATATCATATAATAATGTAAAACTCATGGTATGTTAGGATGTACATGTATTATTACATGCTGCTGTGAATATTCTATGAATGCATTATAAAGGCATTATGAAGGTGCAGTGTGTATGTTCTATGAATGCATTATAAATGGATTATGAAAGTGCAGTTAATATAAAATGTTACCATATGATTTATTTGTACATGTGTATTTGTTTGGGATAGAACAAGTGTGTGCGGTACTGGCCAGATATTGACTCCACAAAAGAGTTTGGAAAACTGAGCATTAGGAACACCAGTGAGTGTCCGGCACAGGATTACATCTTGAGGGAGCTGGAGATCACGCGCCTGAACACGGTGAGAGCAGCAGCCCCCCCTCGCCCCCACCCCACCCAATTTGGCCAGTCTGCGTGTATGGGCTGACCGCACTAAATAAATTACTTACCTATCTCCTGTGGTTCACTGTATATGTCTCTGAATCACTGTCTGACTGACTATTATTTGCACCGTATGTGTATTTTAATTTATTGTCTCACATTTTGTTTGTGTTCGGTATATTACCTTACTGTGTTCAGTAGTTTTGCTGTGTGACTATGGTACTAAAGCCCCTCTTTCTCTGACTGTGTTGAATATAGTCTCAGTATGTGTCTCTTTTTAATGAGATTTCAGTGTGTGTTGGACTCTGCTAAGTGCACATTTACCTTCTCTGAGGTTTTGGCTCTACCACTGTGTTCAGCTGTCGCTAATTATTTGTACTTGCCGCAGTGCGATGTGACCTTCTACTCACTGGCTTTTAGTTAAAGCCTATCCAGCAGATACTACATGCTTTTCTGATCATCATTTGCTTCCAGTCTGAGGCACCTAGGTACATCTGGCACTATCAGTACCTGAGCTGGCCAGATCATGGTGTCCCTAACGAACCGGGAGGAGTTCTGAGTTTTCTGGACCAGGTGAACCGAACTCAAAATGCACTTACAGAGACTGGACCCATAGTCGTCCACTGCAGGTAAAAGTAATAAATCACCCTGTATTCTAGGTATTCCCCATAGGCCTTTGTGTCTTCCAGTGGCATTTTTATATATTATTTGTGAGATATTGTGAGATGTTTTTAATAAATAATTTAATTACTTTACTCAAGGTCATAATTATGGTAGACGTGTGTAGGATATCTGCTTGTTTTAAAATTCAAACACTTTCTTGAGAAATTCTGGGAAAAATGTAATAGAGAATTCATACGTACAGTTTTACATCTCTTGTCTTACATCTTTGTTTCTTTCTTACAGTGCAGGAATCGGAAGGACAGGAACTATAATTGTAATTGACATCCTCATTGACATCATTAATAGGCAAGGTGAGGAGAGTAAGGCAGCCGCCGTTGGGACCGTCTCAGTCCCTCACACTGGTGATGTGAGATGCAGAGCATCGCTAACAGTCCCTCACACTGGTGATGTGAGATGCAGAGCATCGCTAAGCCCACTGCCCTCTTACCCCCCCGCCCAGGCTTGGACTGCGATATTGACATCCCGAAAACCATCCAGACGGTGCGGAGGCAGCGCTCGGGTATGGTTCAGACTGAGGCCCAGTACAAGTTCATCTACATGGCTGTACAGCAGTATATTGACACAGCCCAGAAAAGGCTGGAGGAGAAACAGGTAATGCTGAAACCCTGAAATCCTTCCCTGCAATTTTCTCTATTTAATGTTCAGTACTGTGCAAAAATCTTAGGCAGCCAAAGAAAATAATGTTTAAATAATCTTCATGTTTGTTTAAAACAATGATATTATGTCTGTCAGCATGCGTCAGCTTGGCCATTTCAAAACCTCTCCTAAAATCACGCCAGTATTTGCGGCGACCGTCCAGCATACACGTGAATTTTTTGTCTCATCAACTACCCCACCATGTTTGTGTAATTAGTACCTCATTGACTTATTTAACTAATTAAGTTCGAATTATTAGTTGAGCTGGTGGTGGAATGTAACAAATACATGGAATGGCTGATGTGGCCCTGAGGAGAGGTTTGGGGACTGAAGCGGTGTTCATCTAGCCATCCAACAAGATATCAGTAACTTTTTGGAGAACAGAAGAAATTATACTAGTTTTTATTGCTATTTTTAATTTGCATATTTTCTAATGATAACTATGTTTTTTTTCTGAGCAAATGTGCAATTTTTACCCAGATAAATAGCCTTAAACATTTTCTTTGAATGCCTAAGACTTTTCCACAGTACTGTACCAATTTCATATCAGATCCTGCTGTTTTGGTCACAAGTTAAGTTACATAACTTCTAAATTACTGGCTACCTGGAATAATAACTAGACTAACTTGCACTATAGAAGTTTGGTAGAGAGTGTCATGGGGAATGTGACGTCACAGGCGTGTCTCCTTCTGTCTCTCGCAGAGAAGTAAAATGAAAGAGTGGGAGTGCTGTAACGTTAAGTACCCGCAGATGACTGATGCCAGGCTGAATGCCAACATGTGTGCAGGGCGGCCCTCCTCCTCCGTGTGAGTACTGCCCACACACACCTGCGCATACGCTGACACAGAAACGGGACGTGACTCTTTTCGACTGAGCGTGCATTTAGCGGGTGAGCTCCCAGGGTGTGTTTGTCAGGGAGCTTAACGTTTAAACCCTAAGTGTGTCTGACGGTCATTTTGAAAGACTTAAAGCAAGTATCTGCCCGTGATATTGATTAGAACCCGCATTGTTTTGTTTGATGCCTTTCATCCACCAGCAGTGTGACAAAGCAGATTGTCTCCCATGATTTTTGTGCAGGATGAATGACAGTCCATCAGGAGTATACGAGAACCTTAATATTAGAAACCCAAAGGACGCTGGGCACATCAGTACTCGCAGATAAGGCAGATGACCGCTATCCATCTCACGCCCTTACAGTGCTTTGTGAGTATGCTCTTATTCAGGATAAGATGGCGGGAAACAGGGCTGAGCGAGGGCAAAAAGGAGCAATAGAAGATTTTTCAGTAATGTTACCCCACAGTGTGAGCTGGTAATGGTATGGGACAGCATGTGGCCCGGTGAGCTAAACCTCTGTGGCTGTGATTGGACGGTTGCCGACTGGAGGCCGGCCTCAGCAGAATAGCTGCATCTGTGGGCCATTCAGCAAGGCTTTTAATCTACAGGAACAGCTGTAGGTGGCTACCCTTCACTGCCAAGTTTGCTCTCACCTACATGTGTGTCATGGAGAGCAAGACGGGGTAGGCAAACAGAGAGTATCCCCATAGGGGATCGATAAAGTGCCATTATCATTATATCAGGTGCAGTGAGTGTATGGTTATGCTGACAGTGTACTGTATTTGCAGCTCCACTGCTCAGAACTAACTCAGTTGTACTTAGGTACGTACTTTTTATGAGCTTTATTCACTAGGAAATGAATCCCAGCCTTGTTAACAGTTTGCACATGGAAACGTGGTTTAATTTCTTTCACATAGCATTGTTAATATAATAAAAATTTCGAGCATACCTTATTTGGTTTTGGAAAAAAAAATTATTCTAGCTAATAAATTCGCAATGTGAATTAATTTTTAATAAGGCGTGTGTGACTGTGTGTTCGGCATAGGTGCTGATACTTGCCACAGTGAAGGATTCCTCACCTGACGGATGATGGTTCCCGTTCTCCGATCTCCAATATCGCTGCGATTTGGAGGAGGAGCAGAGGATATCGCGCTGCCCCCTGGTCAATCATGGAAAACAAACAAGATTTTGTCCAACAGCTCAGTCCCTCGCTGTTGCTTTTCTGTTGGTCCCTCACACCATTGTTAGTGCTGTAACTGGCTTTTAAATGCAAATTAAGTGCCTCTCCGAGCAAAGTTCTAATGACCTTGACCTCATTCTAGTCTACAAAGATTGCACCTGTTTCTCCAGATGTCCTCATTGGGTCAGGAGTGGTTTACAGGAAGCAGCAAGATGTGCTACTGTCCACCAACATTTCATGGATGGCTACTGGTTTTTCTTTTCTTGCTGAATTTACTACTGTCTCAGTGTAAGAATATTTTTGTGTTTATGTTGAGTTTGAATATATTTTTAATGTGTATAGTTTATCTATGGGAAGCAAAAGGAGTAGCAGACTTCTTCCGCTTTGTCTGCTTGGCCTACTGGACAGATCTGCTATAACCAAAGACCTCAGACTTGATGGACTTCTAAATCTTGCCTAGGATGTCTGTGTGGAATCACGCTGATTTGCACTTTTTGTGGGATGAATGTTGTTGTATTGATCGAGCGTAATGAAGATATTTGTCATTTTATTTTGTAACCCCATAAGGCACTGTAGACATCCGAGTTTTTGTGTCTTGCCTCACCAATATCTCGGCCCCCACAGTGACATCCTGTTGCACTCACTGCCTTTGTCACTAAAACCGTCTTTCTGCACCACTGACACCGACTTCCTGTGCCCCCCCCCGTGTTTTCAACTTCCTTTCTCTGTGTCATTGACACTGATTCACTGTGCAGTACACACCTTCCATTTGTGTCACTGATGTAGACTTCCTGATGCAGACTTTCTGCATCACTGGCACATTCTCCGTTTTGGCACCAAACACCAGATTAACTTTTTCTTCATGGAGAAAGTGTAATCTTTTCAGAAGGGCCTCAGTGAAACTTCCTTGAGTGCGTTCTCTTCTGGACGTTCCTCTTTAGCTCAGCATATAAACGGGCTCAGAATTCTGAATTAATTCAGTAATACAGAAAATGGATGAAAGCTACGTCATAATAGCAATGGAAATATTGCAGATAATTCAGCATTTTAAACATCCAATGGAAAACTTGGAAATTATTCTATCTTTGCTAGTAAGAGTCCTGCATACTGAGCAGTAGGGGTCACATGAGAGAGCAGGAAATACTGTCTAATGCCTGAAATATGTTACTGCCACAGGAAACCTGACGAGGGCTGTTTATCTCTGAACTTTTGAAGTTGTCGTTCAGAGACCCATTCATAGGAATGGCACATAATGGATTATGTCATAATGCTGCAAATTATTTATTAATCTGCATTACTTTACATCATCGTTGCATAATTTCAAATGTGATATATGGCTGACAATATGCAGGTTCTATTATTTATTTAAAGGATGAAAAATATATATGATCAGTGTTAGAAAAAATTGTTTTATTTATTAATTTATGAATGAATAGCGTAATATTGGTGGCAACTACAGCAGTTTTCAATGCTGGGTGTTTTTTGATCCTGCTTCCTGCCACCGGAAGATTAAACTGCTGTGCTTTTATTTTTAAATATGTATTTTTATATAGCTCCATTTTAATTGGTTTTATTGTGTATCTGAAAGGTTGTTTTTGACAGTGTCCAGCGGAGGTTGCTGAGCAGTGGCTGTAGACTTGTGCATAAGAAGAGGCATCCATCCTCATATACTGAGAAGATCTTCTAGGGCAAGCTTGCATTCAAACAGACTTTCCCTCTCTATATATGGATAGCATGACAACGTGAATTCTCTGCTGTCAGAAATGAACTCTACAGACATTAATGTCTGGGAGACTTGGAGAGCCGTGATGGATGTTGGCCATTCCACTTTACGTTGATTTGACAATGACGGAGTACTGGCTAGGGTGGAGGCTGAGTATTGGATCTGGGTGGAAATGACAGGTAATGACGGAGATGGCAGTATTGCACTATTACTGAGACACACAGTGTAGTCTGTGTAGTGAAGTTTTTGGGTAAAATAGTGTATAATGAGCACTGTGAGTGTAAGGCGGAGGACTTCCTGCCTCTGTCACGGAGGAAGAGCTTATCAGAAAAATCTTTTTGTTTATTTTTTTTTTTTTGCTTGAAAACTTTGTATTTTTGTACTTAATCTCTGGAATAATATGGCTCTGGTGGTAAATGTGGAAAACCATAAATACTTGAAATGCTGTTTGTATGGAGCTGTTCAGAAATATTTGCGATGTAATAACCTTTAGTGACCAGAATGGCAGTGTTTACCATGAAAGAGTAATCTGAGTAATCTACTTGGTATTTGTCTGCCAGTGTCAATTTTTAGATAACATTTCAAATGTTCTTTGTGTAGTAAATTAACATTTTTGTATTCTTTAGCAATGTTTTGACTCCATCCCTGATTTATTGTTATTACTATGATAATCATTTTGTTGTTGTTGCTATTATTATTATTATGGTAACCAATTATATGTTTGACAAGGACACTGCATCCAGTGCAGCTGCAGTGTCATTGAAGCTATCAGTATGCAGTGCAATCAGATACATTTCTCTTACTCTCCCTGCATTTCCTTAAAGTTTAATGGCATAATGTTGATTTTTGTCTTGTCCTTCACTTTGGTTACCATGTGTCTATTCTGTACAGGATTATGCCAGTTGTCCTATTCAACCGTGTGGCTCAGTCCACCATGCCACCATGACTAATACTGCATTGTTACAGGTCATGAAGAAAATATTAAATAACTTGAACATCCTGCTAGTCGTGACCCAATAATCAGGCACTCTTTTTCTAACCATGATAGCCAAAATAATGGAAACACTTTCATGAATGAAACGTATGACTAAAGTAGATATACCTGGACACCTGCATGTCATTATGCAGTGCCCCCCCCCACCGTATCCATGGATGGTACGTTCCAAGATCTACTGCAGAGAGCCAAAACTAATGATCTGCGGACCCCAAATAAAATTTCACTTTCGTGTACTTAGTTATGGTAAATGATGACTAAATTATCCACAGCAAGATATCAAAACATTACATACAGTAATAATAGAGTATATTACTGTAAGCATTATTATACGATACTGTAAGCCTAGTCTCTCTTGAATGAATAAAAGGGAATCTGACATTTTAGCCTAATTCTCCAGAGACAATGGAGCAATGAAAAAGTATCACGTTCTCAAAGGATGACAGTAATGAAAATCATGCTTTTTATAACCCTCAAAGGATGAAGGAAGATTGAAAAAACATATAGTTTTACTATTTTACTATTCTTTATTTGCAGTTACTGAAACCGTGGATATGGGCGGACTGCTGTACTTTATACTCATAATTTGTTCACGTTTTTTTCTTTATTTTGGTAGTTATAGAGTTCATCCTAAGGAAAACATTGATATTTTTTCTCATATTGTTACTACACAGACAATATACAAATAATTCAACATGGAGCATAAAATTTCATTCATTCTTGTCTATGCTCTATAAGATATGGGATACAACAAACTTTATACCTGAAGGTAAATTAAATATATTATATTGTATCGTTACTGTACAAAACATTTTCAAACAATATCTATTAATGCATACAGAAGCGTTTCCAAATTATTTGTTTTGCATACATTTTCTTCTCTTAAATTCTTAAACTGTTAGTTAACCTATATTGCTAAGTTCTAAACAAGTCACTTAATTTCATCACTGACCAGTAAGCTGATAAATCATTGCTGACAAAACATATGTGATATGTGACATAGCATGCCTTTAAGGGCGTTAAGCGCCATAGCCAATGCAAATTCATCAAGGTAATAAGCACAGAAATTTCTTTCACTTGTGCTTGCCTAATATAACATAATATCATTCAGTAAACATATAACATTACAACTGTAATTACCTGTAACATTTTACCTTGTGGGGGCATTTTTCAGTCCCCACAAGGATAACTTCAATTTTATAAAAATCTGAGACTGCAATCAAAAAACTAAAAATGCCAGCAGTCTTTTGTTTTGTTACCTATGTTACCTATTTTGTTACCTAAAATCTGTGACTGCAATGAAAAAACTAAAAATGTAAAAACTCTT
This sequence comes from Mormyrops attenuatus, assembly GCA_026777985.1. Taxonomy (NCBI): domain Eukaryota; kingdom Metazoa; phylum Chordata; class Actinopteri; order Osteoglossiformes; family Mormyridae; genus Mormyrops; species Mormyrops attenuatus. The sequence goes on from JAODKC010000130.1 coordinate 18,081,105, forward strand.
GAATTTTGCTTGGTTACTTATGGGGACCAAATGTTCCCCACAATGTGATAAAAACCTATTGTTTTGACATTGTGGGGACCACTTTCAGGTCCCCACCAATATCTGTGAATGCAATCAAAAAAGTAAAAATGGCAAAAGTCTCTATTTTGTTTGGTTACTTATGGTTAAGGTTACGGCTGGGTTGGGGTTAAGGTCATAATGTTGGGATTAGAGTTTTCCACCTAGAAATAAATGTAGAGTCTCCACAAAGATATAATTGCAAATCTGTGTGTGTGTGTGTGTGTGTGTGTGGTGGTCAAAATAATACTTCCCATCGCTGGAGAGTGGTACGCCTTAATTAAGAACTGATTTATTCCCTGAATCAATTTCCAGCTCATTGCATCAGGATTTATTTTAAGACCTAAAACCTTTTGATCTCAAATTCTGTACTCTATTCTGTTCTCCTAGTAAGAAGATTTCCTACCACCAGGAGAAACGTATTCATTGGGTTCTTTAGAATTTATGCCTCTGAATAAGACACTTTTGCTCATAGTGTAAACTAAACAATGAGATATATGATGTAAGCGTCTTTTGAATGTGGCAAATAAGAAAATTCCTTGCACCTTATTGCTGGCTGTTGCATAAGTACCTCGTTCACACCTGTTCCTTCCCATTTCGGCTTACTTGGTGGTGCGCATTAGCTTCTCACATCAGCATGAGGTTTATTTTTCAAACAAATACTTACTGCTTAACACCAGTACTCTTCCTGGGTCAGATCCGACAACATCCTGTCTCAGGTATTTCCTTCATAACAGCCCCACAATGACTATTTACTTTAGGATATACTACTTTTTATTACTTTTTGACCTTTTGTTGTCTTATAAAGGACATTATGTTTTAAATCAGAATCAGTTCAATACTCTCAGTGTGCAGCACATCCACTCATAAATACCAAACAGCTTTCTCTCTGTCCAAACCTTGAAGGTGTTTCACATGAGGACTGGTTTTCTACACTTTTTGGACCTGAAATTTAGAAGAAAACATCTCAAACCAGTAAATGTGCTGTTTATTGTTTTTTTGTTATGCATCATACAAGAACAAGCCTAAAACACCTTTACAAATCCAATATGCTAATAATACATATGTTTTGCACAACAATGGATGTCAACTTGTATTACATTTTAGCTTTCAGGAAATTAAGGAGCAGAGATGTTTGTGTCTAATTATCTTACACGTTTCTTGTAGTTTCTAGTAAGCACATGTAATTTGTACTTATATGCATAACAAATTAGTATTTAAATCCATGATGAAAGATTATGTGGAATTGTAATCAAATATTAGAGTTGTTTGATAATGATAATCTATTATTCAAAATAACTCATATTAAATGCAGACCGTCTCAAAATAACTAGGGGATACTTTAAAGATATGGGTTTAAATTACTGTATATACAGGTTTATTGCTTAATAATCCGTCTTTTCTTCACATCAAATTTTCCCAGACTGCACAGACCCCGTGGTAAACACTGGATAGCATTCCAGTCCTGGCAGACATTATGTACAACTTGGCCACTAATTAAACTATGTATCAGGAGGAAACCTGCAAGAACAGATTTAGTGAAGCAATCACACCAGCAGACTTAGAGGTTTGAAGCTACACTTTTACCATCTGAGCTATTAAGTGTGGAATAAAACTGCTCTGTCCCATTTATTTGCCACTGGTCATTTAATTTATTTGAAAAACATCCAAAGATGGAAGCAAAATTCCAGAATTCAAATTTATTTGTTCTACTCTTGCAGACTAAACATACACAATGTAAAATAGATGCAAATGTATATATCTCTTGATAGAATGTTTTTAAAAATGAGTACTTTGATTTTAGTCATGGAAAATAGTTTCCTATTCATACCATTGTTCCATATAAAAACAGTATTAGAATTTATTAAATATGTAACATGAATACAAGTTTGTTTGATAGTTACAAAGTCAAAGATTTGATTTGATACTTAAAACGCCGGGCTGCCAACTATCACTCATTTGGGGTGACACTCATGCTTTCAGACTGTCAGGCTCAAGCTAGAAATCTATATTATTCCATTATAAACCTAAAATTAGCTACGTCAAAAGTGTCGGGGCAGTTTTCAAACTGTACGGACATTATACCAGGTAATAAAACTCTTACACACATGTAATACACATACAAAATCTCATGCCGGCCAGCTGACCAAAGTTAGCAACCCTAATAATGTGTTCGACAACCTGAGAGTTCGAAGGTCAACATACGTGTTCCCAGATCACTTTGTTAGTGTTGACCATACACCGTCTGTTTTCAGCTGGTTGTATGTGCTCTCTGAAGGATGTATGTAATTGGAGGTATTGTGGTAGGGTCATAGAATGGGGAATCGTCCTCAGATATGCAGCTCAGCGCGCCAGTGAGCAGCATGCAGTGCATTGGCCACAGGACAATGCACAGCAGTACCATTATCAGCAAGATAAGAAGCACCAACCGCTTCCAGTGTTTGTGCAGCCTCAGCTGATCTGGAAGCCCATTCTGCATCAAGCCTGGAGATTGTTCCTGCTCCTGTTCTGGCTTATTAGCACCAATGTCAATGCAGATGCAACTGACAGTGTGTCCAGTGTCAGGTAGCCTGTAGTAGCAGAGCTTCTTACCTTCCAGCCACACACGCTCTTCCTGCTGCTGGTGGGCTGGCAGCTTGTCCAGGACTTCCTGGCTTGTAGCCAGAGCTGGTGGACCCATATCTGGTACAGAAGTAGTGTGTCGGCAGAAGGGACAGGGAATCTGGCCATATTCTCTGCTTGGAGACTGGGCCATTAGGCGGGACATGCACTCTAAGCACAGGGTGTGGGTGCAGTCCAGCAGCTTTGGTGTTTTGAAAACATTGTCGTAGGTGCTGAAGCAGATGCTGCACTCAGGTCTCTCCGTAGTGTCTTCATGCTCCTTGGGGGGCGTGGCCTGTGTGTGCCACACCTGTGTTGTCTGGGTCATTTCTAAACAAGGCGAAGGGAGGCGGAACTCCGGCTTATCTTCTCCCTTTATGCTTTATTTTCTGTAGCAAGTACTAAAAGCAGTTACACAGAAAAATTTTGACCTGTTGACAAAAAGCAAGGCAAACTTCAGTCTATAAAGCATTGCTCATAGAGTTAGGTGCTAAGCATCAATCCCTTATCCCTTGACATTAACAGACATTTACAATAAAGAGCTTTGAGGATATACAGACAAAAAGCATGTGAAGTGTTCACTCTCAGCCCTAGGTCTTAATTAGCTTTATGAACACTCAGTTTTGGAAAAAAAAAATGCTATAGATGCAATTTAACTTTTAAAATGAAAAATGTACAATATCTACCATGTATATAAAAGGTTATATCCAAACTTTATTTGGGAATAATCCTGTGTTTGCCTGATCAGAATTGTGCAAACAGACCTTGGAGAACAAAACATTGTTTTATTGTGTCCTTCATGTTCCTTTTCAAGGGACATCTTTATAGGCAAAGTGTCAGATTCTGTCAACATCTTTGCTGACAAACATGAAAATGCTGGCAAAACATTAAAAATGACATCTGGTTAAAGTGCCATGAAATATATTGTAGTTTTGTGTACAGCCGTGTACTTAATTAATGACATTCACGGCTTTCCCTCTTCTGTAGAAGGTCCTGTTAGTGACATACCTAATCTACATCAAATTTCAATCGGTTTACACACCTAAAAATGCAGAATGTTTGTGTGCTTGTTGCATTTTAATTTTTAATGGTGTGGATTTAGTTTAAAATTCTTCAGATAGATTTCACAGCACATTGAGAAACTGTACAATCATTTCACTTTTAATACTAGTCAAATCTTAACAATTCTTAGTGTAATGTTTGAGGAACACTGAATGGCTATGTAGGCTAATAATGCTACAAATGTGCTACTTACCATGCGCTTATCTTACATCTATGTTTTATATTCATTCATTTAGTGAACACTTTAGTCAAAAGTGAGTCACAGGTACAATAAGTCAGTAGGCTGTTAGACAGATGCTCTAAAGTGCTACAGAATAAAGAATTTGGTGGTACCTGTGCTACTGCTGGGTACAAAGTCCCCCTCTTGCAGGGTGATTTCCCAGTTCTTCAATCAACAGCAGATCTTGCCTCCCAGGTGGATATGAATGAGGTTTTTGTTGGCTATTCCAATTCCCTCTAGCTCAGAGCTTGCAATCAGAGTAGATGTTGTCCCATTAGCCTGCTGTGGAGTCTTAAAGCGTGTTGGCCTTCTCCATGTAAATTACAGTAATAGGAAGGACACCGGCTTTTAAGAGTGGATTGGAGGGTGGGGACTGGAGGCAAAGAAGGAAACAGGAATAAAATATGCTTCCTTAAAGCCTACATACATGTTGTATTTTAGCAAGTCATTCTGTATTTACAGCTCTGCATTTCAAAAGCGGGCTATGATGTCATAATTTCACGATGGACATGGTGCTGTCTACCGTTTCCATGCTGTTAGATGTTTGACATGACTCATCGTTTTGAAATGATTCGTCAGCCTATTTTAATGGGAATATGTGATGTTATACCCACTACACCATTATCCTATTAAAATGGGCTTTATATTTCACAAAATGTTTACATAGCACTAAACTGCTGGAGTAGCTCATAAATTCTATACAATTAGTGAACTTATGACACTGGTGATGTGAGCATAGTGCCTCCATACAAAAGTCTGAGAAAACTGTATTATGGCAATACTTATGAAGATATAGAAATGTTAGTCAAGTCAGGTTTAATAGTAAAAATGTAGCTTTAAAGCAGCGGTGGTCAGTCTTATCCAGAAAGGGCCGTTGTGTGTGTGGGTTTTCGCTGCAACTCCCTAATTCGATTACTAATTAGAAGACCAATTGGCTGAAGACCTGAAGTCACCTGGGTTTGAACAGCTGACCTGAAGGTTATCTCAAAAACCTGCATACACACCGGCCCTTTGCGGATAAGATTGGCCCCCCCTGCTTTAAATCAACTTCATATATAATTTGTGGAAAAGCTAATCAATGTGCCCCACTCTAAACCCAAATATCCTGATTCTTTCAGTCAATAGATTTTTTTAATCGGTTTGAGATGCAAAAATGTACATATGTTATCTGTGTTCAGGTTGACACAATCCACTGGCATTTCCTTGTTTGATTAGCAACAGCTACTGGAATTACCAGTGCTGGTACCATGTGATTATTCAGATTGAGTATAATATAAACAACGAAAGAACCTGTAAACAAAGAAAACACTTCCTTAAGAGGGGTGTGATTGTGGGACTCGTGCTTAACGTACCTTTCAGATGTAACTCACACGGATAAGCAGTGAGTGTGTGGATCTTAGAGTGTGCTCTTCCATGGATGGACACTGTTAAATGGGCATGTGTCCCGTTTAGTCAGATATAGCTGGATACACGGTCCTGTTTACCAGCAGACTGCCTTTTGCCAAGCAATAATGTGCCCTTGACATCGGAGGCCAACATAAAGTTTACAGTCACAGCTGCATAGCTACCAGCCAACCCTTTAGAAAAAAGATTAAACAGGCAACAATCACCACTTTCTCTGATAATACTAAAAGCACCACTTTGAGCAGCCTCATATATAATTTGTGAAACAGCTAAGCAACAATCCCATGGTATCAGCAGTCCATGTCAGTGGGAATTTCTTTCCTTAATATAATGAATGAGAAAGAGGTGCAAACACTCGATCTGGGGGATGGTATCTGATGTCCATTAGGTATTAGGCATTTTTTACACGACCAACATTCCAAGCAGCATTATGTGAAATCATTTGTTTCCTTGAGTCTGTGTTGCAGCGCGCCTTCTCTTTGATATTTGGCGTCGAGCCACAATCCTGCTTCATTAACAGCCCCACGCCAAAGAAGTTTAATTTTTCTATTCAAAATTTGAAATATCAAAAATTTTGTTACATATATTTTTTTCAGTTATTAAAAAAATTAAATAGTGTGACTTTTAGAGGTCAATGGGAAAATGGATCTGAAAGTGAAGAGAGACTGAGCAGAAGGGTGTTACAGGGTCGGGTCTTGCCCCCAACCTTATGTCAGGGTGTATCACAGCTCCAAAACTGAGGGTCCATTGATGCAAACAATCATGTTGAGTACAGTGATATACAGCTCTGGAAAAATGTAAGAGACGGCTCTATATTTTTCAAAAATCTGCATTCTTAAATCCTGGTTTAATCCTGGCTCTGCTGGAAGAAGGCTACACTGAATGGCAGGCTGCTTCCAGGCTCAAGGTTTCTAAGACAGCAGTACAGAAGAACAAGGTGAAGCAGGAGACACTGGGAACGACCAAAAACCAGCCATGTAGAGGGCAGAAGCAACTTTCTAATGACCGTCAACATATCTGACAGTGCCTCATAAATCGGAGGATGACCTCAAGTGACCTTCAAAAGGAATGGGAAACATTAAGTGCAGGTGTGAAGTGCACTGCTAGGACAGTTTGTATCAGGCTCCTAGAAGCAGGACTGAAGACCCATAAGGCAAGGAAGAAGCCCTTCATTAATGAGAAGCAAGGAAGAGCCAGGCTGGAGTTTGCAACAAAAAAATGTATATTTTATACAGACATGCCCCCATAAATTGAGAAATGAGTGAAACTGAAAATGTCGCTGTGGTCTCTAAATTTCCAGAGCTGTATATTCCTTAAAGGTCGTTATTGATATCAGCTGTTCTACTATGTATTATCTATTTTTACAACAAAATTTTACATGTGCATTATCCTTTTAAAGTATTTCCCGTGCAATGAAAATAATAAATACTATGCACTCCCTTTCCAGTAACAGGTATATCAGTAAAGCTCAAAGGTCTCTTTTACTATTTTATTGCTGAAGTATAACAATTTCAATGGTTACAACACAGGAGCATTAAAAAAAAGGATTGTAATATATGTGTGCAGCATGATTGATTTCACTAATGCATAACAAATATGCCACTTATGGATTGTTGTCTAGGTGTTATGAATTTTAAAAGGTTTAAGCTGCTTTAAGCTGTCGAGATTTTATATGAAGCACACAGGGTTTTTGCCAATCTCAAAATGTAAAAGCATTTGGTAACACTTTACTTAAGGTCATGTTTTTAGTCATTTATAAACACCTTCATAAAAAATAATAATTCATTCATAAAGCATTATAAACATGGCTAAAAATATTTATATATATATTAGGCATAACACATAGCCATGTTTATTACGCATTACGAATTACTAATGCTCTATGAAGCTGTCATCTATAATGCATAGATACCTTCATAATGCATTATAATGGTTGGTATAAGAAATAAGGATGGTTTGTACTGCATTATGAAGGTATTCATTGTGCATTATAGATGAGACCTTCGTGGAGCATTCATAATGCATAATAAACATGGCTATGTGTTATGCCTTTTTATAAATATTTTTAGCCGCGTTTATAATACTTTATGAATGCATTGTGAATGTGTTTATAAATTTCAAAAACATGGCCTTAAGTGTTACCAAGAATTTCTTTTCTTTATCAGAGATCCTAAGTCAATATTGCAAATAATTATTTATAATGATGTATTGTTTTAAGCACTTTTAATAGTTATCCCACTGCGGTACATTATGATTATAAATAATGTAATATCAGAGAACAGTAAAATAAACACAACAAACTGATAAATAATCAAGTGTCCAGTGCCAGTGTAGGTGGGGGTGTAGGTATTTTTAGGCTTAGGTAAGGGGGCCAGCAAGGTTTTGAGTGTCCTGACAGCCTTAGGGGGATGCTATTGTTGAAGCTGACAGAACAGGCTTAGACGTGGCAGTACATCCTGCCAGACGGAAGCAGGACAAAGAGTCCAAGGCAAGGGCAGATTGCAGCATGAGGAAGATAGGAGACAGGACCAGGCATTTTTTTCCGGAATGCAGTGTCCGGGACTCGCCATACCAATATACAACAGTGAAGTAGCTGATCAGAACATTCTCTATATTACCCGGTAGATTGCAGTTAGGACAGCGGAGGCAGACTTGCTTTTTCAGTCACTGTAGAAAATGAAGATGCCGCTGCACCTTCTTGGCTAGGGTGGATGCAGTGAGAGTCCAAATGAGGCCTTCCATCAAATGCACCCTGTGAAATCTGGAGCTCCTGACTATCTCCACTGCAGATCCCTCAGTCTATAGGCTTTGTCCCATTTGCCCCACCAAGTACAGACTTACACACTACCACCAGTGTGCGAAATCCCCGAAAGCCTCAAAAGCAAAATTTTAAGGGGGTCTCAAGATCTGTAATCAGCCTAATTAGAACAATTGAAACAGCAACCCAACTTAAACAAGACAAATAAAAACACATAGGTGAAGGACTGTAACATTTCTTCATCCCCAGAAGAACATTTTACATGGTAAAATGGGCAAAAACCTACCTAGACCTAGACAAAAAATCAGCTAGGAAGTTATCAGACCATTTTTTATTTTACCATTTTTAAAGCCCATCTCATTAGTCTTTGGCTATGATTGTACATGCGATTTAAAATCACTAATGGATTATGTTCTGTGTGTAGAACAACTGGAAAAGAACTGCTGCTAACATAAACATCAAAATATTAAAGAGAAGTCGACCATGCAAGGGCTTCCTTATCTATAACAATTTTTTTCAGTTATTAAAAAAGTAAAATAGTGTGGCCATTAGAGGTCAATGGGAAAATGGATCTGAAAGTGAATGGAGACTGAGCAGAGGGGTCTAATAGGGTCGGTATTTTGATCATTTAAAATTAAGCCACATTATAAAAATGCTGCCGTCAAATTATAAAAATTTTTTTGCTATTAAATTTCCGTGAATAATAATATACAGGATGACTCACACCATCTTGGTCTTCTTGTAAGATAACATCTCTAATGTCAACAGCACTGGCATCCACTTCTATTTGGAATGGCCTGGAAAAGTCAGGGGCAGAAATAATATCCCACCTTGCCTAGAAGTTTTGCTCCTGCTTGGTCTTTGACACTGGAAATCGAGACACAGTCGATACCTTTTCTAAAACTGGGTACACCTCTCCCTGTCCTACGATTTTTCCCAAGTATGTTACTATGACTTTAGGAAATTCATATTTGAATAGTGAAGCGTCTCACTGATCTTCCACTTTAGTGGGGAAAATGGAACAAAGCCATAGTATCAAACAGGCAACATGGGCCTTCCTGAAGTCAATATTCATCTTTGTTTTGTCCATGTTGTTCCACCTCCAGTCTGTATGCTGACTCATCACGGTTTCTGGTGAGACTCACTGCTGTTCTGTTGTCAGCAATCTTGGTGATTGTGTCTGAGCTGTATTTTGCAGAACAGTCATGAGTCAGCAGGGAGAGCAGAAGTGGGCTGAAGATTTGAAACGAGCCCTGGGGAGCTTCATTGCTCAGTGTGGTGGTGCTGCTGGCGATGTAAAGATGTTGTTGCCCATGAGGAATGTCTCTCGGTCCAGGAAAGTGGGGTTAAGGGCCTTAACAGTGAAATCACTTTACCGACCGCAGGATTTGAACTGGTGACCTTCTGGTTATGGGTGTTTTCCTACCTAAGGGGGGTGGCCTTCACAGCAGCTGTGTCACTCAGTGCAGAGGACCAGACCCTGCACTGTGACCCCCCAAGCCATGGAGAGCAAGATGGGGTCAGCAAAGAGAAGCATTGCAATATACACTCACCTAAAGGATTATTAGGAACACCTGTTCAATTTCTCATTAATGCAATTTTCTAAGCAACCAATCACATGGCAGTTGCTTCAATGCATTTAGGGGTGTGGTCCTGGTCAAGACAATCTCCTGAACTC
>JAODKC010000130.1:18090984-18093484 GCA_026777985.1 Mormyrops attenuatus
CAGTTCTGAAGGCGAAAGGGGGTCAAACACCGTATTAGTATGGTGTTCCTAATAATCCTTTAGGTGAGTGTACATGTACTTGTGCAAATGGCAGCTAAAGCATGTTTGCTTATTAGTTAAAGTTCCAATTACACAGAAATAACAAATTCATATGCAAAATGTCACTTTATTTGAAAGAACTTTCTTCACCTGTTAAATTATATAAACCCATACAACCAAGACTTTTTACATATTTGTACACAAGAACATTTCTCATACAAAGTCCATACATTTTTGTAGAAAAACTATATACAAATGCACATGTTGCTGCAGCTGATATATTACAAACATGAAATAAATTAATGTGCTTGGACTTCAAGCCTGGATCATTTTCTTGTGTTCATTATTGTGACAACTGCTCAGTTTGAACTATAATTATCTACATTTGTCTTCTGCACCTGTTCAACTGCTTAACAATTACTCTCCATGAATTATACATCAGGTGTACAATAGTCACAATTATTATGAAATACCATTTTAAGTTTTTTTCGAAAATGTTTAATTTAATACACAAAAAGCATACAAAACTATTCACATCCTTGGAGACTAGTCACAACTAGTTAAACCACAGGCTGGCCGGCTCCATTACAAGAATCCTTTTTACTAGGCACTAAAAGACATTCATTTCATGTGCAATGTTTTTCTTTGGCAAAGAATGACAAATATATCTGCCAATAAATACATTCCTGTGGAACATGTTTACAAGCAAAAAATAAAGCTGCAAGGGACACAATTCACAACCTTCAACTTTACAGCATTAATATACCGTATGTTCTTGAATAAATACATCATCACACTGAAAGTACAAACGTTCCTCTAGAAGGGAATAAACTGATTACTTAAAACAAAGAAAAACAGCTGGGATTTTGTATACTAACACGTGTAATATTACAGATAACTACTTTTTATTTACACCGGTAACATATTTTACAAACTCAGCACATTTATGCACATCCATAGCTGGAATAGGGAGGGAAATTTCATTAGCTATTTACGTTGAGCTAAATACACAATGTAACCAAAGCCCTGCAATACTTTTAGCAATTTTTCAACATTAAGACAATTTTGTTTAACTTGCTGATTTGTTTTTGTCCCATTAATGTTAAAACTTTATAGGTTTGAGAACAAAAACATGTATAATTACAGTGATCAATTTGGTTCATGGCTCAAAACAACACATTTAAATAAAATTCCAAAAACAAATAAATGCAAAATTAGAAAACCCCAAATGAAAAATAAAAAGTTTTAGAGATAGTGCTACGAAGATCAGAAGGCACAACCCACCTCAGTCAACCCGATTCTGCTTGACCCTTGACCTCCAATAAATTGCTTTCTCTGAACAATTGCACATTTTTACTGATGGAAAATATTTTTCTTAATGTTTACTAAATCAATAAGCCAAAGAAAGCTTCACAAACAAAATTTGGCACCGAGTCTTCAACCAGCATTATCACATAATTCATATTTGGCTATATATCAAAAATGAACAGGAATATCGGTCTAGAGAGGTACAGACCAAAAAAGAGCCTTTCCCCATGCAGGTATTGTTGGCCAGACTGCAGAAAAATTACACAGACGTCATTAAAACGAACTAATGAACGACCACCACTGGCCGTGTGAAGCAAGCACCTCCAAGACCACCGGCTCAGTCAAACTCTCCGTCACAGAAAATGGTCACTCTTTTGGCACCAATTTCGGTTTGTTCATGAGTTGCTCCTCATACATTGCTGACCTTGGTTATGGCTGTCGAAGAGATGGTGACAGCGGTTGATGCTGTCGTCACAGAGGGCCTCTCTCTTCTGACGTATCTAGGTTTGCGTCCTTCAGACACACATAAAGAAACTATGCTGGACCACCAGAACACCAGAACACTAGAACACTAACATTTCCACAAGTAGTGAACAACTGCAAGGTACAGCAATTATATTACAAACAAAGATAAACATAATACAGGAAAATCAGAGGGGCGTTCCATTTCAATTTAACAAATGGTCTTTGCATCATCATTTTTGATGTTATTCAAATTTGACATGTGAATTATCTTGTGCATAGAAGATATTTATTGAGCACACTTCTGTGAGCATGGAGCAACAAACAGCGTGCGTAAATTCTACTTCAATCTTAAAATGTCTTACAAAGACATTCTTGTGACACCCTGATAAATTTGATATTCAGTTTTCTAGCTATATGTTTCAACAAAAGCAAGCCAGGTGGTTTTTAATCACAGATCCTTGATGTATAGCACACAGACAACAAGGTACACCAATCATGTTTGTGATTCAAGCCCTTTCACCATTTGTGTTTAATCTTGTTAATAGCTACGAAAATAAGTTATTCCAGCTGATGTCGGTTCAGCATTTAGACTAAAGGGCAACTCTTGCACACCACTTGTGTTTCCAGATACAGGCAAAGTTACGGACTAAATTTGAATGAATTTTTGAGAGTTGGCGTGCACTTAACA
>JAODKC010000130.1:18098484-18102849 GCA_026777985.1 Mormyrops attenuatus
TTCATGTCTGAAGGCCACAGAGTCACACTGCACACACAAAGCTGAGCCATTCTCCAAAATTTGCAGATAGCACCCTGAGAAAAGCATATTTACTCATTTAAAACTTTAGCTTCTACGGAAATAAATGCTTTTGAACGTTGGATTATGTAACTGTAAATTCTACTTTTTAAAAGAATATACAAGGACCGGAAACCAGTTTAAATGCACTCTCCCCAAGTTATGTAATGCTTTATGATCAAATCAGGACTATTGTTCAGGTGGCGCACCCACAGAATAAATTATTTTTTTCCATTGCAGGAGTTAAGGATAATTGGCTGAGGTCTGCCTCAACTACCAGCACACAGCTCCAAATTCCATAGAAGCTGACCAGACACTAAACGCTACACTACAACACAAGGTGAGTATCGCTGTGTCTACCTCCTGGTGGAATGTGGTAAGATCTCTCACTACCTGGGGGACACCAAGTGCTGTTGAAACAGGTTCCATTTCTTGGCAGGGCCTCTCCACCATTATCACTGGGAACCAGCAGAAAAGTCTGAAATAATACGGCAGAACTTCAAACACGGCAGTACTCACAGTGGTCATACAGCACTTATAACAATATACAGAGATAAAATACAGAAAGACTTTATTAACTGAAGCTATACTAAGGAATAAGTATCTTAAATACATCTACTTAAAATAAGAAATTGACAAATGTCCAATTTGATTTGGAATACAAAAAAAAAAATCCAGACACTCTTCTCTTCTAAGCATTTTGTAGAACGTGAACATCAGGTTTCCCAAACTATCATTACAGTACCAACAGCATTTTGAAACAAGTTAAATACGAATACACATGGTTTACCTTAGCTATAATATGATGTTTAACTAACAGGGAAGAAAAAAAGTTACCCTTGAATAATAAAAGATAAGTGATAGGTTACCATAGATGAACACTTCAGCAACAGATAGGATGCATTAAACAGACTAGTGACTTTCTGTGATTGCTACCATTGTCAGACAAAACTAACCTGAAACACAAGTAAAAAAAATAAAAATCTATTGTGATGCCACATTACTTAGCTGTCTCTGAATTCATTAAAGACTGAAAAGAGGGTGAAACATATATTTAGCTACCTTTCACACAGGGGAAAGTTTAAATCCAAATGATTACTGTTGACTGCCATGACCTTATCAACATTAAACGGAAAAAGAACGAAACCGAAAGCCCTTTTCCACTTAAAATATCTGCTTTTGCAAATTATGATTTCAAATTGGGAAAATGGGAAAAGCATGTTAATAACTATGCGTGTGATGGTAATATCGTTATACCATGAACAACATACACTGGACTTGTTTTAAACAGCTATGACCTGTTGAATATCTATCAACAACTATGCAAACCACATAAAATATCAGGGAGGAATATTACATAAAATATACATTTCAAAGTGTAACACAGATGGAGCCATAGCAACAAGGTCTGAATTCAAAGTGGGTAGCCACATTATTTGAGGAAGTGTGCCCTCTCCTGGTGTACAGTGGCCAGGACAAAGCATCTTCATTTCACTATTCGAATAATCCATGTTAATATATACAAAACATAAAGTACAAGAACGTGAAATAACGACGATGCATCGCTCGTCAAACTATACCTTGTTTGGCGAGGTTTCACAGACAACTTGAAGCAAAGCTCCTGTGAAGACGAAGTATGGCAAGGCCATAACAAGCCACAGCTCCCCTAACAATAATCAAGTCAACAGTAACATCATTAGTTTTTCACGGGAACAGATTTAAATGCTTTTCGGAAATGCTGGGAAAATACATATTTTTAGAAATGACTCTAGTGGTTTAAAACGTGCATCTAGAATGTTAAAATTACATTGCTTTTCACATTCATTTCTATATCTCGTCGTTGTACAATACCACAAAAAAGAATCACTTGGCCGATTTATTCCTTTCAGTTATTTCACTGGTGTGTCCAATAAGAACTTTAAATGTATTTTATTTTACTGTCAACAATATTTACGATCGCTAAGGTACAATTGCGCATGTTTCAAAGACTTCAGTAGACCTACCCCACTAGCCAGCGATTTTAATAGGGCTGGGGAAAAGTATTTATTATATAATAAATGATTAAGATATGTGTTAAGATTTTAAACATTTATACCACGGACGAAATATTGTTCTGTTTAGAAGCTTTTAGTTACTATAGAGCGGTTTCGCTGAAAACTGTACCATCAAAATCCGGGTGCGTCACCGTTTATATATCAATACTACTTGGACTTATAGTTATTTGTCAGATTTTCCATGCACGATCGAACGCCACATATCATAAAAAACTAGCTAAATATCTAAAACGTGTTTTTAAAAGAACGCCAGCCATGTAACGTTAAGCATCACCGGTAGCTAGCTCTCCAGTTAGCTACAACTAGGCTAATACAAACTAAACGTCCAAGCCTTACGTCGCAAATAAATTAAACACTTAAATTAAAACCGGTTACTATGTTTGCTATGCAACAGTGGGTCGTGTTTTTGTTTGTTTGTTTGTTTTTAAGCAGTTCAGTTCAATCAAAGGAAGCGTCTTACCTGACCATACGGAAGTGATATTATGCCGCTAAGGCATTCGGCCCATGCAGTGTTTCACTGTAGCGAAAGCAGCGCCAGGCCCAGTCGCTCGCGAGGCTCAGCGCTGCCCTCCAGTGCAGGGAGAATCAACACCCTGTGCACGCGCCAGACCCATACTGCGGTTTTGTCATATCAGCTTATACGTTACTTTGATTTATTTTATTATTATTCAAATAAACTTTGCAACATGTATTATAATGATGGAATGGCATCCTGACTGTCTTTCTTGGGATATGTTCCAGGCTTTCTCTAACCCTGTATTCCTTAAGCTCATACGTCTGTTCATACATCCATCCATCCTCCGACAATTTATCCAGTGTAGGGAGCAAGAGGAACATCTGGGAGGAGGGGATCCCACTTATTGTAGGGCAAACACACACTAGCACATACTGGGCAATTTGAGACAGGGTGCGCTTGGACTGTGGGAGGTGAGAGTTGGGGTATGTATTGTAAGTGGTTATGAAAAACTGGCTATGATGCAAGGCTGTGTGTATTGCTCACTGGGCTAAGGAACTGCACCTATGTCTGGAACACATATTACTATTGGACGCCTGAGCAAAGACTTTAATCCCACCTAGGGGTGCTGGATACTGGCTGACTCTGCTCTCTGACGTCCATCACTTGTATATCAATTTGGACAAAAATAACTGCTAAATAAATAAACGTACACGTATACATCTTCTGAGCCATTCTCAGGTTATAAAAAAAAATTTAAGCGGACCACTAGAGGGAGCTAGTATCATTTGTGCAGAAATCAACAAGTAAGGAGAAAACAGACTATTTATTTTAAATGCAGTTTTATAACCTGGAAAAAAGATATAATGTAAAGAAGGTGTTTTGTTGTAGAGGAACATCATGTGCCAAGGTGTATAATGCTGTGGTTGGTTCAGATCCATCAGGGAGGATGCAGTCTGGCCTGTTCTTGTTGTCTTGATACTGCGTGTCCCAACAGGGCTGAGCAGAGTTTCTCCGCAGTCAGGCCAGGGGCCTCTGTGATGCAGTGTTTCCTGGTTTCATTCATTCCCAGCAGATTGGGGCTCCGTGTGCTGAGGTCTCACGGGGCTATAGTGCTGACCCTGTGTTCATCATCAGGTGTCATCATTTTCAGTTATGTATAAATACACGTTTCGACCAGAATCATAATTAGCTGAAGTCAGTCATAAATTCCAATTTAGTTTCGACCCCTGTTTGAAAAAGTAATTAGCAAAATAATAATTAATTATGACTTAATTGTTACATAGATTTTTATAAAATACTGTTAGATATTCAAACTGTTTTACATAATCTCATGATTTCAGTGATCATTGGAAGTACATAACTATAAAACATAAAAGCAATACCAAAATCTCACACAAATGACGTAACATTCCCAGTCTGACCACAGTGGTCTACAGTGAGAGGATTACAAGAGAAAGAGGGCCAAAGCATGGGTGCAATTCCTGAGTCTCTGCCTGGACCTCCACCTCTAAGAGAGGGCCAATGAACGGGCGCAATCCCCGAGTCTCTGCCTGGACCTCCACCTCAAAGAGAGGGCCAAAGAATGGGCGCAATTCCTGAGTCTCTGCCTGGATCTCCACCTCTGAGAGAGGGCCAAAGCATGGGTGCAATTCCTGAGTCTCTGCCTGGATCTCCACCTCTGAGGGAGGGCCAAAGAATGGGTGCAATCCTCGAGACTCGGCCTGGACCTCCACCTCTGAGATAGGGCCAAAGAATGGCCGCAATCCCCGAGCCTCTGCCTGGACCTCCACCTCTGGG
>JAODKC010000130.1:18102861-18124360 GCA_026777985.1 Mormyrops attenuatus
GAACGGCCGCAATCCCCGAGCCTCTGCCTGGACCTCCACCTCTGAGAGAGGGCCAAAGAACGGCCGCAATCCCCGAGCCTCTGCCTGGACCTCCACCTCTGAGAGAGGGCCAAAGAACGGCCGCAATCCCCGAGCCTCTGCCTGGACCTCCACCTCTGAGAGAGGGCCAAAGAACGGCCGCAATCCCCGAGTCTCTGCCTGGACCTCCACCTCTGAGAGAGGGCCAAAGAACGGCCGCAATCCCCGAGCCACCTGCCTGGATTGCCACCTCTTTACAGAAAAATACTTGTGACCTCTTTGTTTCTTTGGACCATCTGGCTGTTTCCTCATCTACAGGTGGGCCTAATTAACAAGACCCCAAAATAATCATCTGCTTAATTAACCCTTTTAGGAATCAGTCAGGAGTGAAAAGGCAGGTAGTTATAACAGCAGAAGGTTTGTCCTGTCTGCTCCAAAGCCCGCCTTTCCTCAGCCCATTGTTCTGTCTCTTCAGTGTATTACTTTGTTATGTCGTATTGAACCCATATATTTATTGTAAATTCATATTATGCTAACCTAAGAAATATGACATATATATTACATGAACCTGAATACTATCCAGTCAATATTAAGCAAAGTTCCTTTTCAGAAATGAATATTAAAAATACTGTATGCTATGAAGATATCACCACAGGCGCATTCAATAGTTCTTTGTGGGAGCCTCATTCTATGTGGCAATTAGCAGCGGTTTCAGATACTTAGCTGAAGCCAGACTGTATGGCCTTATGTCATAATCCTGCGCAATAAGCCCTGTCTATAACTGGCTTTAACATGTATTTCTCCTCCCAGATTCTGCATTTGCGGGGGGTAATTTTAGGTTATAAAATGATCTTGCCTCATTGTATTTGAAAATGAACTGTAGTGGATATTACTTGTCATTGTACCACAATGATAGATTTTCTCTAACCATTACAGACATAACGCTAAGCAACTCCAACTGCGAACCTTGCTGGGTAGCCGTTCCACAGTGAAGGACAGCTCGGGCCAAACTGAGACAGGTCACCTGTTGCAACTTGTGCCACTGCACTGGTGTCATGCGTATGTGTAAGAAGTGCTTATGCAGAAGTCGGACGAGACACCAATTCTCCTTGTTAAACACCCCTCCACCAATGGAAAGGTCCCAGTTATGCCAGTTGCAACAGTAGGTTGATGGAATTCAGCCTAAAAAAATAGGCAAGAGCCGCTTGCGTCGGGGCCTGCTGTACTGAAGCATAATTGGCTGTTTTGATGTGGAACAAGTGGGGCTCGATGTCCCAGCTGCGCCGTCTGTCTGCTTCCAGGTTTGCCTGGGCTACTGATGAGCCGTAATACCCTATAGTCTCACATGTTCTTCGGGAGACACTGTAATGAGGGTCGAGACACAAAAAAAACATGTACATGTGCTGTATAAATAAAAAGCCTGGTTCAAATTGCAGAGATGTAAAAAGCAGGAAGTCCTTGAGGACTGTCTCATGATTGCTCCACTATTTTATTATCTTTGGTTTTTTATACATGTTTAATATTTTAAGCACATGACTTGAATAATTAAGGGAATTTTATTATTTTTTATTAAAAATTAGAATTCGAGGCTAGGAATTAAATTAGGGATTAGTGAATCATCCCTCATTGTAGCAAGTTAGAAAACACAATAATTTTTAACCAGACAAAGCATTCATCTTCAGTTTCAAAGATATTTAATCCACATATCATTCAAACTCCCCCATACAGTTAAATTAATCTTGCTGGTATTAAATTTAGTTGCTGCTTTTAATTTACTTGTAAATTGAATTACATGTATTAATTTTGACTGTTGAAGCAACACAGGGAGATGACTTCTTAAAAACCAAGTCAGGAATGAATTACTCACTGTCCAAAATTAAAATTAAATTAGGAATTAATATGTGTTAAAATTATATATTGGCCGTTTGTCTCTCTCTCTCTCTCTCTCTCTCTGTCTGTCTGTCTCTCTCTCTCTTTCTCTCTCTCTCTCTCTCTCGCTCTCTCTCTCTATATATATATATATATATATATATATATATAACTCAGCTCTCTGAGATAAAGTTAAGCTTATACAGTATATCTGTAGGTATATTAATGTTTGTAGCCAAGGTAGTCTCTGCCTGTATTTTACTATAGAACGGTTTAATCAAAATGTAAATTGGTTTAATTAAATATGGAAAGGAAATCAAATGATAAACACTGATTTCCCTGCAAGGCAAACTGAGCAGTGATCATTTCCCCAACAGCAGCTGTTGAAGCCTGAGCTCCCAGCTATGATACGCAGATCGATCTGGAAACATTTGCAACCAGTTAAAACAGGGAAATGTAGGCAGTTCGAAAGGAAAGTTCAATGCAAATACCCAGATGTCCACCTGTGTCCGCCAGAGGTAAAGCAGAGTGGAGCAAAGCGCTCACAGCAAGCGGAGCACATTGCTAACACTTAAGGGGGCACGAGTACTTAATAGTGACTCAGCTACTACTGAAGTACAAATCATGAACAAATGTAGTAGCTACTTGAGATAAAAGATGCATCATGATTCATTAATGATGAACGAACATGAGATCAGTATTTCACTTGTGTTATTCATTACTTATTCCTTCAGTAGTTTTGTAGTTCCTAGATCTGTAGTTGAGTAGTAACTGAGTGTGAATGGTGCGTGCGTGAGTGTGCCCTCCCATGGGTTGGTGCCCCATCCTGGGTCGTTCCCTGCCTTTTACCCATAGGCTCCGGACCCCCCGCGATCCTGAATAGGACAAGCAGTTACAGAAAATGGATGGATGGATAGTAACTATATGTCACCCTCCCGAGTAAAGTGCTACCGATAACAGTAAAAAACAATTGGATTTAATCCCAGCTGAAGGGGAACAAAGGCCAAATTCATATGGTGTAATAACATGAAAAATTATGAATCTGAATTCAGTGAATAACCCACTGTGATTAAACCTGTATAACTGTGTTATTCCGTAATGCCTTCCAACAGAACATTTGACGCATATGCCAGGTCAAAACCTGATCTTTTTATGAGAAAAACAGGCCATGTGCTGTACTGACCCGCTGCTGTGTCCGTCTGACTGAAAGCTCACTGGGTGGCTCACCCCCCCAGCCTCTGAAGGAGAGCAGCTCAAGCAGGCCCCCATGATGGAGACCAAGGATACAGTTTTCAGAGCTTCGAACAGAATGCAACCTGTATTGTAATTGGTGCTGCAAGTTTTTGAATGAACGTGGCCTGGAAATTGTGTCGTGCCAAAAGATGTTATACAGTTTAAATTATATAATCAAAATGATTTAAAAATGGAGCGCCACACTGTCCAGGCCAATCCTTGCCTTGTGCCCCCCTGTGTTTTAAGCGCACTGCAACTGCAACTTCCCTTCCTTGTGCCCATTGGCTCCAGACCCCCCACAACCCTGAATAGGACAAGCAGTTTCAGAAAATGGATGGATGCACAGTGCTATTTTAATTTAGTTTTTTTAGCCATGCTTCCAATTTCAATTCAGTTTCAGTCAGTTATAAAATAAGATATGGTTGGGTTCAGGGTTTTACACAGAGGGCCGGCAGTGAATTAATTCCTCTGCTGGCCATGGGAAGCTCTCCAGTGAACATATGAACATGGGCACAGATTTCAGGGTGCTGGGTGCCTTTTAATTTTAGGAAAATTATTAGTTTCAGATTAGTTTGGTTTAGGGTGAAAGCCTTGATTAAGGTAGGAACGTGGAAAGAGTTCTAACTGAATGGTGTCTAACGTAAACTGTGAAAACTTTAAAAAGACAGTATACACAGAATGAATAGTTTTTGAAAACAGCATAATGCCTCACTGTCAAAAATACTAACCATAATCTAACCCTAACCCCAAATATGACAATTACAGCAGTAGTTCTTACCACTAATGGGAATCAGTACATGAGAGACTGAGAAAGACTGGCTGTTCCATGTTTTTAAATAGACAACAGGTGTAAGAAATTAATAATAATAGTTAAGATGAATCCAGAACATCAAATGCAGTGAAGTCACTGGTTTGCCCTAAAAGATATTTTGCATATGTTTTAATAATGAGTCTTGATCTATAAAGCAGTTGGGCAGAACAGAGGCATGTGCCATGTATGTGTGTGTGGGGGGGGGCTGTTATGTATTTGTTACATTGTGGGAACCTAATATCTCCACAATGTGATAAAACACAAGGGGAAACTCAGTTTTCGAAAAATCTGTGGAGGGAATACGAAACTAAAAATGACGAAAGTCTTGTATTTTGTTTGGTTACTTATGGGTAAGGTTAAGGTTATCTTTGTTGGGAATAGGGTTTTCCCATAAAAATGAATGGACGGTCCCCACAAAGATATGATTACAAGTCAGTGTGTGTGTGTCTGTGTCTGTCTGTCTGTGACAAAGAGAAAGAGAGGGAGAAAATGCAGTCTACCGAAGCCTGGGAGGCACTGGGCTGTAGGATTTTTGTTTGCAGATTTGTCTCTTTTGGCAAATTCTCATTTTCAGTCTGCTCATCTGTGCAATATGAATTATAATGAATTAGATAGCAGAAGCTTGGGCCTCTGTACTGCACATGTCCTATACAAAAACAAAAAACTATTTATAACAGTGAGTCTCCCAATCATTTCTCACTCCTCTTACTAAAATTCCAATACAGCCATAAGCAACTTGTAATGTTGATTTTTGTTTCTACCAGAATCAATTGGTCATAATGATAAGGGTCCTCATGTGGTATGCTTGTAAAGAATTTATATGGGTGATATAGCTGAAATGATAAGGGAAAAATTTAAGTCATTTGGCAATCATATCTCAGACTTTTTCATACCATTTAAGGGCCCAATTTTAGCTAATTTGATTTTAATGCCTTTTGATATTTTGTAAGGACCCATGGGTAGCCTGGTACAGAAAAGCAAAGAATGCCAAAGATATGCTAGCGGAAAGATCTCCCATTACGCTGTTAGGTATTAGGTAAAATATAAGGTGATGGTCAGGTGTAACTAGCCTTTCTCCATCCTGGTATCACAATAACAGGGGCCTTTGCTAAACAGCGGGAGATTGATAAATCAGTTTGCCATTTTTAAGCCTAATGACATCACCTCACTTTTTAGCCTAACATCACTGGCGCAGTAGAAGCATGAATACCCTTGCAGGTTCAGCAGGCGCATTGCTTTACAGGGGGCCTTGAATATGTAAAACAACATGTTAAATATTACGTAAAAATATACATAAAGTTGGGTGGGGCTGAGGGGCAAGGTAACATTTTGTCAGGGGACCCAGAATTCCTAGCAATGCCCCCTGATAAGGACACACACGTTTGTCACAAACCAACTCATCGCTTAAAGTGATTCCAAACAGGACTCCGTCAGTTTTGTATTTTTCTGTAATTTTGGTGTCTGCAGCAGGCCGCGGCCCTTATTTCCGATATCACCATCAGCTTTTAGAATTCAGCCACACAGAAAGCACACATTTTTAAAAGGCCATTCTTTATGTGATGCATATAACTAAAGATATTTTTCTCTATTTCGTTTGCATTCCTGCTATGTTTTGTTTAGTTTTAGTTTTTTTTTGTTTTCCCTGCCTTCATGTTTGCGATCTTTGTGTTTTTATTAAAAAGAACTTTTTAATCTATATTTCAATCCATAACTGTATTACAAAATCTATATATCAATAGAGTTAATGAGTATGATTTCTGGTAATCAAGATAATTCCAAAAAATGATGGCACAAGGTATATGTTTTTTAACTGAATCTTAAGGAAAAATCTGCACTCAACTAATATTTTGCCAGCCGTTATCCACACTTAATGCCAATATGAAAGAACGTCCAACAGTCATGCTTATCTATGCTTACGTATGTCTTTCCGTGTCTCTTGTTGTTTGAAACTGTTTAGTTAATAACTGTGTGAAGGTCTGTGCATCCTGAGTATCCCGGCTTGTTTTCCATTAGATACATTTGTAAATCTGCGGTTCACCTCCTGCCTATTGCAGGGCAGACTTCTCTCTTTAAGAATGCAGACACAATCACTGTTTTGACTAAAACATATTATCTTGGCCCCTATGAAAAAAATGTCTAAAAATAGTTTCAAGAAAAAAAAAATGCACAGAGAATGTGTGAGATGGTTGTCTTTCCCCAGCCCATATATGTGATATGAGCTTCTGGTGCTCAGGAGTGTCTCTGGGCCGGATTCCTGGCCCATGTGGAGCTGCATGGGGGGTCACGCTGTACCAGGCAAAGGTTTTCACCGGGCTGTTCTTGCATAACCCCCGAGTGATAAAAGCTGGGTGTTCTTCCTGCAGGCGTGTTGCCTTCTGCATGCTGATACTCACTCTCCACCTCTCAGAGCCCCTCACATGGAGCAGGGTTTCCTCGTTAGGCTGAGAATCTGCCAGGGAACTGGTCCCATAATGGACACAGGAAGAACATTTTTAAAAGGGCAGCGCTACAAGACATTTATTTATTTATTGGGCTGGATACTGCATTGATGTCTGGCAGCTTGGTGACCAAACTTCTGAGACTTTCTGCTGAGAAACCTTTCTGCAGACCAAAGGTAGGTCATCTCAGGTTAACAGATATTCACCTTTTCCTGTGGTGCAAACTGGTGTGCCGTCTTCTTGTGTTTTTATATGCATTTATATGCACTGCTGGACAATTATTCAACTTTTTTAAATATATCAATAAACGAAATCTGAATTATACAGAAACACAAATATATGAAATTGTAATATGGAATGTAATTGCATACTATTAAAACTGGATTAATATTCATTATACTGTGAATTGTGGGATGGAGTGGTAACTCTGAGGCTAGGGATTCATGCCAGCAACTAGAAGGTTGCTGGTTCAAATCCCATGAATGCCCAGATTAATTCTCCTCCATTAGGCCCTTCAGCAAGGCCCTTAACCTGCAATTGCTTAGTCATGGGTCTGATTTTAATCTACATCCAACGCTATAAGAAGGTCCTCCAACTTACACGGAATAACTTGGGGGCTGGTGGCAGGATTGGCACTCCAGCCACCAGAAAAAACCTCACACTGGTCCATTTGGACTAGTGTGGTGCTGAGGTATCACCTGCCACATGGCTGTATTCAAGGTCTCATCCCTGAGGTGGTTTGTCATGTGGTGGGTGTGGCAGCACACTGTAATCAGTACATGCTCCTCACGCACTGTAATCAGTACACACTCCTTATGCACTGTAATCAGTACACGCTCCTTACGCACTGTAATCAGTACACGCTCCTTACGCACTGTAATCAGTACATGCTCCTTACCTCATACTGTGAATCAATCTGAATTGTCTTGTTGTTACATCAGTAATATAATTCATCCTTTTGCTGTATCAAATGGTGAAAGTAGCATTGAAGCTCCACCGAACTGGAACTGCAGCCCAAAATTCATTACTGATTTTGAATGGAGACATTCATTGTTTTAATTGATTGTTTATAGTTTTTATGTGATTGATTTTAATGTCATTCAGATAGAAATATCCAAATATTATCATTGTTTCGATGTCCAGCTGCTGAGTTGGCATGTTGGTATCAATATTAATTGGGCACAGAAAAAAAGTTAAATTGTGTGTTTGCCTGTATAAAGGAATGCTGGTGTGTTTATCTCAGAAGCAGATTGATTCTCTAACCGTCATCAAGGATCAGTTATTAGCATTAATCATTTAGTTACTTATGCGTCACTGAATTTTAAGAAAGTTATGAAAAATGGGACATTAAGGGTTGTGAATTGTGACTTCATCCTAGTCCTGGAATAAAGTGCATTTTATAATGTATAAAGTCAGAACCTTTTGGTAAAAGAGCAGTTATGGACAAGAGATAAAAGATCACATCTCAGTAGGCAAACACAGAGTATTTCTGTGTGCCAGGTGCTGTATGACTTGTTTGGGAAGGTTAGACCAAAGCCAAACATCTGTACCAGATCTTCAGTGTTGACACAGGAACATCCCTAAGGTGTGTTTGTGAACTTCTTTCACTGAATACCTCTGAATATGTTCATTTAGTATGCTTGCGTATGCAACAAAGAGTATCGTATATATTAGGCAACAAACCACTCTGGTCCTCAAGCCTGACCTCAGCTGTCATGCCTGTATTCTTCTCGCCACTGTTAGTGTTGAGCTGGTGGAACGTCACACCATTCTGATCGGTATTTATTTGGGAAGGCGCTGGTGGTTCACTTACTCTGAATAGGATTAACTTGCTTTCATATTTTGTTAGATGCAATGCTAGATGCATGACAAAACAGACAGATGAGAAACGCAGCCTGGTTTTTGGATTCTGTCTAATAAAAATGTTTGGTGAGGGTTGGTATGTTGGAATCTCTGTTTCTGGCACACCGAATAGTAGGCCAGTATTTAATTGTCCGAAATTATACATTGCCAGTAGGTTAGAGCTAAGCGCCTTGTTAGTTTAATGGAGTAACATAATAATTTTTAATTTAAGAATGTCAAACATTTGTTATAAAAGGAAATTGAAAATGATTAGTGATACACAAAGTCTGATTAAGAATAGCTAAGAATAGCTTTAGATTTAGACATAGTAGACTTAGAAACTGAGAAACTTGTGCCTTGCTACTTTAAAATCTGGTGTTGGCAATGAGGCCTATCTGAGAAGGCGTAGCAGGCGAAGCTCAGCCTTGTGTGAACCCCAGGTGCTGCTTAACCAGAACATCCAGTCTTCCCCCACATGTGAAGAAACATCCACCTCTGCGGCTGTTCCGAGCTCCTCGGGCTGGCTTAGATACGGCTGTCGCCGGGATGATGTCATTCGGTGTGCACGGCAAAAGGAAAACATTACTGCCCTAGTGACGCAGTTGTAGTGGGTGGATACCCTTTTGTGGAATTCAGCAACTAGAGATCCCTACAGTATCCATTCAAGGAAGTCTTTCCAAAGTCTGTATCCACCTACACACTTTTAAATCTAGCAGCCGTGTTGGTGATTTTAACATTTTCCATGAGGTCTTTTCCCTTTGTTCGCCAAATGAGTTGATGAGCATCTTGGTATTTCTTTTTTTCTCCCTCATCAGGCTTCTTAAAAAGAGTGACCAAATAAGAAAAAGGAATCTTATTAGTACTTGATTTCAGTGAGCCAGCCCAATAGGCGAGCCTGCGGTTCACGCTAATTCTGACCATGACATCTGGCGCTAAAAGCTAATCTCTATCAGGGTAGAGCAAACAGGTGTGAGACAAAATGGCAGCACTCTAAACATATGTGACAGCAAGAGCGTCTGATAAACAGAGTCTGCCGAAGATTAATTCCCATTATTAGTATAAGAGTAAATACAGAGGCTATGAAAGCATCAACCTGAAATATTACATCCTGTATTACAAATTACATCTACACAAAGTGACACATTAGTCTGCATATCTAAAGTTAATTTACTTGGTGCTTTCAAACTAAACACTCTTGACCAGTTTGGTTGTGTTCAGTCTGTATAATTTAATTTTGACGTTTGCTATGACCGACATTTTCTTCACTTCTACAAAACCAACTGTATAAAGCAGAGTCTGTTGATATTTATATAAGTTATGCTGGTTGTTGGTATGCATTAGCAGCCATTGTTTCTAGTCTTTATAAGGGACTCGCAGGGTTGTGGGTTTAGTTCCAGTCCCTGGATATACATGTATTGGGTTTGCATCTTCTCACTGTGTCTCTGTAGACCTGTTTCCTCCAGTAGTTCCAGTTTCCTCCCACAGATTAGGTTTAAGTTGACTCAATTCTCCACATTTCCAGTGTTGTGTGTCCTGCACTGGTATCCCCTCCACGGTGTTCCCTGCCTTGTACGCTGTGCTTCGTGGCTCATTACGACCCTATCAGAGGTGCATAGGTCGGGTCCAGAAAGTAAGAATCCAGGCCAAGATTTTGTTTGCACCAACCAGTTGAATATAAAGAGTCACAGTCACAGAGAACTCAACTGGTTGGTTGAAACAATGTCTTGGACTGGATTTTTACTTTCTGGACCTGACCTAACCATCTCTAGACCCTGTACTAGAGAAGGATTTATGTAAAATGGATGGAAATCTATATAAATTATGAATGTGTAAGTTGTAATCAGTTTAGTTGTAGATGTAATTCAATATAAATTCATACATGATTCAAATATAAGTTCATAAATTAGCAAGGGTACCTTTGATATCGGCTATAACGATATGTGGTAGAATGAGAGCGAGGCAGCAGGCAGCATGAATGTTTTCGTGCTGCTCTCTGTCCTGCCAACGCGGCCCCATGAGGGGTGGACGCCTGGCCTGGTTCCATTGGGCCGTGTTACCCAGGAGACCTCCTATCACTTGCATCTTGCATCATTAGAAACCTGTTTAAAAATAATCGGGGCAGTGTTTACAATGGAAGATATTGGATCGCTTCAATAATATTTAAGCAAGTTAAAATATATTTACCACTTCTGCTTAAATTCCCATTGTAATGTTATATGCATTAATGATTATGTTGAATATTATGTGAGAGACACCATCCTGTGGAAGAGTAGAACGCTTTTGTAAATCAGAATATGTCCATTTACAGTAATTTTTAACTACTACCAGTCTAGTTTGGATTTTTCTGGACTGGGTAAATTTGAATTACATTTCATTTTAATGAGTATTTTTTGTATTCTATTTGTTTTTAATCATTATCGATATTGTCGTTGTTTAAATTAGCTAAAAAACAGATGGAGCTGACCAAATAGGAAGCAAGCTCGTAATGAATCTATATTATTAAAAAAAATTCATACACAGCAAAAATAAACAACACTCAGAATATTAAAGCGCACATGGAACGTGAAACCACATAAGCCTATTTACATAGATGCTTTACGGAATAGGAAGAGTTTATGGGAACAGCGCTTAGAAAGGCACAATAGTAAGGAGATCTAGAGGTCAACTTTCATCTGTGTTTCCCAAACAAACTGTGCAGTCTTCGCTCTATTACCGAAACGCTTCACAAAACGAGCCCAGGTGTGTTTGGCCGTTTGTTTGGGGGCTGCTTCTAGAGGGAAGGGTATGTTTGTGGCGTGCATAATGCTGACAATAAGGGTGTAATCATGAGATGTACGATGAAGACGAGCTTTTGATTGAAGCGTATAAGGCATATTTGGAGTTTTTGCACTATTGATCGATACAGAGACCTAAGACAAACAAGTGAAGTTGCTGTCCAGCCTACCCCAGACAACACTGGGCCTAAGGCAGGGTACGCCCTCAATGGGATGCCAGTCAACTATAGGGGACATGCATACACACTACAGGCAATTCAGAGACACCAGTTATGGACAAAACAAGCCAATTCCACACATAAAGTAGAACATTCAAACCGCCAACCCAAAGGTGGGAGGCATGAACGCTACCTGCAAAGGCACCGTGTCGGCCACATGCGCAGTAACACAAAACGCTAAAAATATGTTTGTCCACCTCTAGTAATTCACAATTTAATAACAGTCTAGTTAGAAAACATCTTTAATGACTCAAAGAGAAAGATTGGTGAATAAGCTGCCACAGAGAGGCTGTTTTTAAGCTGGTGCGCTGCACTGTGAGAGTGTGAGGCCTCAGCTTTGTTAATCTCACCAAAACCAATGAATACTTTGGGCTATTATGCTCATAAACTTTTATGTAGTTGGGAAACCAGTTAGCATTACAGAATGTGCAGTCACTCGCATGAGAGGTCAGACTGGTGAATTTAGCTACAATATACACCAGAACAAACTTCAGTACTCAAGAAGGTTTAACAGCAAAATTAATCATCAAGCTTATCGAGAAAGATTAATGCAATTTCGTCGCTAAATGTTTTACAGCAGTTTTACCATTGAGCTTGGGCTAATGCATAATAAAAATAAAATATCCCTCACAGAAGAAAAAAAAATATTCAGTTTCCTTGGATGGAGAGATGATGGTATATTTTATACATTTGATCCCCACCTCTAGTAAGCTCCCTCGTGGGACACGTGTGCCGTCCCTGACTCCCCTTGCTACGTTATCCACAACACAGACACGCTTGCCTCTTGGGCACCAATTACTTGAGGGTGCAAGTCAGAGCATGGACTCAGCTGCTAAGACGGTTCCTCACCCTGCCAACTCATTGTCCCTTGGTGAACACTCAGCCAGTGCAAACCCCCCCAAACTGAACAAAGGAAAAGATCCACAGAAATGAGCATGGAAAGGACATTTACCAGCTATGTAGTATATATGATTTTACAAATTGTGTCTTCAAGTCTGTTCCGAATTTTACACTGTGTTTCCCATTATAATGTAAAGGTTATGTATTGTGTTGTATTATTGTGGATTTTACCTGTTGGTCAACTTAGTTACAAGTTTTCTTGTACTGTGATTGTTTACAACGTTTAATGAGATACATTTTTTGATAAATATGGAATTCACAGACCAGGAGAAATCTACCGACATTTTGTGTATTTTCTGAGAATAGGGACAGAGCAATAAACATTCACTACTTGCTGTATTCCACAGACAATCTTTACTTCAAAAATGGCTTCTATTAATGTCACGACATAGCAGCGATATTGGCAAGTTCGCTAAATGACAGATGGCTTTTCCTTTCATTCAAGTGATACATAATATTGTAAAACAAGTAATGGCAAAAAAATACAATTTTATGTATTTTTTTTTAATTCTGGCACCTCCTTAGTACATAATTGTACATAATTGAATGCGTGTAAAGCTTCTGCGTGTTTTATGTAGCTAAACAGATACAGAAGAGAACACATGTCACATAGTTATCCTAGGGCTAAAATCTGATTCTCTCACATTCTTTCATTGTTAACTGAAATCAGGTTAACATATGCATTATTGCTTTGAGGATACAGTGTATCCTTCCCCCATGAAACCCTTTTCCAAGCATTATGACAACTGACCGTGTCCAGCATCACAGATTCAATTTAACATTCGACATCATCAAGGTATTAATAAACATAAGACTTATGGAAAAACATTTTAAGTTTACTGACAATATAATGATGCCTCCACAAGGATGGATATTGTATTTATTGTGTATAAATTTGACAGGGCACTATGTTAGATGCTGCAGACTGCAGGGAGGAACACGAGAATTTCATTGTATTTGTACAAATGACGATAAAGTTTTGAACTGAACTGAACTGAAAAAAATTCAGTTCGAATTTTATGAGCTTAATGAATTGAGTTTTTGCCTGGTAGCGATTAGATCACGTGTATTATTTTCTTTTCCATGCAAACAGCCAATGCAAATTGTCAACAGTACACCAAATTCTATCGTTTTACATGTCTAGATATGAAGAAGGTGTCACAGATTACTAATAATGTACTTTAATGAGAATTCCTTTTAATGCTCGCCTTTGTGACTCAGTTTTTAACTGCACCACACTGGTACATTAGAATGTAAATGTCACTGATTGTGTGGTTCTAACAGGAAGAATGAAGTAAAGGAGGAAGAGTTGAACACATAACAAAAAAGGCGATAAAAAATGCTGTATGAATGGGCTGAAATACTGATCACAGAACAGGTTGAGTCAGTAACGGCTGTCTGGGAGCTGACAGGCCTATAATGGCTTCCTTTGGGAGGAACAATTTCACTCTCAGCTTTTTGTCTGGCATATTTCCCTTCTACCAGCTGCATGCATGTTTGCTTCGTACCTGAAATGTGTGATATAGTCGTTTCTGTCCCTAATTGTCATAAATATCAGGGAACGAGGTCAATTTGCTGCCCTGGAGACGTTATGGCTTTGTGGGAGTTACAATTTAAAAACAAAAAGAAAAAAAAAACAAGCATTTACTGGAAAATTAATGAATGTTAACATAACCGGATTTGCAAGTATTGTGCTGAAGGGTGGTGTGACCATATCATGCTGGGGATTTGAACTGATAACAGTCTCATAAGCCTCAGGACTATCAGAGAAGATGCAACCATGACTCAGGTGACTCATTCACCTGTTAGTCCAACATTTACAGCAAGGTTCCCCAACTCTGGTCCTGGAACGCAAGTCTGCAACAGAGTTTGTAGATTTTCTTCC
Source organism: Mormyrops attenuatus (assembly GCA_026777985.1). NCBI lineage: Eukaryota > Metazoa > Chordata > Actinopteri > Osteoglossiformes > Mormyridae > Mormyrops > Mormyrops attenuatus. The sequence goes on from JAODKC010000130.1 coordinate 18,116,850, forward strand.
TCAAACACACCTACTAAACCTGGTAATTAGCTGGTGAGCTGAACAAGGTGAGTTTCAGCAGGGAAACCTGCAAACTGCGTTGCAGACTGGCCCTCCGGAACCGGATTTGAGGAACTCTGACTTACAGTGAAATTAGTGAACCGTCATACATCCTTCACCATGTTATCTTACCCTTATGAAAGTCGTGATTTGTTTTAGGAATAATTTTAAGAATAATTCTAAAATTGACTAAACATTTTATAGTATCTTAGAGTTTAAAATGAAGCAGATGGAACTACTGACATTGTTCTTGTCTCCATGAAGTGATGACGTATTCTCCATAACCTGCCCTACATCCAAACTTCATATACACTTAAAGTGCCTTCACATGAAGTTCTTTTGTTTGTGCTTATTGTGAATTAAAGCACTAACAAAGCTTGAGAAAATATGTCCACCTCCCTCAATGTGTACTCTAAGGACAGAATTCCTGTAGTCTAGGATTTAATTTTATCTAGTCTCTCTGCTAAGCCTTAGCAGCATAAAACCCTGGGCGTGCGTTTTGCTCATGGAAACCAGAGAGCTGGTGGAGAAATCTGCCCTTACTGCTCTACGCATGTGAGCTTCTCCAGATAGTCATCATTATTCAAATGAGTCAGGGGTCTGACCAGGCGCTCATTTGGCATGCAAATTGGCTCCACCAAACAAAGCATTCCTTTCAAGTAGGGTTCTGGATCTGCCTGAAGTCATCAAGCGCAGAACATCCTCCCCCCCCCAACACAACACCTTGGGCACAGAACTCAGGCCGGTCACCCATTAAATGGAAACATCCCACTGCGCACTCAACGGGCGCAGCTCCATTCTGGTGTGTTAGGGGCAGAATCTCTCGGCCCGGGGCTGAATGGCTAATCCCCGTTTAGCCTTCGTAAACATTTCTCGCAGTCTCCAGACGACTAAATCAGAAATCGCCATAGCATTCAGTTCTGCTGTTTGTCAAAAACATCTAGTCTTAAAACAGGGGATCCATATTTACCACAAGTAAGTGTGTGGAGGGAAGAATTTAGGGAAAAGAAAACACTCTAAAGTAATTATTATGTAGTGTAAGCTCTAGAGAAACAGACTGGGCTTGGAGCAAAAGTGTCAATGATTTACAAAAACTAGTTGTCTATATTTTTATATTTACCTGCCATGAGTATGGCCAGAGGTGCCCCCCTCCCCCCAGGCAATGTACAGAGGCATTTAGCTGGATATAGCAGAGACAGGTGAATTTATATGGTATATACATTTATTTTCTGTTGTTTTTCTTGGTCAGGCCAGTGTCAAGGCACTTTGCTATGTGAGTGACAGAGGAATGACTGTCCCTCCCTGGATTATGGCTCCAGCAATGACACCTTGTCATGAAACGTATGCAATGTGCTTTTACGCAGATGGGAGGGGTGGTGCCTGAACACAGTACACGCAAAACTTAACACACTTCTTTTCCACTTGTGAAACAAAAATTTGAACACAGAACCGGCAGTGCCACCTTGGCTGGAGAAACACATATAAACACACATTTTTTTCAAGTTTGTATCGTATAAAAAGTGTAAACTTTTTAGAAGAAATTTGAACTTTGCATTTGTTCTCTTGTGTGAACACTCTCTTTGTCAGAGAATTCTAACTGTATTCTGGCAGAAATGCAATTATAATCACTGTCACCCTGTTTCGAAAATATTTCAAAATATGAACTAAAACCAACAATAAATAAATAAAGACAATAGTTCCTACTCTTAGTGATGTGTCTGTCATTAATATTTCTGTAGTGCCCTGTTTTTAACATAATTACTTCTCACCCATCTGTTCACTTTTTCTCTATTCAATTTCCTTTCGGCATTGATCTTAGATCCCTGAAGGGCATCGCTTACTTGAAGTCTTGCATTTTGGAGTGTGAACAAAGCAGACCTTTTAAATGACTGGCATAAGGTTAACAGAAATTCTTTGGTGACTTTATTTTTCTCATGTGAACGCGAGTGGATTTAGCAGTAAACATTTGCACAGAAAGACTGGAGACAAAAAAGAGAGACGTGTAGACTCTACTTTGAAATTCCCAGTTTTAACTGGAATGGCGTTTTGTGGCTGTGGCGTTCTTGAGTGTTGTTCTGATGAGGTTGTGTGCTCACAGGCAAAAAAAAAAGAAAAACCCTGAGGCTAAGGGGCCTAGATAAGCTTCTCAGCAACCCACCCTCTACCTGCCCCCATAAAACACCCCCTCAGTCTGTTTCTTCATCCCCTACACCTCCCTCTCCTAAAATGGCGTGTGGATTAGACATTGTCCACATTGTCGTGATGGAACTGCACTCTTGTGTCTGGACATGCCTGGCTATACAAACACGCTCCCCATGCTCCCCTAAAGCTCTATACTGATTCACCCAAACAGACACCTACTACGCATTTAACTGCAGAGGAAAAATCAATAACTGCTCATCATCCTCATTATTATGACTCTTATTATTGTCATTATTGTTATTGCTGTTGTTGCTACAACTACCAATAAGTTAGCTATTTATTTGCAAGGATAATCATATAATTAAGATTAAATGTCTAAATTGATTACACAAAAGTTGTTCTTTTTGATACGTTCGATACTCTCTATGTCATGTGACCCCAATGTGATCTCAACGGTGTTCACCAAACCCTCCGAACGCTTAGTAACCGTTGTCCAACGTGGCATGTTCCTCTGGGCACACTGTACGAGATAGACAGAGCAAAGTATTTCAATTCGGTTATTGCAGTTGCCACTGCCCACAAGAAGGAAGAATCGTAGGACTGTGTGCTTTTGTATGCCGTGGTTTATTTATTTATGTTTGTTAAGCTTCAATTTTAAAAAAGGCAGGTGTATTTCAGTTGAGGGGGGAAGTCGGGCGGGGTAGGAAGAGGAGGGGTGAGGGCATTCACGAAAGGTAGGGCTGACATCATACACATATGCACACATGACCCGGGGGGGGAAAGAAGGAACACTGCCTTACTGGCCAATGGCAGCACACCTGCTAAAGCTAGGACTGAGAGCGGATTGGCTGGGCGGTGACATGTACACCTGAGAGGGAAGGGCTGCAGGGGATACATGTAAAGCAAGCCCATTACACATTCTGTCTCTTCACATTAAGAGCTTAAGCAGGTAGCTTCGCCAGCAGCTCACCAAGGACGGACACGTTTGAAGTTTTCAAGTGTTCCCTGTCCTCGACTCGTTTCACCTTCTTTTGTTGATTTGTTGTCTGTCGGTGGCTCAGGTGCCGAGCCCCCAACACCGTCCAGGCTCCTGTCTTTCGAAGCTGACAAGTCATCTCTCCTTCAGCAACTGGATGGAAGAGGAAGTCGAGCCCTGCAAGCCTTGAGCCCTGAACACAATGGTGCCACTTGTCCCCAACTGCTTGGCTGACCGATTCCTTCGGGCAAAGATAAGGGTAACTTTCTGCATGAAAATTTTATTTTTCACAACTTTGAAACTTTATGTTTTGTTTTCTTTCGTTTTTACTGCCTCTTTGTTTCCTACCTACTGCGTGCAGCTATTTTCACAACTTTTTGAAACAGGAGGTACTAGCCAAAATGTTTGCTTAGTACAAGTCAGTGAGTCGAGTTACAAACAAACGCTGTTTACCTGAAAAAAAAACAAAAGGGATTGTCTTCTTTTTGTTGACTCAACCTTGCAGAAAAAAGTACCGCTATTAAAATCAAAATCCAGCCTGTCTAAAGAAGAATAGGGAGAAAAGTACCTCATGCAAATGTTAATTATTTTACCGGACAGACCAGTTAGTACGGATAATAGAAACCATCCATTTTGTCAGTGGGTATAAAGGATAAAGCTTTGTGCTTTGGTTCCAAGCACTTGAATGAAATGATGGGCAGGTATTGAATCATATACAAAGACAAAAGTTCATTCTATGTCATCTTTTCTCAGCTTGCTTTTTCAACATGTTGTGACACCATCCTGTAAAGTATTAATTAAAACAAAATTAATATAACTTTCGCCCAAGAAATGTAAGACGAGTTTCAAATTAGCTTTTGCCTAATTTTGCCAGCATTTTGGTGCTCGTGTAATAGACATACAGAAATTCTTGGAATGGCCTGTCCTTACTTGTCCTTTCTTGTACGATTAGAAAGGATTCAGACAAAATAACCACAGTTTTCCTGTTGTTTGATGTCAGAAAAATGAGGGAACTTCAAGAAAGGTTGCAAGCGAGACGTAAAATGTCTGCTCGTCCGTTTTCCTTCCTGCTTTTGTGCGTGTTTGTAGCTACCGTGGATCTCAGACTGAGCCATTTGACCTCGCCAGTTTTCCCCCAAGCCGATGGGATCTATTTCTTATCGTTTGATATTGGTTTATTATAGACAGGATTTGCATGGATGAAAGTGTGTCTTTAGTAGCATTTTGATCTGTAGAATAGAAAAATTAACCAGCTTCTTCCTTGATCTGAATGGGATATGAGTCAGCTTTTTAAGCTAGCTTAATACGATATTCGACAGGAAAATTTCTTCTGCGCAAGTTTACTTTCTTAATTTAATAAGCGATATTTTATGTCATACATGTATTTCTGTATATAAATGTGTTCATATAATATAAAGAATATGGATACTTAAAGTGCAGCCTGTGGGGGAGGAGTCTCTTTTTAAACCTCTGATTTGTATATATCGTAATACAATCATGGGTTTCATAGTTCTGTTCCTTAACGCCAACTCTTTACGAGTAAGATTGACTTTTTTCTTTTTTTTTTCCCCTTGTGAAATTAGTGACAGGAAAAGTCAGAATTAATTGCTCGTTTCTGGTGAGAGGTCAGCCAAGTGCATTGGCTGAGGTTGCACCGTTAAGGACAGCCATTTTGTCAGTATGACTAAGCACCCTCTGACGTTCTTTATTCCTTTTTTCCCTCCAGCATGCGAAGTTCTAGCAAAGTTGGCCAATAAGGATATTATCTTCGTGTTATGGTTTAATTGATGTCTTTGCAACCTCAAATTTTTGTCAATGTTTCTGTGCAGAATTATTTAAACATTACAGGTGCACAGTAAATGTGCAGAATGGAGGAAAGAATGATGTCTTTGTGTCAGTCTTATGGTTAAGTAAGGTGGTAAACTAATGTAAGTCTTAGGTGTGGAATGGGCATCTGGTGCAATTAATGGCTGTGGTCAAAATCTTTACTCTTTGTACATTGTCATTGACGTAAGATTCTTTTAAAAATAACACATTCTAAGTAATGTGACGGAAGTAGTTTAAATACCTCTAAAAAGTACAGAAATGTAAATACATATGATTAAAGCATTAAAAAAAATGTTATCTGGGTGAACAGCATATGTTAACGGTAGTGAAGTACAAAAATAGTTCTGGATTTTTTTCTTTAAATACATTTTTTCTTTGCAAACAACAATACTCCGGACAACCCAGGCACACTGCGTAGTACAACAACGATCGATAAGAGACTGATTGGATAATTGTCAGATTTGGAATTTCTTTTTTTCTTTAAAAAAAAGCAAGAAAGAAACAAAATGAAATGAAAAGCGGACGATTCATTACTGCAGCAACAGGGATTAGGGTATGCAAGATAAGATCCCGCCTCAGAAAGGGTTTTGGGTTTCCCGCCATTGTTCCCCACACAGCCGCATATTGATTAAGGTGCAGGCTGGTTTAACCAACAGGTCGCTTGTGTCAGTGCAGACTCACATTCCTGCAAGGGGGTTTGGGTTACCCGACCGGGGCCTGCTCACGCTACACGCTGCATGTAGATGGTTGAGAACAGTCATGGGTGGGGGCCGTGGCCTCACCTCAGTGGTATTTTGAAGAGATGTTACACAAAAAACTGGAAGAAGTGGGGGTGAGCCAAGGCAATGTTTTTGATGAGGGTAAGAAGGTAGATTCAGGTAATACCTGTAGTTCATTTTGAAGAAGGGAGGGAGACAGGATTCGTTTTCTGCCTCCTGCATTTAGGTTGTCCCCCTTCTCCGCATTCTCCCCCTCTTGTCCCCTCTCCCTCTCCCTCTGAAGGCCTGCTGCATTGGTTTATATTGCTGATGATTAACTAAATGGAGGCGATGGTCTAGAAGAGCAGGTCTGCCGCAGGTTTTGTCTTTCACGAGTCGTGACTGACCGGGTGGAAGCTGGAACCTTCTCAAGCACTTGGGAGAAATTTGAGATATTTTTCTTTTTCTTTCCCTCACCCTGTCCGACGTACATTTTAATGCTCATTTCAACACGGTAAGGTCACAGGTGCTCTTTATACTTAGAACATATTTTTCTTTCGGGCTGTCCTTCTTCCTTGTTCCCTCGTTCCATTTACGTCGCTCACCCTCTCTCTTTTTCTCAAGGTCTGCTGAAAAAGTAAACAAGAAAAACACTTTATCCCTGTGGCTGAAAATTATGTTAGAGGATTATTGTTCTAATTGCTAGAAATAAATAAACAAATAAATATATAGTGTCTAGCTGATAATTAAGCTGAATGGTTTATTTAACTACAGCATGTTTTAAGATAATTACAGTGGGTTTTGATAGGGGACCAAATGTATTTTTTAAAGAAGAACAACTATTTATTAAATAATAAATATATTAGTTGGTTAATATAATTATTATTGTTTAATGTTCTCTGTGTATTTTACATATTTTGTTATTATGTTATTATGTACCATGTGCCTCTGATTAATTTGACTTACCGGTACTTCTTGCTTATGCGAGACTCACATATAAACTTTGAAAGCGCGTTGATTGTGTTCTACCTCTGGACTGGAAAGCGCTGCCAAAATGGGTGTGAAGTTGCCTCATGCACCTGTGAACAACTGCAGTTATTGAGTAAACTCCTGGGGACCAAGTGACCTTCTGTCTACAGAAACGAGTCACAGGTCAGTTCAGTCCAGCATTCCAGTGGGGACTGCATCAACACAACCATGCACTGGGAAATCTAGTACTTAATCGAGTACCCAGAGTAACTAACTGTTAATAATAATGTTTCAATTTGTTTTTAGCATGTTTCTGAAGACTGCATTGCTACTGTGGTAAATTTTCTCTTTTTTCCACAATGTAAGGTTGTATGTGCAATGCAGATGGAGTCATAACCCATGTTCTGCAGATTGACCAGTTTTACGCTCTTCGGGGAGAATTAATAGGGCCAGGAATCCTTTGAAATCCTTTGTAGCTGCTGTTGCTTGTGAGGCACGCTGCCATTTCGGTTCAGCCGGCAGTGCCGTAAACCAGACCAGTCAGAACAAGTACAGCAAATCATTAACAAGCAGGCGGGGTGGGCCGCTCTTCTGTGACAGCTCAGCTGACCGGGGGGGCGTCCGCAGCCCTGGGCCCTTGTCTGCTGGAAAACTCTCCTACATCTCCTCAGGAGCTGCGGGGTCACGTCAGGTTAGGTTGCTCTTAACATTCTATGTCTTTTAGTATTGTTCCAAGAAGGAGGAAACCGTGGAACTTTGGGGAATAGGCTCTTTACTTTCTGAGAATCCTGGTGGAGCTCAATACATATTTGATATATGTTTATTTGTTAAAGCATTTTAATAAATAGGTGCTGTCGGGC
>JAODKC010000130.1:18137070-18158421 GCA_026777985.1 Mormyrops attenuatus
CCCCCCCAAGTACGGGAAGACTGGATACCACGTTAGTACGGTAGTTTCATTCCAAATTGCCCCTAGCCAGCATTTTTTATTAGAAAATGAGAAAATGCTGGGACCACCATTTTTGGGTGATATCTAATACTTAGATATCGCCCAACCTAGTGCTGGCTGGGGCTGCAGTGGTAAACCTTCTTGCCAGCTAATTTTACCACTGCTGAATATTAGAACAAGTCATTTCTGGAACAATTATCCATGCATCATACAGGAGTGTCCTTGACCTGCTGTCAATGTGCAAGAAACTCCCGGAACTTCTGGGAGAGGTGTGATGTCTGATAATACATACAGCTATAGTTCAAAATAGCCAGAGGTGGATAGCCCAGATCAGAAGGTGAAAATCCTGAGCAAGATTTTGTTTCGGCCATCCAGTTGAGTATAAACAGGCTGTCTCCGAATTCCGGGGCTGCATCCTTTGAAGGACACGGCCTATGAAGCCTTAGTAGGCTGCGTCCTTCGAAGGATGTGGTCTGTGTAGCCTTAGTAGCCTGTGTCCTTCGAAGGATGTGGTCTGTGTAGCCTTAGTAGGCTGCGTCCTTCGAAGGATGTGGTCTGTGTAGCCTTAGTAGGCTGCGTCCTTCGAAGGATGTGGTCTGTGTAGCCTTAGTAGGCTGCGTCCTTTGAAGGATGTGGTCTGTGTAGCCTTTGTATGCATCTTTCGATTAACAAATCATGAACAAATATAGTCCACCTGAGATAAAAGATGCTTAAATACAGTAACTGCTTAAAATACAGTCAAATAAAATAAGTACTTAAAATACAGATGCACAAATACAGTACCTGATAAAAGATGGATTATGATTCATTAATGTTGAACAAATATGAAATCAGTATTTAACTTGTGTTATTCATTTCATTTGATTTGTTCTTTTAGTAGTTTTAGCGCAAGCTAAAACCCTGGGTTCCTTTAAATCAGAGCTAGATAAGATTTTAACAGCTCTGAGCTATTAGTCAAGTTCTCCCCAAATGAGCTTGATGGGCCGAATGGCCTCCTGTCGTTTGTAATTTCTTATGTTCTTACGTTCTTAGTTCCTTCAGTAGTTCACAAAGGTTCACAGAATTAACAAATATAGTAACAAATTTAGTAACTGCTTGAGATGAAAGAAGATATGATTCAATAACATGAGATCAGTAAGTAACTAATACTTAGTGTGAGCTTAATTAATACATAAGTGATAGTATAATACTATGTTACTCATGCCCCATCAAGTATAGTGTTACTGGTGAGTCTTCTTCAAGCAATACGGATAGTGAAAGCACAGCTGTGTCTTGTTTACCAGATAATATATTTTCCTGCTTTCCATTAGATGCTGGGACATCGCTGGTGGGATTTGCTGCCCTTCAGGTTGGGCATCGACGCTGGGTGATCAGGTCCCTCTCCGTGAGCTTGTGTGGCTGTCATTTTCCCACTGAACCTGCTCCCAGATGTTTCCACTTCACTATCAACTGACTTGCGACTAACCGGGGAGGCTCTAGCAGGACGGAAATGTGGAGAACTGACTTGTTGGATAGGTGACCAATGGTGTCCAGTGTCAGTAATAGGTTGACTAATTTCTTCAGTATGACCCCCCATTCTGCTGCCATTGTTTGATGCTGGAGATTGCCTGGCTGTGTGGTTAATTATAGACCTGTGTGTCAGCAAATTGGTGTGGCTTATGCAACCACTTCCTGTAATTACTATGGGTGTCTCAATACTTTTGTCCATCCCCATTTTTGCTCCCTCCCAGCTCCCTGCCAGACAGTCCACATTTTTGTTCACTAGTGGGAGCTGGGAGGGAGCAAAAACGTGGATCATTCGGGGATCTGTGAGGACTGGTTTGAGAAACACTGACATGAAGAAAATGAACCAGAAACAAATCCACAGCAGCTTCAAAGATCTACCTGAAGTAAAAAGGGCCTCAAAAATCAGACACTCACCAGTGTTCAACGTCCCTTAGTGGTGGAGGTTGCCATTGTTTATTTTTATATCATGAGCACTCGGATCCTGGTCCTACACGTGTAAGACAACAATGCTAATCCATGCTTCACTCTGCCGCCCCTAGGTGGCAGCGTGGTAGCTAACTACATTTCATAATGTCTACTTTGCCTTCCATACAGAACAGTCCAGTCGATTAGTATACAAATCATCATATTGTGGTCATAGAATTGAAGTATGGGTTGTGCAAACAGACCAACAAGCCCTCTGGCTGGAACTCTACCAGTCCAGGATTTGGTTCATGCGCGTTAGGTGGGTGTTTTGCTGATAAAAGATGCTGAATACATTCCATAAATAAGTAATTAGGTATTTAAGAAAGTAAAGATTAATAGTAAATAATTATTTTAGCATCAAGAGAAATTAAACGAAATGCCCTATCAGAAACTGAGTGCTGCTTTGTCAATGGACATCTGAGCGAACCACAGTTTGTCCATAACAACAACAGGTTCAAGCACAAGGGTGTTCATACAGTATGTGCACCTGGCACCAGGATACCTTAGTCTATCAATCAATGATCGATTTTGTAATCATGTTGTCAGATCTGCCACTGTATGTCTTGCACACTCTGGTGAAGAGAGGGGCTGAGCTGTGAACTGATCACCGCCTAGTGGTGAGTTTGATTGATGGCGGGGAAAATGCTAGATAGACCTAGTAGACCCAAATGCATAGTGAGGATGTGCTGGGAGAATCTGGCAAGGTGATTTAAAACTTGCATTCTGAGGGAGGCTGGAGACATTGAGTCCAAATGCTGACATGCCTCTTCAACATTGTGTGGAGGCTGGGGACAGTGCCCTTGGACTGGAAGACTGGGCTGGTGCTCCCAGTCTTTAAGGAAGGGGACTGGAGGATGTGTTCCATATTCAGGGGAATCGCACTCTTCAGTCTCCCTGGGAGGGTCCGCTGTTGGATGAACCTCAGATCCAGAGCAGCAGTGTGGATCTCGTCCTAGTTGTGGAACGTTGGTCCAGCTCTTTACCCTCTCAAAGATACTGAACTGTTCAAGGTAGTTTGCCCAACCAGTCTGCATGTGTTTTCTGGACTTGGAAAAAAAGCATAAGATCTTGTCTCTCAAAGGCCCCTGTGGGGTTTGCTTCAGGAGTATGGGGTACGGGGTTCACTGTTACAGGCCATTAGGTCCCTGTATAACTGAAGCGTGAGTTTGGTTCACATTACCGACACCTTCAGGTTTGTGGTCATGGTTCTCAACGGGAAAATGTGGATTGTCACCTCCAGGTTGGGGGTGACTTACTGCCTGAAGCAGAGGGCTTTCAGTATCTTAGGTCTTGTTCACAGGTGAGGGCAGAAGGGAGTAGGAGATTGACAGGCAGATCAATGCAGTGTCGGCATTAATCTGGATGCTGCACCATTCTGTTATGGTAAAGAGGGAGCTGAGCTGGAAGGCAAAACTTTTGATTTACCAGTCGATCTACGTTCCTACTCTCACTTATGGTCACGAGCTTTGGGTAGTAAACAAAATGAAGTACCTTGGCAGAGTGCCTGGCTCCAGCCTTACAGGTAACATGACGAGCTTGAACATCTGGGAGGAGCTCAAAGTACAGCCTCTGCTCCTCTGCATGACAAGGAGCCAGCTATCTATCCAGGACACCTCCTGGACACCTCCCTGGGGAGGTGAATCAAGCACGTCCAACTGGGAGGAGACCACAGGGCAGACCAAGGACACGCTGGAGATATGTCTCTTGTTTGGCCTGGGAACGCCCAGGTATTCCCCCGGCGGAGCTGGAGGAGGTGGCTGGTGAAAGGGAGGTCTGGGCGTCACTGCTTAGACTACTGCCCCTGTGACCCCACCCCGGATAAGCGGCAGAGAATGCAGTGGCATGTGTCACTGTAATGACAGTGAAACTACAATTACAAACATTTCTTTAATATAAACCTGTTTTATTCCTATAAATATAAACCTGTTTTAAAAAAACCCTGTTTTATCAAGAGGAATAACTTAAAAAAATAATAATTTTAATAGGTTTTTCCTAACAGTCTTTAATGTTTTCCTGAAGCAGGCAAGCCTGTATTTATTACCAATTGAAAACAAATAACTTTCAATTTCTTTAACATCATAGTGGAACATAAAAATTAACAATGGGGTTTAGTTTCAAGGGGTTGTGATATTTATGAGCAATGGATATGGATCATTGCTTGTGCATTAAAATCCCCCACCCACCAGAATCCTTAGAATACCAAAACATGACAGACAGAGCTTTGTGATCAGCAGGTGGGCTTTCTGTGACACGCAGATTCTCGGGGCTTAAGCCTGCTGTACACTGTACACTGAACCCTGGTCGCAGTGCTTACATTGAGCTTGAAGCAAAAGCTGTTGCTTGCATTATGTGACACACAATCACAGAATCATGTGGTTTACTTTTTATGCTAAGCTTCGGTTCTACCTTGTATAATTGAAGTGATGTACCTGCACATAATAAGCTTCTCTGACATTAGCAGGCGTTGATTTTTTTAGGCAACACTTTACTTAAAGGGGCACAAATAACTTAGTTACTCAGTTACTACTCAAGGTCAAATCATAAACTAACACAGTTCCTGCATGAAATACACGAGCCATCATGATTGATTAATGATGAACAAACATAGGATCAGTATGTAACTAACACTTAGTTTCTGGTTAATACATTTAGTAAGAGTAATCGTGCTCCCTCAAGTAAAGTGAAACCATTTTTTTAAACTGAGGTTATGTACCTGCAGATTAGCTGTGAGATTACCAGCCATTGTATTTTTGTTCCTTTAAAATACCACAAGTATTAATAGTATCCTCATGGGAGGCTGTTTAGAGAAGGGGATTCACATACCAATGGAACAAAATTGTAATGGACTAACCACACTATCAAAACATGAAACCTACACACACTTTATTCACCTTCATAGGGTGTCAGATAACCTATCAGAAGCATAGAGCATAAAGAAGCATACAGCATAGAGATAACACAAAAAACACATATAAATGCCATAGGTTACTGTTACACGTCACCTTCAGGTTACTGATAAGTCACCTTCTCATCAACTACAGTTGATGAAATGGGCATCAGTTCTCAGATTGATACCCCCAGTAAAATAAAAAATAATGAATAAATGCACATGTGATATAAGTGGCTTTCATGACTACAAGAAGTTTTTCGGCCCTGTTACAGTGCAATGTCATCATTCACCTTTTAAATAGTCACTTTGTTCTTTGTTTCATCTTAAAGTCTAACATCAAAACTCATTACAAACATCTTTGTCAGCTTTATTTACACATTTTGCCTTACGACACTCCAGTGACAAAAAATTCTGAAAATGTATTTTAAAAAATGAAAAACCAGAAAAACCGGGCAGTGAAAGTGATCAGTTCCCTGATTTAATACTTAATAGAGTCCTCTTCTGCTTTAATTACAGTCACCAGTCTATTTGAATATGTCTACCAGCTTTCCGTATCTACATTTGGGAATATTTGTTCATTCTTCCTTGCAGAATTGTTTGAGGTCAGTCAGATTTCATGCCGAGCAGTGATGGACTCCATTCTCAGATTTCCTATCGGACTCAGGTCAGGGGTCTGACTGTTTTTTTTCTTGCCACCTTGTCATACAGGCCAACTTTATGCTGAGTTGGGTAATTCAGGTACAGTGAGTAAAAGTCCAGACTGGGATTTTGTTTCAACCAACCAGTTGCGTACTCTGTGACTGACTCTTTATGGTCAACTGGTTGGTTGAAACATAATCTTGGTCTGGACTTGTAAGTCCTTCAAAACTGCCAGCGGTCTCTTGGTGGTTTCCCTGATCAATATCCCCCTATTGTAGTCATCAAGTTTGGAAGCTTGACCCGATTTAGGCATGGTGTTGGTGCTGCCGTATCAGGGTTGCCAATTTTAGTCAGCTGGCTGGAGTGAGATTTTCAATTCAGGACAAGTTTGCACACATATCCACACACGTTTACATGTATATAACAGCTTTATTACCTTGTAAATAGTCTGTAGGGTTTGCAAACTACCCCAAAGCTATGCTTTAGGTTTATAATGGAATGATATAGATTTGCTGTAAGATTTCTTGCATGAGCGTGAGAGTCTGAAAGTGTCACGCTAGATGCTTGGCCACCCTTCTGTGTCCTTTCCAGTTCTGTTCTGTTTTTTTGAAGAAGTTTTTATTAACATATTTTGGTTACAACAAACACAAAACAAAGGACAAACAACATATTAATCAAACCACCATCAAGCCCATCTTCCACCCTCCCTAGCCCACCCCGGGCGGCCCCAGATCCCCCGCACCTCAGACCAACCCCCCAGAGAAGGTCCCATAAGCAGACAGCTATAAATTATGAGGTACATCCAGAACGGGATAACTAAGGGCAAGTCCCTAAGTTTCTGTAACAGATAAAGGCCTGATAAGAGGAGCAGCCTCTTCCCAAAACTCAGTACTCAGTCTCAGCCCTATGCAGCGGACAACTCCATCACGACAGCATCCTGAAAACACCATAGCCATGTTGTTAGGGAAAGGTTGTGCGGTGTAATCTATCTTTGAACAAATCGTTTTTTTTTTTTTCCTGCTGTCAAGCCCACCAACAACAGACAGCACTGTGCTTTGTTCCATACTACATCTGCGTCATCCGGCAACAGCAGCAAATTGGGATGCAAAGGAATCTTTTTCCTAATCAATGTAGACAAAAGACCTGCTATGTTTTTCCAAAACAAATAGACAGGAGGACATTCCCAAAACATATGTTTGTAAGTGACCAGAGACCCCTGGAAACAGAGATCACAAATAGCACTTGATATTAAACGCACCTTATACATTAATGACTGAGTCCAATAAAATCTATGGCATATTTTTTTGTGAATCAGTGATAATTTGGATCCTTAGTCGACTACAGTATCGTAGTGCTAAGATCCAGCTGATGAAGCCAGGAATATCTACAGTAGGTGACACAAAGCCTCTTAGGCGTGGTTTCAAAATATGATGTATAGTAGGGTGCAATCCTATCCCTCATCCCCATGGGACACCATTGGCACGAATACCAGACTTTAGTTGCAAGTATCCGAAGAAATGACATGTCAGGTATATCTAAGCTTTGACGTAGATCCTGAAATGCTTTCCAGTTCTTAAAAATACTCTGAATGGTACTCAGACAGATAGTCACAGCTTTTCCGCAACTTTAGCCTGGAGCACTTTTGGAAACAACCTTCCAACTACAGCAAATTTCTTGTGTTGTTATTTACTACTAGTAGTAGAATCTCCAAGGAACAGTCAGTTTTATCTCGAAATGATCAAACTGACTACAACTGATGTACTGTAAGGGGGCCCCCAGCTAGCCTGGTGTGTGACCTGGAAGGTGACAGGGTGTACCTGAGCAAGTCTGTAATGGTTCCTCATAAGCGGCTGATCACTTATCCAAATCAGGTATTTCACTTATTAAATTGTAGTAATTGCTCAGAATCTTTAAAAATGTTACTTTCAGTGTGAGGCTGAGGGTTATAATCAGGGGTGCACATAACTGGTACGCAAGTACGCATTCACCTTTAAAAACGATACGTGCGGCAATCGATTGTGGTAACAGTGTAAGTGCGTGATTATTATATATGCATTAGCGCTGATATGAAAACAAAATTTAATGCATTTTAATATTTATATGCCAACTCTACTTCATTTGCGGTATACAGGTTAAAATGCACGGTATTTTATTGTCATATCAGCGCAAATGCACATAAAATAAGTACGCATTTACACTGTTACAAACAATCGATTGTCGCACGTATCATTTTTAAAGGTGAACGCGTACTTGCTTACTAGTTATGTCCATCCTTGGTATTAATGTGCAAATACAGCAGGAAAAAAGTATCTAATTATTTTAACTACCAGGATGTAATGTGGCAAAAGGTAAGGGGTTTGACAGGATATGCTGATTTTGTACAGGAAATGTATTATAACCTGTTTTGCTCTAAATGTCAATTTACACAAATCTGTACATCAAGAAACGCCCACTGTATAATAACTGCCATTAATAAAGATGGAATAGTAATAATTCATAATATGAATCATAAACATCATTGTTTCCTGATAATTGAAAACAAGACAAAATTACACAAGTAAAACCTTTTAAAAATCCCCTTAGAAAAGATCAGGGGACTGTTTGTGACCTTATAAAGGGTATGCATTCCCACATTACAATAACAAAAATCAAGTTGTCATGACCGATCGTCCAGCGCTCGCGTGTGCCACGCCCACCTCGTTACCCTCGCGTGAGTCCCGCTTGTTACCCGCTGTTTCCTGTTTGATCTAGTCAGTCCTGTGTATTTAGTCCGTTTCCCCGGGTCTGTCATTAACGTTTGTTCGGTGTGATCCCCTGACCGCCCTGAATAAACCCCGTTTTGCCCGCATTCACGGCTCCGATTGCCTGCTCGCCTACACTCGCGCACAACACATACACCACTCGTAAGTATTTTATATGTACGCCATATAAATAACAGAACAGGAAATGTCCACCACACACATGGGCTCAGAATTAGCATCTGGAAGATGGATGGATGGTTGGGTCGGTTGATTGGATGGAAGGAAATATGTAGTTTGATGCAGAAGACCTAAGACTGTTACACATTCCTGTCTAGATTGCAGAGTATTACTAACGTAGGAAAGGAAAATATGCTGATTTTGAGTGGGAGTAAAACAGAAGAGGTCAGACACCAACAAACTTTCCAAGTGAGTTATAAAAGTACAAGCACCTTTTGGGCTGGCATGTAAAAAAAAGGAAATATTTAAGGTACCTAAATGCTATAACTCTACATTGTTTATAATTCAGACGGTGGAATTATGAAATACACGTTTAATATATAAATTTCTTGTAGTTATGGTAACAAGCTTACACTAATGCCACAAAACTGCAAATACAACGGGGGGGGGCAATGGCGGCGGTCAGGCTTCAGTCTAGGGTGGCCACGCCCACCCCTTGCCACCCCCCAGATCAGCGTATACGCCCATGGCTGGAGTTTCTTAAAAACTTTAACGGTGGAAATGTCAGATACACCCAACCAACCATACAGGTCTTCTCACTGTTTCTGTGTAGCTTGTTCCTGTAACAAATTACCATGACATGTCTTATAATGAATGACATCTCTGACCTTTTTATCCAAGACAATTTGAAGAAAGTAGTTGAGAAATCACACAATGACATTGAAGCTCTTCTCCATGTTGGCTGGCTGGCTGGTTTTGCTGTCCATTGCCTGGACTGGAAGGTCACCCTTTTCTTCCTTTGATAATGGGCAGCTCAGCATGTTTTCCATTTGGTTCATGGTTACTGTGGTGGTAGGAGAGAGCAGCACAGCACATCAGCCCAGTGAGCAGCACTTTGTCTACCCACCACAAGGAGTTAACTTTCCATTGACAGTGAGCAAAACATTTCCCTTCCTTAATCAGGCACAATGGGCTGCACATCTCAAAGGTTGATAAGAATAACTCTCCCCAAAGGCTCGACGCTGCTGATCTTTTAAAAACAAAATATATTTTCTAAAAGAAAGCTACGAGATTAACAACACTCACTGGGTGTAATATACTTTGTATTTCTCTTCCATAAGCAGCTGATCAGGAAGATGAGGAGCACCGGGGCAATGACAATGATGACAATGAGGTAAGGTTCTAAATTCTTAGGATTGCCAGGGGAGGTTGGTGCGATAGGCCCTGTAGACAGGAAGAAAGAAGAAGAAAAAGTAATAAGCACCGAGATATAAAAGGCTATAAACAAGCAGTGACATGCACTAGTTATCAGATTGGGCAATCAATGGGGATTGGGCAATCAATGGGGATTGGGCAATCAATAGGGATTGGACATATAATATTATACGCATATTGGTCATGTGAATTTGAAGCGGAAAAAAAAATGTAGCTTGTCCATCGCAGGGGACATACAAACAAAAACTCGGCAGGAACTCTCCTGTGGTCAATCTAAATGCTCGCTTTTTTGTACAAATGGCAATCCTAATCATTAGTGTAAAGTTAATCTTTATTTGACAGGTGTAATCACAGAGAAATATGAAAATTAACAATAAAAGAATATTGATGCAGCCTTGAAATCTAAAACCCCCATCTGCCCAAGCCATCGTCAGAAGCTTGTAACTTATTTAAAAGTTAGTATTTACCACATATTGTATTGTGGGTGCTGTTGCCTGGGGAAATTTCCTTCTTACCAAGCTTCTCACACCTGGATAATGTGAACAGAATGCAGATGGCACAAAATCTGAAATGCCTTATTGCAGATCTATACTTTATATAACAAATTTAGCATTTTTTGTAATTTCCTGGAAACGTGATTAAGTTTTAGTAAAGTAATATGTGTCTTAGAATATTTAAATGACAAAATTCTGATCTTACACTGTTAGATTCTGACACCTTCCACCTTCAGTGTCTGAGTATGTGTTTGTGGAGCAATTCTTGCATTCATATATATAATCAAAATCCCCTGAAATTGAAATATCGCTTTAAGCACAGTACTTTATCACCATTCTGACACTTTTAATTACATGTCCTTTTTAGGTTTACTCATCATTGACAATGTTGTCAAGTTTGGCCGTTAACTAATTGCATGGCACTTAATGAAGTCGAAACAAGTGAATACACAGATGTAAACAGTCCTTCATTCACTTGGTTTTCAGGTTTTCATTAGTGCGTATTCTACATGATTTCTTTAAACCAAAAGGACTATTGAATGATGCATCAGGGACAGAGGCCTTCGCTCACCTAGCTTCTGCAGCTGCTTGCCTTTGGGACACACTGTGCGCTTGACACACTTGGAGCACTCTCTATTGGCGCACAGGTAGCCATCCTTACATGTGCATTGAGTATCAGTTTTGGAGGTACATTCTTTACCCACAACTATAAATGAAGAGACAAATGAGCCTTTAACATGCAGCCATTAGTCTTGAATAGATTACGGAGAACTGTTTCACAGCGTAAGGCCGAACAATGCTGACCTTGCTCACATTTCGTGCAATTTATGCATGCTTTGGAGTTATCTGCCACATCGGAGAAGAAGCCAGGGGGGCACGACTTGCAGACTGTGTCATGCCTCTCACTGCATTCCATAACCATATATTCACCTGTCAGACAGGACACAATAATAATTATAATTATGTGAATCTCCATCGCAATTATTAATAATTATGGTCATGTCCCTGATCCCAGTCATCAATGCCTCTTGATTCCCTCCTCTTAATTTGTCAGTAGCTTTAATCACAGTGAAAAATATGGTATTTTCACAAACGATGAATACCTGAAAATTCTACATGAATATTGCAAAAGCAGTCAGTCAAGAACAACAGATAGCCACAGAAGGAATAAAGACAAAAAAAACTTTCAGTACCACCCAGATATTAACTTAAATTTCCTGTATATCTGTTTGCTTTATACTATTCTACATAAGAAATGCACAGAAAACAGCCTCCTACCTGGATGACAGAAGTTACAGCAACGTCCATTTTCATTTTTAAAGTATATACAGGTACTAACAAGTGATGCCTGGACAAATAAGAGGTACTTTAGTGTCATGTCAACACTGCAGCTGCGAAGCCAATTCATGACCAGCAGGCTCTCTTCTACTCTCACCACTTATTGACGTTCTCAAAATCGCAAGATGATAAAAGTCAACTGAAAACCGCTATGGAATGAGCAGGTTTTATTCTGGTGGGCGTCGACTGAACTATGAACCTCTGCAGCCTCTTTTTCCTTCCTTTGCTGCTGTTTTCTATCCAGTTCTATATCTTCACCCATACTTCTGCAAAGTTTGAAAAACATCCATAAAATATTTTTTGAGTTGCTAATGGAATAAGCATCTGAGACTGTCTTTCTCTTTGCTATCACTATATGGCGCTGCTTCAGTTTTGGTGTGATCTGTCTCAAAATTGTATTAGTTCCCCATCTTCACATATGAAATGTAATCTGTCAAATACTTTTTGAGTTATCATGCTAAAGAGTGTCTGTGGTGGCAGCGGACTGGACCCAAGACCGTCTGGGGAATATAATAATTGGAGAGAAATTTGAGAGAACTGTTATCTGCTTTACTAAAATTCCATCTTTGGTAACTCAGTGGCTCAACTCCAGTGTCTGAATAGTGCAGCGGCTCTTTACACTGTTCTATACATAATTCATTAGATAGTTAAGTATCCAGCTCACAGGATCCTCATTGCTGAGGACCGGAGCAGTTGGACCAGCCCGAGGAGGCAGCCACGTAACACCTGGCTGCGGCAGATAGATGGCCATTCCCGGAGGGGGAGACTGGACCATGTGTCAGCCTGGACGGTCGCCAACTGGGATCCCGAGATGTTTTGTCATGTGGTGCGCGCGGCAACTATTTTAATTGAATAACTGTTTATGTATATAATGGCAATTTTTTTTCGTATACAAGACTCATGCACCCTATAAACTATGTGGCTAGCATATGCATGGAACAGACATGACTCATTGTGGCTTAAAAAAAAAAAACAGAGGTGAAGATGAAACGTATTTTTCAGTTTCAGTGGAACACAGGAAAAAAAGAGATGGATTTTCAGTTAGAGATCAGTGTTTCCCAATAGGCAAACTGTGGGCCAAATTCATGCCACAAAAGTTAAATGTCTGGCCCATGCAGACCACCTCAGGGAAAATCGAACAAACACCCTCCCTAATTACTTGGCAAATGTTATCATCAGAGGCAGCTTGTCCATAGAGGTAGGTAGTGCCTCCCTGATTTTTGTTAGATTAAATTGTGACACAATTGATATTGAATTGATTGTGGGCCCTTTATTAAGTACACATACAGTGTACTCTTGACCAGTGTGTCTGTGGAATGTTCTGCCCATTCATCTGGAGTGGACAAAAGTGTTCAATGGGGTTGAGGACAGGGCTTTGTGTGTGCCAGTCATGTCCTTCAACACCAAACTCACCTAAGACAATTTGGACAATTCTATACTTCCAACTTTGTGGGATCACTTTGGTGAAGGCCCTTTTCTGTTTCATCCTGACTGTGCCTCAGTGCACAAAGCAAGGTCCATAAAGACATGGTTGGGTGAGTTTGGTGTGGAAGAACTTGACTGGCCCACACAGAGCTCTGACCTCAACCCCATCAAACACCTTTGGGATGTACTAGAATGGAGATTGCGAGCCAGGTCTTCATGTGCAACATCAGTGCCTGATGCTTATAAATACTCTTCTGGATGAATGGGCAAAAATTCCCACAGATACAGTCCAAAATCTTGTGGAAAGCCTTAAAAGAAGAGCGGCAGCTTTTATAGCTGCAAAGGGGGGACCAAGTCAATATTGATGTCTATGGATTTAGAATGTGATGTCATATTCCTGTAGGTGACCCAATACTTTTGTCCATATAGTGCAGGTTGGCACTTTCACTTGGCTACTCCACACTATGCAAGGTATTCTTTGGTAGCTCTGGGCTTATGTTTTGGTTTTTTGTCCTGTCGAAGTACGAAGTTCTAACCCATTTTCAGTATTTCTGTAGACTTCATCAGCTGCTTATAATCAAGAATCTCCCTGCATGTGACTCCATCCATCCTCTCAATCTTGGCAAGTTCCTCAGTCCCTGCAGAGGAGAAACATCCCCAAAACATTATGCTGCCACCAAGATGCATGCACAGAATGGTGTTGTTTTGATTTTGGACTCCATTGGCTTTTCTCCTGATATTTGGCATTATAGATTTGGTGAGAGTTAAAGGTGGAGTATTCATTGTCCTTCCACTGTAGTTCTTACTGAGGAGGATTCCCTTGTGCTTCTGGAACAGACTCAAGGTACTGGAAACACACCTGCACACATGATGGATCCGTAAAATTGAGGCTAATTAGAATGGTCCCCTTAGAACGCAAAAGAAAGCCAGAAAAAAACAGTTTACATCAGCAGAATTTCAGTCATTCATTGTCAGGTCAAGTGGGCTTCAATGTCCTGCCATATACAGTGGCAGGAAATAACATTCCCCGAAGACCATGAGGCAACATGCAGACACACAGCTGCAGAGGGAACAAGGGGTCAAAAACTGGACAGAATGAAACTGGGATGCTGGGTACAACAGATTGATATACATAGCGCAATGTGTATGTGAACAATAAATAATCAAGCAGCATACTGTACGGCAAGAAATAAATATAGTGACTTGACTACTAATAAGTAATAATAAGTTAACGTGAGCAGTGGCAGTTGGGAGAAGAACCTTAAGGATGTAACTGATGCTAAACCTTACAGAACTGCTTTGGCTGCCCTTATAGCAATTTGCTGTGACCTGACGTGCAGTTTCTCTTGTTAAGAAAAAACAATAAAGTCTTACTTACTTAAAGTTATATAATTCGACTTTAAGTTATATAGCATGGCTTTGGATGATGATAGAACAAATCCTAGCACACAGCCTCCTCTAGTGTCCAATTTGTTAACAGTATGTCATGCAACTTCTTTCGACAACCCATAACATTAGCAGTTAGCGCCTGTGTACTGTTCATAATCTATTTGCTTCAAATATACTTTCGGAATTGATATGGTAAAAATAGTTTCAAAGAAGAGAGCAATGCGACGTATCTCCCTCCATTTGGTAAATCACGCTGTTGTTCCCTTCTTACTAGAATATAAACAACTGATGATTCTGGAAGGTTCGGTGCAGGGGATGTTTACACGCTGGATGGCCCAGTCACAAGCTGTCTTACAAGAAAAACTGAAGACACGGAAATGATAACATTAATGTGGTTTGGCAGCTCATTCCACTGTCGGGCAACTAGTTTGAGAAATGTTTCGATGGTGCTAGCGAACAAATGGAACATCAGTGCTTGCTCTGAGGTGAACCACAATACTATAGCTACCAAGCAGAGCAGCAAATCAGTCACACGGAGCACCATCACGTTCTCGGAACACGACGTGGACAAACATAGAAGAACAGACTGAAGAACTCAGTGACTTTCAACGTGGCATAGGATGCTACCAATGCAACAAATCAGTTTGTCAAATTTCTACCCAGTTAAACCTGCCCTGGTCAACTGTTAGTTCTGTTATGGTAAATTGGAAGCATCTAGGAAGCAATCACAGCACAGCCAACAAAAGGTAAGGCTGACAGCAGGACCGCAGAATGCTGCAGCATGTGACACATTCAACAAGCACATATAGGCGTGATGATAAGATATCCACATGCTTTTACCCAGGTAGTGTATTCAACTCATCACTTTCCCAAGGGAGGATACTAACATGTCCACCATTTATTCCTGTCCCCAAAAAACTTCACCCAGCATGTCCAAATGACTTACCTCAACCGTCATGAACTGTTTCAAGAGG
Organism: Mormyrops attenuatus; assembly: GCA_026777985.1. Classification (NCBI taxonomy): domain Eukaryota; kingdom Metazoa; phylum Chordata; class Actinopteri; order Osteoglossiformes; family Mormyridae; genus Mormyrops; species Mormyrops attenuatus. The sequence goes on from JAODKC010000130.1 coordinate 18,152,363, forward strand.
CTTCTCAAAGTTTATACCTGCTCCACACTGCCCAACAAACTGGAGCCACTACAATACAAGAAACATCTTCTAGATGCACTGGGACGCATCCTCAGTGATGTATCCTGAGGTCATCTGGTGTTTTGGGTCTCACAACATCATACACCCTAGCCCAGATGTGCTCCACACTGCCCAACAAACTGGAGCCACTACAATTGGCTTACTGTCCAAACAGATCCATGGATGATGCACCGGCTCTCATCCTGCACACTTCTCTCGAGCACTTGGACGACAGGAGGGGGAACTATGTGTAGTTCCTGCTCGTTAATTATGGCTCTGTGTTTAATACAACAATCCCCACCAACCAAATCAGTAAACTGAAGGACTTGGGGCTGAACATCACTCTAGATACTTTCACCCTCCCAGATTAATATACTGGTATATACCAGTTCCTTTTTGCAAACAGCAGGGGGCAAAATTGTAATATACAAAGATCCAAGACCCCGTAGCAGGTAAGTGATGAGGCAATGAAGAGATGGCTGTACAAATGTGAATGAAAAAAAACAATACGGGACTATGGAAATTTCCCATGCATATTCAGCAAAACCAGATCACAACTCTCATCTAAACTCAGACTGAGAATAAATGGGTGTGTAAAGCTGCTAGTATTTAAAATAAGTTACTTAAGGTAAAGGAAATGAGACTTATTTGCGTGGAAAAGGTGGATCCCTAGCTAAGGGAAACATTTACATTTGCAACTAGATGAAATGTCCACGCCCACTACATTCAGAAAGCTATGACATCACCCACAATGCTCATTTCCAGAGGCTAAGGTTTGAACTTTAAACAAAAAAAAAAAGTCTGCTTTTCATGCCCCAGAGTAACGTTTCATTACTGCTGAACAATAGAGACACGAGGGCATTAATGACTCACAAAGGTCAAGAGCTTTCATTACTGTTTCCAGTTGTACAGTCCTTGGAACTAAGGGGAATTTCTTGGTTGGGTTTCAGAAGCAAGCGACTTGTGTCTAACTTGTGAAACTAGAAAGGAATGATCTTTTGTTTAAAAAGCAGGCCATGGTGGGAAAATCCCTGTTTCAAGAGAGGGAGGCCCAGAGAGATATCTGTTTGCGAAATGACTGACTACCTGCATAATAATTATAATGATAATAGATCAGTCCATGTCAGATTAATTAACTGTTTTAGCATGAGAAGCATCACTAGGCATACAAATTGAAATCATTTATTTAGTAATGAAACAAACAGCATTAACATTCAGTGCACGTATCAAACCAGATAAAACACTAAACCTGCCTTTGAAGTCTTTGGAGCTGACACGTTATCAGGTTAATGATTGCCTTTTTATTTCTGAATTTGCATTTTTATGAACATTAATTTGACATAAGGCATGTTTATTTTTTTACTCTTGTGTAGCCGTTTTAGGAAAATGTACCATATGCTGAACATAGACAGTTACAGGCAAAGCAGTGCGCTGTCTACATCCGAATAATGTACAATAATCTATGTATCCATCATGACAACAAAATAAGTATGCTTAGAACTGCTGAATGTGTATGGCGTCGACCAAGGTTCGCCTTTTTTTGGTCACTTTTTATACTATTCACAAATAAAGCTACTGCACTGGTCTGTTTCAAACTGACACTGTATTTGCTATTGAAGATTAAGAATTATCACTGCAAGTGCAGTATTGCAAATGAGGTTCAGAATAAAGTGCTTCCAACTGAGCAAAAAAAAGTAATATACAGAGGTTGGACAATGAAACTGAACCACCTGGTTTTAGACCACAATCATTTATTAGTATGGTGTAGGGCCCCCTTTTGTGGCCAATACTGAGAACGACAGATACAAGTCCTGCACAGTGGCCAGAGGGATTTTGAGCCAGTCCTCTTGCGGAACAGTGGCCAGGTCACTACGTGATGCTGGTGGAGGAAAACGTTTCCTGATATGTTTCACATTACCAACAGCCCAAGTTCTGCACTGCTTGCACCATTGAAACTGACGTTTAACTCTGGCACGAGTGACCAAAGGTTTGGCTGTAGCAGCCCGACCATGAATACTGACCCTGTAGAGCTTTTGAAGAACAGTCTTGGTGGAAACAGGAGGGTCAAGGTGCGCATTAATTCTGCAGTGAGTTGGGAAGCAGTGGTTTTATGATTTTTGTATACAATCTGGGCTAGTGCCCAGACATCCCTGTCAGACAGCTTCCTGTTGTATCCATAGTTACTCCTGCTGGATGTGGTCCGTCCTTCGTGGCGGTATGCTGATTACCCTGGATACCGTTGCTCTCAATACACCACAAAGACCTGCTGTCCTGGTCATAGATGCGCCAGTGAGACACACACCAGCAGTTTGTCCACATTTGAACACTGGTATGTCTCCCATTATTGCAGTATGTATAGCTGTGCTATTGCTCTGCTAATTCAACCTTCACACTCCGCTCTTACTGATGGAACGTACAATCAGTGAAGACTGACCACCAGGCCATGCATATTATAGGCGTGAAACCTCAAACGCTATTTTGGCCAGTGCTTCAGTTTCATTGTCCAACCCCTGTAGATGGCAAATTATTATTATTCGAGTAAAAATATATAGTCAAACATTGACTGTATGTATTTGTGTAGAAATATTATGCTGACATTTGATATTTCAGCTCTGGAGCCTACTGTAATCAATATCTATACTGATTACATTAATCTAAAAATTAGATTGTTTCAGGTTTTTTTTTTTTGCTTATCTCTTTTTTGGTGGAAAAAATACACAAAAAAGGTAAAAAAAAAAACAAAAAGAGACATTGTCACAGTAACCCCTGGCTGGACTTTACCAGAGAAGATCGACTTATATCTCCGCACTCTTCCACAGGCCGTCGGCAGGCGCCATCTGCAGGTAGAGAGGCAGTGGTGTCACACATCAGGATATACACTTGCAGGCAGGTCATAGAATGATCTCAGGACTTCCCAGGATGTTACAAACTGAGTATCCACCTGTTTTGTTCATTTTCTTCATGTGCTTCTTCATGCATGGAATGATGACTTGTTTGCAGGACACAGCTGAGAGAGGGATCAGTAGGATGAGGCTCAGGACATACAAAATTAGGCCTTTAAAAGAGGAGAAGAAAGCAAAATTGTCTACTGTTCCACATCCCTGTGTAGGAATTGACAATAATTTGACATCTTCAATGTAAGATGTGACACAAGAGAAACAGCTCACCAGAACCGTAGTTGGTTTCGTTTGCACTTTTTGTTGTTGTTGTAGTGTGGCTTAGGGGGGGTATGAGGGTCGAGCTGGTAGTAGCGGCTGTGGGGGACGTCTCTGCACTTGTCAGCCTGCTGCGACTGTAGTTCAGCATTACGGCAGTGCTAAGCACGCCAGTCCGTGGCACCTCTGAACCATTATTACAAACGACATCTGAGGTTTTTGAGCCGTCCGACCGCACTCCCCACGGTGTACAGCTGGGGAAAGACACAACACGGTTTCACTTTTTTTTTTCCTCTAAACTTGACAATAAATGGATGAATGTCACAAGAAACTTAAATATATGACACTACGTACTCTTTCCATTTTAGACACCGCATGTCAGGTTTGTTGGTGAAATACCCATAATCACATTCTCGACATTGCATTACTGAATCTGAAAGGAGATTGAAAAAATAAAACATTTCTTCTTTCTTTGGTAAACTGTGCTTGCAGTAAACTTCCATACTAAACTTTTCTATAAAATTTCTTTTTTTTTTTCCCAGGAGTGTTGAATTGCCATTTTATTTCAGGAATTAATTTCAAATTATCACATCAGTAACCTTACTGTTCCAAAAAACATACATGTAGCCGACTCTGAGTAGTATGTTTACACATAACCCTTAGCATTTTAATAACAGATACAAAAAGATTCACATTTAAATAATGGTACTTCCACTGCAATTCGGCTTACCTGTTCCTGTCAGCCCAGATCCTTCAGGACACTGGCACAAGTCATTCCTCCCATCTAGGGGGACGAATCCGTTACGACAGCGACACTTTACATCAGCTGTCTTAGTGCATTGCTGAACATACTCACTTCCACTCCCTAGACATCAAAATAGGAAATATAAGGGTCCAGAGTTATAGAGCAATATGGCCAGAAGTAAAAACAGCAGTACAGTGATTTTTGTTCAGTGCATTAGAGCGTTATTAAATTATTCTAGTGCGCACAACATTTTCATTAACGATACTAGTAAAACTTAACCCCTCTCTAAAATATACTTACCAACATAACAAATACTGCAAAGAGTACAGAACATTTTGCTAGCTGCGACTGGCTGGAAATGTCCCTCATCGCAGGGTTCACACTTCTCTTTAAGATACACTTTCTTCTCTCCTGTACATATTACACAGAACTTAAACAATTAGTATACATGTTAATGTCATACACACTTACTGTGTTGCCATGGCACTCTTCAGTGACACTTCTTTAATCAAAGAGTTTTTACTCTACCTGGCGCACAGGTGATGCCCAAGCATGGCAAGACAAAGCAGTGACACAACAGAAAGAGGTGAAGTCGCAGAGATGCCATCCCCGAATAGAGGTCCAACAGGGAGTACTTTTGTATTTTAAGCTATATATGCCTACTTGCGCTGAAGAATTCAGAAGCCAAGAGGCCAGCAAATGTTTTTTCTTCTCAGTGAGAGAACATTTGTAGTGAAGAACTCATTCGGTTTGCCAGATTTTCCTAAGCGTGCTGATTTCTATTGGAGCAGCCCAGGGGGCGGGTACTTAACTGCGAGGGCAAGGTTCTCAGAGGAGGCTGTACTTAAGCAGCCATGGGTAAATAAACATCAAAATGCATGTATGTTTTTCGTTTAGTTTTATTTAATTTTTGCATACATGTATATACTTGAATACTTGTATCTGTCTTTCTTGTCGTTATCAGAGGTCAAAGATTAATGTAACATCAATCCTCCGAGTGTCCTGAACATATGGCAGAACTAAGGACCTTCCTACTAAATGTTTCCAAACTGCATTTTACATAATAATTTGAAATAATACATTTTTTTGTTTTGTATAAAATATTAAAAACAGCTGTTGTCACATTGTCACTGTCCATGGTTTGGCTTCTAAAAACATTCATATTCGTAAGATAACAGTAATACAAATCTTTATTCAAACTGACTGTTTAGGAAAAACATATGAAAATGCACAGTGTATAATACAAAAAATAGATTTCACATACTTCTATATCAGCCTGATCCTTCACAAGCTGCTTAATGAACCAAAAACTTACAAGTAAGGAGAAAAAAAACCTGTGGGGGTCCAAGGTCAACTGACTGCCCAACCCCCCTGGGCATACTGACATTACTGAAATCAGAAAAGAGTGGACATGCTTGCTAAAAGGTAAGTATAAGCTGTAATTAAGGATAAAGACAAAGTCCATCAATGAGGCCGTTATCCACGCTGGCCTGTGTAGGGTGGCCAAGGTCCATCAATCAGCCTGTTCTCCACGCTGGCCCTGAAGGCTTCACCCACAATGATACAGCTTGTATGTCCCATTTGTAGGTCCCCCCTCCATGGGACTGAACCAGGACTCCAGCTCAGATGGTGCCCACCCTGGGCACCATCCAGACATGTGGGAAGGTCAGAGAGCATGGATGGTCAGAACATGTGTTGACACATAAATGGACAAGCATAGTAGATAAAAATGACATGTACAGCAGCGGGTAAGCTATACTGAAGTAATGGGTCTTCAGTTGAGATTTAAAGACTGAGACCGAATCGGCATCCCAAACATAGCTTGGTAAACCATTCCACAATATAGGGGCCCTGTAGCAGAATGCTTTACTGCCCCCTCTCATTTTATTTATATGTGGAGTCACAAGAAAACTGGCATTCTGTGATCTAAGCGGACAATGTGTCTTATCAACTTTAGGTAATTCTGTCAGGTAGGCAGGAGCTAGACTTTTAAGTGCCTTATATGTAAGTAGGAGAACTTTGAAGTCAGCTCTAAACCCGACAGGAAGCCAATGCAGGGAACTAAGAACAGGGGTTATGTGTTCAAACTTCCTGCTCCTGGTGACAATTCGAGCTGCTGC
>JAODKC010000130.1:18161637-18172238 GCA_026777985.1 Mormyrops attenuatus
ATCAACACACTCAATTTAGTATACAACAGCTCTTTTTACTCTGGTAGCAAAATCCTTGTTTTCCAGTGTAATCTACCGACGCTTCACGGCAGCGTTATCGACAAAAATGTTATAAACACAAACAGACCCAGAACTTAAAAATGGGACGTGATAGACAAAAACGGTTTACAGATTTAGAGTCAGCATGTGGACTTTGATAAGGTACAGCTGACAGAACTCCAGTACTCCATCACATTCTTAGCCTTGATTTAGCTTTCAAAGTTTATGTCTGTCAGCTCAATAAGTTATTTTTTCCTTGCATTATTCCAGAAGGTTTACTTATTACATTTGTAATAACTTTACTTACACAATTAGTTGATTCAATGGCCAAAACAAATTATTTAATTAATGGTACCTCCATCCATCCATCCATCCATCCATCTTCCACACCATAATCCAGTACTGACTCATTGGGGTTATACCTCCAATTCATTTTTGATGATGTAATCATATCCATTACATATATACACTGAATTATTATTATATATTGTATATGAAAACTTTTAAACTAAATAGCAATCCTCTGATATCTACCACATCACATGCAAAATTTCACAATGACTAATCACCTATGAAACTGAAAATAATTGACATATGATGATGATGAAGATGTTGATGATGATTGTTATTACTACTATTATATTTTTTATTATAGGGCTTTGTGGAATTACAGGGATACACAGTGAGCTGGGAGTTTCCATGAGGCGCCATGATTTTGATACAACCCGAATGAATACCGCCAAGAAGTCTGTACTGTACTTTAAATGAGTCAACTTAGTGTGAAGGTTCAAAAAGATAAATTCATGTAACCTTTCATCTATGCCTGAGTGGGCAAGAATCCCACTCAATCAGTTTTTTTCAGTCAGCTTCATGTGAAGATTGTCTTAACTGGAGAATGCACAACAGGTTCCTGGGTCAGATCAGGTTAGGTCAGGTTGGGGAGCATCAGCGCGTTTCCACACCCACCACACAATGAAACACCTTGGGATCCCAGCTGGCTACCCCCCAGGCAGACATGGTCCAGCCCCACCCTCCGGAAATGGCCATCCACCTGTCGCAGCCAGGTGTTACGTGGGCGTCCCCTCGGCCTGGTCCAGCCACTTGGGTCCTCAGCAATGAGGATCCTGCGAGCCGGATCACCCTCAGGGAAACACGCCACATGGCCGTAGTGCCTGCAGGCAGCTGCAACAGAGCTACTTCTGCGGAGAGCAGAAGGGTGTCGTGCCTGTTTCACCCTAGCTGCTGTGTCTTACAGTGGCTGGAGTGCCAATCCCGTTTCCCATTCTCTCAAAATCACGGTCAAAATTGTTGCATTTTTTTTTGGCTGTCTGTTCATACGATTTGGTAATTCTTTAAACTGGCAAGGAGTAGACCATATTCACAGTGGTCTTTGGGAAAATGGATAATCATAACATATCGACATATTGATACATGTTTAGAAATAGACAACTGCTTGGTTAATGACACATTGTCATTAGCTAATTTTGCAATTGCAAACATAGACGGTAGTTACATTCTAGGTCAAGTAAAGGAAAAGAAAAATCAGTAAAAAAACAAAATAAATAAAAGAAGAGGGCATTATGGACCAAAGCTTTTGTCTAGATTTAAAATCCCCCTCCTGCAAATTAAAGCTTTAAACAAATGTTTGTCTCTCGTTCAGAGTGATGCAGTTTCATTCCCAAATCTGATTCAGCGTGCTGCAGCCACAAAGTCGGGTGTCTTTAAGGGCTAGAGGGAAAGAACCCTCTAGTTAGTTCAGAAAGCTATTTTGATCTTAATCAGCACCATTCCACTAATTTGCCATTTTGAACATAGAAATTGAACTGAAATTGATTAGAAAAAATAAAGAGATGTCTCTTACTGCAGAAATTTCCACAAATCGACATCACTTCCTCCCTGCCGCATTTCCTTTGTTACTGCCACCTGAGATATCATCACTATTGTGAAGATCAAAGAATGTTCCGATGATGCAGGTCGCTATTTTCCCACATAAATATGTATTTTTACCTGCACAATAAAACCTGCATTTTGTTTAATATGATCGTAAATTAACCACATTACAGACGAATTTCTTTGCTACTGATGAGGTTTTCTTAATCAACCTCTAATTTAATTTCAATTCATTAGAGACACAGTACTCTAATACCTATCCCACAAAGCACCAAACTTGAGGCTCATTACACCCTGGTTCATTATAGTGCTTCGTTACCTATTTAGTCACAGTCGTGCTTCCATTTCACCTAAAATCAATCTTCCAGCTGCAGTAAGAAAGTGGACTACTCACTGGAAAACTGGTTTTATCATCAAATTCAACCCACTTTTTAGGTCTCAAGAGCCATGCTCTTCGTGTTTTATATATTCTTATATCTTTTTGGAAGAAAGGCTGAGGATCACACCAAGTATCATGTTCACTTTCGTAATAAATGAATGTTAGATATATCCATACATCTGCCATTGGTGCTCAAGTACATGGTCATTTAATCCAAGTTAGACAGATAATAGGAAAAAATGTGACAATTATCCACAAGCCAAATGAATGCCTTGGAACTGTTAATGATAAAATGGCCCACTTAGTCACTGCAATTTACCTTGGACTGGACATTCTATCTGGTTAATATTAAATTCACCAGATCCCCAGTGAAGTACAGAAAGTGCATTGGAACATTATTTTATTCCCAGTATAGTTTCCAAACTAACACCTTATATAACAAGAAATTTCTAAGTTTTGTCATATATCCCTTCAAGGCTCTGGTACTTAATTTTGTTTAGTGCGTAAAATTACATTACCATAATGTTAAAATGTACTATAAAGAGATTAAGTATGCTAAGAAGGTAAGCCCTTGCAAGGTATGTCTTCAATTTTTAGGTCATTTTAAAACTCGTCTGTGCGGGAACCGGAAGCGCTCTGCCTGTAAAACCTGTGGAGGCTGATCTTAAAAATGCTTGCAGAAAGGTGGAAATTACGTGTTTTCTATGCTCTGCAAGCCCACACAAGATTCATGAAGTGCTACCGCTTTTCCTGCGCATCATTTTACTAGTGCTATATTAAATATTGCAGGTTTACAGCTAAATGATATGGTGTTTTACTCTTTAGACCGATAAGTGCAGGTTTCCTTGCCCTGATATACCTCCGTCGTGTTTCCCAATCCAGTCCCTTTTTTCATGAATAGTGTCATAGTGTAAGATTCTGGAAGAATCACAAACCCACTTCTTTATTTACTTACACGCGCCATATACTGTTCTCGGTGTTTGGTTAATCTTCATAATTTGTGTGCATCTGTCTTGTGGGAAAAAATGAGGCTCCTCTATAATTCATCAGAGCCGAGCTTGGCGAAAACCTTTTATACAGTCATGCAGCAGAGTGACGAGTATAAGGACAATAAACATATTGAAGGAGTTCATGTTTTTCTCTCATTTGCCTACTAGCATTTAAGCCGCCTTTTACAGTTATGTAAATAATTCACACAAGTACGTTTTGTAATAGTGGTAATAATTTTGTTTTTATATTTTTTAAAAATCATTGCTGTTCCAAGTAATGATAGTATAGTTTTACATTGTTCTTCTCATGGGATTTGAAAGATCTGGACCAGAAAGTAGTAAAGTGTAAAAAGTTTTGTATTCAAATTGGGATAATTTGAAATGATCTGTACGGTCTATTCTTTTAAAGCAGAAAACGATTCATTAACATATGCTAAATCAAAACAACATTTTTAGACAAAAGACAACATTATCTTTTCTCATGGAAAGTATCTTGATAAATATTTGACTTATTCTTCAAGCATAATTTAACTTCGCATTGTAACTTTAATGAACAACAAGATTTAATAGTTAGAACCCACACTTCAGCGATGAAGCATACTTTAACATAAAAGTACTTCTGTATCTCTAAGGAAATAAAAATCCTTTAAATTAGAAACAAAATATAATAAATCCATCCATCTTCCAGCTGCTTATCCTGAGCAGGGTTGTGTGGGGGACCAGGAGCTTGACCCAGGCATTCTGGGACACAAGGCTTGGGTACACCCTGGATGGGATGCTCGTCCATGTCATGGCATATTTAAAGATGCCCATTAGCTTAACTGCAGGTCTTGAGACAGCTGAAGGAAACCACAGTGCATGAAGAGAACCCGCACAGTTTAGGGGTGTGCGGCAATAGGGCTACTGTCCCACCCCCTGTGACATACTACAGCCAGATAGAAGGCCCTGTAGTGCTGACATTGCTGATGAGTAATTGCATAGGTTGGCCATAAGGGGAAAGGGAAGCCGCTTTTGAGTATATAGTGTTTCACATGAAAGTTTTAAAGCAGTTCTTCCTCCAGTTTTTGCGTGGCGCACTTGATGCGGCTGTTCTCTCGCAGGTTACGGAGGCGAGCATTGCGACTTGTTATCTCTTCTACGTAGGTTAAGGGGAACCAGCCCTGCTCTCCGTCACATAACCGAACCCCCTCAACCCAGCCTAGGAAAAAAAAATACACACACATATGTAAAAGCAGCGTTCCCCAGAGATACACAAAAAAACGTCGTTATATAGGATTTAGGTAGTATTGTTGTGTTACCATCACTGGTGATATTCTTTGCTTGTAAAACATCTGCCTTCTCCAGTGAAAGCTCATCATGTTCCAGAGCTTGGTAGCTCTTGATACATTGCACTTGAGCAATATCTGTAGGTGAGACAGAAACAGAATTTCCAAGAACTACAACAGGATGTCAATATGGCTTATCTTTTCTTGTGCAACATTAGCAATGCGTTGCACGTTGTGCCAAAATGTGTGTGTGTGTGTGTGTGTGTGTGTGTTCTAATTGCCTCCAGTAAATCAACCCACATGTATGCTAAACAGCGGTAGCTACGCACTTTCATTTGTCCCTAAACACCCTTTTGTGTTCACCTCAATAATATTTTAATAATATTAAGATGCCATTTGTGTTGTGCTGCTGCTGTCTCTCCCCCCCCCCCACACCTCTTCCTGAAAAGGAAAACTCCAGTGACCAATTCATTCTCCCTGCTCAGTCCCAGTGGCCTGTCGTTCTGCCCGGCGGTTGCAGTGTTCCTCACATTAGCGAAATACACTGCCCATCCTACCTCCAATATATGGAGGTAGGATGGGCTGAGGGCTCTTTGAGGATGTAGGTGGAAGTAGTTTTAGCCGTCATGGCTCATGCGTCACTGTCTATTACCACCGTACTCACCTCCATTCTCGCTAATCTGATCTCCACTTGTCTCTGGATTTGAAGGGACCATGGCTGTGATCCAGCGTTGCTTTGCACTCCTAAGGGGATACAAAATTAGACTGGCTGTCAGATTTTTTTTTTTTGCATTCTACCCCAGCATGAACTTCTCACGAACTCCTCATTTTCCCTTTAAGTCCGTAAGAGCAAAAGTTTCAGTAATGACTGACCTAGAATTTGCAAATTACTTAGGAACCTGAATCAAAAACACTTGGCCATTCAAAGCAAAAAACTAGCAGGTGTTTACAAGGCATGCAAGTTCATCCGGCTACAGGTGGAGGCTTTAGCAGATGTAAAGAGAATGCTATCATTCCTGACTCACTCCGTGCGAGCCTTCAGCAGGATCTGATGTTTAAGCAGCTGCCCCTCACACAGCTGTAGGTGGAAGATATACCCTGAGATCCCCTGTAGCTTCTGGCTGATGTCCTGAACTTTCAGCTCTGTGATTTTGGCATGCACGAAGACCATGAATTTCCACATGCTGTGACAGAGCAAACAGGCAAAGTAAATTTATTCAGGTGAATCTAGGCCATGTACACTACCAGACAAAAGTTTTTGCACACCACAGGTTTTTTTTACCACTTTTCCATTTATTTCGTAAACTGCATACTATTTATTCTTATTAAGCTTTGGAAAGTTGAGTGAACAAGTATAAATGAAAATATAAGTCAAATAAAACAAGTTTCCTTTATATCATGTAAAGAGTATGTAACACTGCATGTCTGACATCCTATTAACTGGTTGTGTGGTGATGGCAGAGTCAAATCCTAGGCCGTCCTTTAACTTTAAATGCCCCAATTAGCAATTTCCTCCCATGAAACAGTGTGGTATTTAATGTCCCTTGTAGAAAGAATGCCTTGAATTTTCTCTGCTGTTATAACTGCTAGAGGAGGTTACTTTGATGAATAGAATGAAGAATGTTGAGTAGGAAATGTTAAGTGAGTAGCCTGTAAATGTAGCAAATCTCAGTGTGTGCAGAAACTTTAACTGGCAGTGCATTTTTGAAAAAATCGGTTTTATTAATGTATATAAATAGAACGGACATAGCTGTCTTCCAGCACTCACTCTTTTCTTCGTGACAGCAAAAGGCAGTCATTGAACAGATGCAGGTAGACTGGCCGGGTTGGCAACTTGAACTTGGACCCAGAAATACTCATAGTTTGCGTGTCCACTTCTAGTAACTCTCCATGTTTCACCAACCAGCGGGACTGAGAAATAAGGGGGAAAATCTGAAGACAAGAAATAGCGATACTTGTGAATATGCAGCAATGTTGTATTAGATATCCAGCAAATAAATAGTTATGGGAACATTTCAGGTCAAAATGAATGAGATCAATGGGTATCTTTTGAATTTTCTGAATACATGCAATGCATACCATGTTCTGGATCAGTCTAGCATATGAATCTTAAAGCAGAAGTGTCATACACCTTTCACGGGTGGCTATATAGGGCAGGGGTATCAAAATGTGCTACCCAGCTGCATTTCTGCTTCAACATGCTCCTTCAAGTACTTCAAAAAAAAAACAGGGGAATGAGTTGGAATGAAAACCAGTAGATGCATGTCGCTTCAGGAACTGACTCTGATCTACTGGCGACAGGAGTAGCAGAGGTAACACTACCAGTGAAAAGTTTGAGTACACTTGTTGAATATTAGGTTATTTCTTAATTTACTTCACACAGTTTTTATAAATACTTTAAAACAAGAACATACAATATGCAAGACAAAACATAAGGAGTATCCAAGGGAATTGAAAATTTTCTCCAGATCTTGGATTCCTCAAAATAGCCAGACAACTTCATAAATATATGGCAACAGGTTTCACCAGGAAATCATTTTAGATGCTTCCCCAGCTTCTCAGTGGCAATTCCCAGAGATCAATGCTTTTGGGTTGTTTTGCCTTGACTTTTCTCTCCAAGTTGTCTTATGTCGGTCATAGGCCCCTCAGCGAGGAGAGGCGGGGCCAAGGGCGAGCCGACATATACGGGGCCCCAGCTGAGGCCGACAAACCAAGTAAAGGAAATCATTTTGCCTGTTGCTGCTTGGTCACTGTAATACAGATGCAGCTATGCTGAGGAGGTTTCTGATGTTTCTCTGACTTCTGGAGTCAGAATTCTGACATCAGAGGGAGTTTCAGTTGAAATTTCCAACTGGGAACTCAGAATTTCTTACTTCTGAGTTCTAATGGAACATAGCAGTAGTTACGAACTGATCCCGTGTTTGTTCATCATTGATTGATCATAACGATTCATGTATTTCATATAGGAATTATATTGATTTGTTTTTGAATAGTAACTGAGTAACTGATGCATTTGTTCCCCCTTCAAGTAAAGTGTTATCTGTGAAACTCATGAGTTCACCATCTCTGTGTTTTACAAATACATGGCAATTGGACCCATATATTTAAAGTTTTGTCTTAATAGTCCATAATACCAAATTCCAACCTGTTAACAGATGAGTATTTACAGTTTAACACATAAGAAGTTATGGCTTCAAGCAGGTGCACTCAAACTTTTGAATGGTACTGTCAGTTATGGTAAAGTTTATAACTTTGTAATATAGCCCTGTCACTTCACAGCAATGCCTCAATAATAAAATAATATATTAATATATTTTTTCTGCATGAAAGTTAAAAATAAAAATGAGCTTGTGGACATTGTTCCCTAACAATAATTATGAATGATTTCATGGCTATTATTTAAAACTAAGTTATACCTGTAACATTTCTCAATAATATCACAATGTAATATTTTGCTGTCTTCACAGTATTTTTTGTATTACATTTAGCTGGCTACTCTGTCCTTTTAAATGTTTTAGCTCTATTTTGTGACATATTCTGAAGTCTGAATGTATTCCTATTAGTCAAGTTTTGACAGTTCGGATTCCTGCATAGTATTCACATTGGCTTTGAAAACAGTTTTTCCTGGAAAGAAACATCTTGCCCTACCTTGCCTTCAAAGTGGATTTTCTTATTCAGGTGAATGAGCTCTTCTGTTCTCTTCATTGATTGGACACTGGAGTTACACTCTTTTATTATCTTTAAAATTTGAGAAAATGGACATGATTTGTTTTCAGTGGAATAACTGCTGTCCACTAATGTAATACATTAACTTAGGCCTGTGTTTTGCATGTAAGAAACTATTTCACTGCCCAAGAAAGTATAAAGGAATAAGTAAATGACAGAAAATTGATTATATGCAGGCATTTAAATGGTAATACTGTGTAATTGAAATAAACTATGAATACCTATTCTGCAATAGACGGGGAGTTTCACTGGGAATCAGGCACAATAAAACTGCCTTTATACCTGCTCAGAAGTAATTTATCCCTATTTGATGATGTACCTTTTTGAGCTCATTAAAGGCCTTTGTGGCGGTATCTTCATCTCGAGACCCTGGGGCGGTTCGCTTTAGGATATTCTGGAGAAAAATTAAAATATGAAGAATATTTTTGCCATGGTGAAAGTTCACGGCAATTTTTACTGTGAACATCAACGACTAATGAAAATAGGGCATCATAATACGTACAGCTAAGACCTATGATGCTTCTGTAATTGTAATTCATTAGTATATAAGTGTTTTTGTCCAGTCCAGTTAAGGTAAATTTGAAGCTGAATCTTTTTCACTTCTTTCATTGTGCTACTTGGTTTTGATTTGACCTGCCTTAAGGTTTATTTTGACTGCTGCTTGGTGTCCTAAGAAAAGCATTGAAAATGAAAGGTGTTTTAATCTTATTTAGTTATTAATTATCAAAGCAGCCCTACCTCCACCAGCATTTTGAGGCGTGTAATCCTCTGAAAAGGAAGGATGAGGAATGAAGTGAGGGGGAGTCGTTGACAGGTGGGATGTTCCTCTAGGCGGGCCAAGATGGCGGGGAAGCGAGGATTCTCCTGTCTAAAACAGAGGGCAGGGTCAGAACAGAAGGCAGGGCAGGTGGGATTTGGATGGTGCAGAAGGTATCACATGCTGGTACCATACAGAGAGCTTCCCTATAGACAGAAACTTGCTAATGGTAATAATGCCACCTCAGAAACACCACTGCCTTTTATAAAAAGCAGCCCTACATGTAAACTCTATGTTCTCACAGAAGACGTTGGTAGGTCTGTTCCTGATAGGCCTGGTTGGTGACGTAGGGCAGGTAGACCCTGCGCAGGGCTGGGCAGTGCGCAAGAACGATGTCACACACGTCAAAGCGTAAGATATCCTCCTCCAGACGCTGCTCCAGGTCCTGCAGAAACCTGAAAAGGGAGGCTGACATCACAATCACAATAGTTACAAAATAAAGGAGCTTATCTCTTTGGCTGCCCTGAGCTAACATGGTGTGGAAGAGCCTGTTGGTGCATCCTTCACTTTTCTAGGGAGAGGCTCCTTCATAAATTCACTATTATGAACATCTTTCTTAAATAGACCATTTAGGGCTAAGAGTGATCGCTCCATGATCGGATATGACACTCAAACAAGTAATCAAGATAATGAAATGTTGGAAGGATGTGAAGCTGACAGGGGAGATGCACGGGTGCAGGGGAAGTGCACGGGCATGCAGCGGGACAAGGTTTAAGGCCCAAGACCAGCCCATTTTGTCTTCGTTCTGAGAGAACTTTGAGAAATAATGCCAGCAGTTCAAGTCTTATTACCCCAATAAATTTATTACTGATGTTTCAAGATGTTTCAACAAGAAAATAAATAATAACTATCGTATTGAATTGTTCAAGCAGTCTGAGTTTCTCAGCCCTGCCTGGTCCCTTTCTAACATCCATCGTTTGAAAAACTTCCAGTGATTAGTGACGGCGAGTGATTAGCTGCGGCACCAAAGCAACCATTCGCCGCACTCACTCAGTTCTGAACGACATGTGCAATCGTGGTGTGTGTGTGTGTGTGTGCATTAGAAAACTCACTGGTTAACATTCTGAAGTTTTGTCGTAGAATTTTTACGTTTTCTTAATTATTTTGTTTCAGATCAGCACAACAGTTAAGCAGCTCACTTGGAATTCTCCCGAGTTTCTTATTGGCTGCTCCCAGCCTGGAGCTGTGACATATTCTCCCGAGTTTCCCGATTGGCTTCTCCCGGCCTGGAGCTGTGACATATTCTCCCGAGTTTCCTGATTGGCCACTCCCAGCTTGGATCTGTGACATATTCTCCCAAATTTCCTGATTGGCTTCTCCCGGCCTGGAGCTGTGACATATTCTTCCGAGTATCCCGATTCACCACTCCCAACCTGGATCTGTGACATATTCTCTTGAGTTTCCCGATTGGCCGCACCTGGCCTGGAGCTGTGACATATTCTCCCGAGTTTCCTGATTGGCCACTCCCAGCTTGGATCTGTGACATATTCTCCCAA
>JAODKC010000130.1:18172338-18216036 GCA_026777985.1 Mormyrops attenuatus
TGTTCCCAGCCTGGAGCTGTGACATATTCTCCCGAGTTTCCCGATTGGCTGCTCCCGGCCTGGAGCCGTGACATATTCTCCCGAGTTTCCTGATTGGCTTTTCCCAGCCTGGAGCAGTGACATATTCTCCCAAGTTTCCTGATTGGCCGCTCCCGGCCTGGAGCTGTGACATATTCTCCAGAGTTTCCCGATTGGCCGCTCCCGGCCTGGAGCTGTGACATATTCTCCCGAGTTTCCCGATTGGCCCCTCCCAGCCTGGAGCTGTGACATATTCCCCCGAGTTTCCTGATTGGCCGCTCCCGGCCTGGAGTTGCGACATATTCTCCCGAGTTTCCTGATTGGCCACTCCCGGCCTGGATCTGTGACGTATTCTCCCTAGTTTCCCGATTGGCCGCACCTGGCCTGGAGCTGTGACATATTCATCACATTGAGAGGCATGAATTTGGTGTAGTATTTAAAATGTTCACTCATAAACCTCTGCCTCATTTGTGGAAAATGACATCTTTATTGGGCTAGTCATGAATGTTTACTGTATGGAAACAGATTACTTCACCAAACTACATAAATATACCTGCTTAATTTTAATAAAGCCTACATTTTATAACAGTTTGCCTTTACCATTGTTTTTTTCACAATTTTGATGCTACTACTGAATATTTCAATATGAATATGTGGGTATAAACACACACACACACACACACACGCACACAGAGGTTTGTAATTATATTTTTGTGGGGACTCTCCATTCATTTCTATGGGGAAAACTCTAATCACAACATGATGACCTTAACCCCTACCTAGCCCTAACCTTAACCATAAGTAATTTTTTTACTTTTTTAGTTGCCTTCACAAATCTTTGTGCGGACTGGAAAAATGGTCCCCACAAAAAAACTGGTTTTTATTACATTGTGGGGGACATTTGGTCCCCACAATGTAATATAAACCTAATCCACACACACACACACACACACACACTGCTATACCTCTCACTGACATCCTTCACTTCGGGTAGCTTGGAGAACAACCAGTGCCTGTCCTGGGCACTGAGACACTCAACCAGCTCACGGGACATCATGAAGTGGTCCACAACGATTGTCAGGCTGCGGGCGTAGGAGGCTTCAGATGTCACCAGCTCAAATTTGGCCTGCCATGGTAGAAGGAACAGCCTCTGTGCATTTTAACCTATCAGTTATTCCATGGCACTTCTTGTTGAATACCATCCATTACTTAAAATCCATTACCATCCATTACTTAAAATCCATTACCATCCATTACTTAAATTGTATTAGATTGATTCTGTTTTAATAAAAGATGTTCACACTGATCAAGAGCTTGAAAAGCATAGGATTCGTGCACCGATGCATCTGCCTAACAGCTCTATGGATCAATGTTTCTCAGCCGGCTCCATTGGTATTTCCGGAAGCTGGGAAATGTGGACCATCTGGGGGTCCCCGAGGACCGCGCTGAGAAACACTGGTACAGATTATAAGACGAACCTAGTATATCTGGAAAAAAAAGATTATAGGAAGAAGGGATGTCTGGAAAAGCCTTAAACTGGGGCCACATTAAAGCCAAAATCCCAGAATGTGCACACCACTGATCTGCTCTGCCTACAACCCAACAATGGCAATTATATATCGAAAAATGCTGGCGCTTCGTCCTTTCACTTATCACTGTCTTATTCACCATCTTCACCCTTGTTGTTCCCTCTCACCTCCTGCAACTTCCGCTCCTCGTTGCTGAAAGTGTCCAATGTGCCACTAGTGCGGACGTCTGGAATGTCCTGCCACAGGGAGAAGGCTGAGCCCCATGAGGAACGGAACGAGCTGGCTGGAGATAGATTACCAGGGGGCGTGGCTTCTCCTGCCACTTCTTCTCCTAGCCCCTCCTCTTCACCCCCAGGCTCCACCCCCTGTTGTCTCTGGATTTCTCTATTGATGGCGACGTCACTGTACTCCTGGTACAGTAGCACTGAAAGGAAGAAAGGTGGCATGTGAACATGAAGTGATGATGCTTTGGGTTAATCCAGCTTGACAATGGCAGAGTAATTCAGTCTAAAAGGGGATGCATAAGCATGATTCTTGTTTGTCAATATGCATTTGTCTTTAACTTATAATATGAGGAAGAAATGCATTATAAAAATAAAATAAAAAATATATAAAAATTTCAAAACATTTTGTTTGTTTCGGTTTATTATTATTAATAACCCAATCGCTGTTGGTCCGCAAATGTATGTCTGTGTCATTTTAATTGGTCTTGTACACGTTTACTGCCTTAATAAGCAGCATAGAAAGCTAATTGTTAACTGTTAACTGCTCTTTTCCGTCTGAATAATTTGCAATCTGTATAAAAATGTTGCGACCAGGACAGAATAATAAAGAGCAGCAATAGTGCGGGTGTGTTGTTTAAAGAGTATTCAGGTCTCAGAAGTAGTAGAAAATCCTACAGTTGGGCAGAAATCGCGAGAGGCGCTTGGGGCAGCTGAAGCTGGACGGGCTGCAGGCCTCCTCCTCTATGGAGTTTTTCCTCATGCTGAGAAAGATGACAAATAAGGACAGTCAAGGATTTTTGCTACTGTTTTGTATTTCTAACAATAAAATCATTTGTATTTACCTAGTACCAATATGCTGTACACCTGTTAAGTCAAATGTGGCAGCTCTGAGGCTAGGGCTCTGTACCAGCGACTGGAAGGTTGTTGGTTCAAATCCCATGAATGCCCAGAGTGATTCTACTCCGTTGGGCCCTTGAGCGAGGCCCTTAACCTGCAATTGCTTCATCCTGGGTATGACGTTAATCTACATCCAGCCCTATAAGGAGGTCCTCCAACTTACAGAGAATAACTTGTGGATTGGTGGCAGGATTGGCACTCCAGCCACCGGAAAAAACCTCACACTGGTCCATTTGGACTGGTGTGGTGTTGAGGTATCACCTGCCACATGGCTGCCCTCAGGTTCTCATCCCTGAGGTGGTTTGTCATGTGGTGGGTGTGGCAACGCACTGCATTCAGTGCATGCTCCTTACGCACTGCAATCAGTGCATGCTCCTTACCTCTGTTAAATTATGAACAAATATACTTGAGATAAAAGACGAGTTACAATTCATTAATGATGAACAAACATGAGATCAGTGTCTCGCTTGTGTTATTAATTACTTGTTCCTTCAGAGGTTTACAGAATTAACAGATATAGTAAAAAATATAGTAGGTGCTTGAGATAAAACATGCGTCACGATTCATTAATGATGAATTAACATGACATCAGTATGTAACTAAGACTTAGTTTGTGATTAAGTAATAGCTTAATACTATATTATTTGTGCCCTGTCAAGTAAAGTGTTGTTTTAATATATATTTAACATATAAAAAGTCGGAACTGTTTCAAGGGCCCAGTTCAGCATCTGGCCATTCTACTCAAGCCACTCTTATTAACAAGAACTGAAGCTCTTAACCCAGACTGTGTGTTGTATGCGTTCCATTTGTAAACATTATTAACTGTTTGGAGGGGCAAGCTGTTTCTGTTCCTAAGCAGATGCACTTAATAAACTGGCCATTGAATTTAAATGATAAAAATATTGTGATGGTTGTAATTTTTGAGGTCACCTCAGTCTGATGCTGCCTCTGTTAGCTGTCTTATCCACAGAGGGAAGTACCGGCCCTGAGCCCATCGGGCTGTTGGGGGCGCTGGTGCTGGTCCCCCCTAGGTCATAGTCCTTTGAGTGAGGTTTACCTAGGAATGATGGTCAGTGAATTGTTCGAGTTGGCATTTCTGAGATTCATTGCATTATATCCTGCCGTGTTTTTGACAGGGTGCATATTTTTCATGCAGCACTGTAGACTTCGAGAGCATGCTGGGAAACCAGCACATGCTGCCGTGGCGTTCGACTTACCGCTGGGGCTGAGACTGCGAGGGAGCTGGCGGTCGCGCGAGGCTATGCGGGCTGAGAGGGACTTGCCCAGCTTCAGCGTAAAGGAGCTCTTCCTCTGAGAAAGCTGAAGCCTGGAGATAAGCTCTGATGCTGAGAAGCGCCGGCGCTCCTGATCTGAAGGTCTGGGGACGACAACCCCTGGGGGGGGAAACTCTACCCCAGCTGGCTCTTCACGTTCCAGTGATTCCGGGCACCTTCTATCCTCCAAGGGCAGAATATGATGGATTCTGCGTTGTAAGTCTTTGGCTTCTGAGGATGGTGAGGTAGAGCAAGGTGCCATAAGTAACTCCTGGTCTTCTTTCAGCGAGGCTTTGGAGAACAGGTACTCAGACTCCAGACTAGGCGTACTCAAGGACTCATCACTTAAGATCTCAGGAGAATACACCTTTATCTTACGGCCTGTAAAATAAATTGAATAAATTATTGAGATACACGTTACATGACGGATTTTCTTTAAAGCCTAACATCACAGCCAATTTTGCCACTGGAAATGTTTAAACACAATGTGTATAAAAGAAGACACTTCAGTTATCATTTACGTATAGATTTCTCCTTGAAGGATCCGTCTGAGATCCGTCTCTGTGGGCTGGACAGGTCTGGACTGTGAACCGCAGAGTCCATTGAGCTGGAGTTTATAGGGGCCTTAGATGCGTTGTCTTCCAAGGAAGACAAAGGCCATGGAAAGTCAGTGGAACGAGGGGTTGTGTAAAGTGGTTCAGGCGTGTTTGATTTGCTGCTCCTGTCAGCCTTTTGGAGTTTGGTCTGACTCAGAACATCCTGCTGCCCTAGTCCTCCCAAATATTGGTCTTCCTCTAGGTAACTGTTGCCATTAAGAGTTGGTGCAATGTTATTCTCGTCGCATGTCTGGGGCCAAGGGCGTTGTGGAGAACCTGGGCCTTCAGCACCAGGTGGGTGGAGCTCGATGAACGCTAATGTCTCCTGCTGGCATACAGCAATGTGGTGACTGTGCTGCCTCGGGAAGGCCCTGTCTTTTCCGGCCTCGCTTAAAGCCTGGGCCTCGGCTGAGCCTGGGATCCACATGTCAGGGCTCTCTCCTCGGCAGTGGAAAGTGTGGAAATGGAACTGGAAGTCAGGGAGAGGAGGAAATCCACATCCAGGGATCATGATTGGAGAGCACCATGAGCTGGGAAAGGGACAGTACAAATTATAAGCAAACCCACACATTAATTCAAGCATGACCATGACTGAAAGATTTACAAATACAGATATCTAAATAAAATTATTGAAATGTTTGTTTACAGATATGCATATTTTCTTTGCGATTCCAAGCAACACTGGGCATTAGGGCTGGCCGATATAACGATATATATCGACTCATTGTCACATAAAGTTTAAACGATAAGAAAATGAGAAACTTGGACAAACTGTAGATGAGCAACACTACTTGATAGAATGCATCAGCCAACCACATCACAAAAACAAACGCAATTCCAAACGATCATATGCTAGTCGTTTAAGGACAGACAATGTTCGCCTAGCAAGCACACGGTAAGATTGGTTGAGTTAGCAGAGCATGCTACATGCTACTTAAGTACTACGCTTAAGTTATTGAAGAGATAAGTTCTTCCTCAGAGGAAACTTCGAGTGTCAGTGAAGAAAGCAACAGCTCAGCAGGCACAACATATTTTTAAAAGTGAGATATTGCGGATAAGCGATGTGAAAAGAAGTCGGTGGTGTGAGAGTCTTTGGCTATTTAAAGTCTGGCACACAACAAATCGGTGCCGTGTTTTGTAAACTCTTTTGTAAAATCCAGCTGGACAAACAGTGTCCAATCGCTTACATTTAAAGACGTCAGCAAGTAAGGTTGACTCTTAATATGGAACATATGGGAAATATGGGACAAACTCCTTCCCGGCTGCTTCAAAATGCATTTTATTTTTCGCTACAGGAAGGGTGACAACTTTACTAGCAATGTCAAACCAGCCCCCTGAAAAAGCAACAAGGCCGTCAATGAAAACCCTCAGCGACAAACCGTACTGTCTGCATTTTCTAGTGTTGCTCTCTATGTCAAAAAAGCTTATTTTGTATGATTTATTTATTAAAATTAGATTTCAATTTTCAGTCCATTAAATTTGTCACTTTTTATTGTTCTGAATCTGTTTCCCACGGGAATTTTAACCAAAAATCGAATGCTCATTATCAATATTGACTGATGTGTAAAAAAAATATTGTGATATATGTTGCGATATTGCCCAGCCCTACTGGGCACAAGTAAGAGGTTCTAGTTGTTTAGATGGCGG
This sequence comes from Mormyrops attenuatus, assembly GCA_026777985.1. Classification (NCBI taxonomy): domain Eukaryota; kingdom Metazoa; phylum Chordata; class Actinopteri; order Osteoglossiformes; family Mormyridae; genus Mormyrops; species Mormyrops attenuatus. The sequence goes on from JAODKC010000130.1 coordinate 18,178,524, forward strand.
CATGGCAGGGTGCACACACCCCACCACAAAGGTCAGCTGGACCTGAGTGCATCTCACTGAACTGCAGGAGGAGAAGAGGGAGAACTCCAGACAGAGAGCATAACTCAGGGCCCAGCCCTGGAGGGGTCTGCCATTAGTGCAACACACTGAGTAAGCTGTGTATTTCACTGGGCTAAAACACAATCCAAGTACAAGCTAGTTAATGTGCTCAATTTGGGACTCTGGCTCCTACTGATTGTACATTTGCTTTAGTCATAAGCTAACACAAGCAGCTGTCTTCTAGGAACTTGTTACATAATTGCTTTTTTTGCTAGAATTTTTATTCAAATGATAAAATCATACGAGGGTTTGAAATTCAAAAAAGCTTTTGATTAATCATTTGGTCAGTCCACTAATTTGATGTCGAGATCAGGATTTTCTCATGCAATGATGTCACAACCAAGTTTGGGATGAGCTCTGTGATATACATTATTATTATTATTATTATTATTATTATTATTATTGCAGAGCCCATACGGAATTTGAGTTTTGCTCATAAGCACCATCATTCTGTGGATCAAAACTGGTGTCAGTGAGATAAATTTATGGATAAATGTTGCATGCACTGCTTGGTAGGTATTGGTCTGACAGACATTCAAATAGGCTTGATGCAGGAGTTATAAAAAAGATGTAGTAGCTTCTGGGTCAGAGTCAAAACAAGACAGAGAGACTTCCAGCACAGGAAATAGTTTTCTGAAAAGATTATTGTATTCCAGGGTTAAATTACACAGGAAGAAGGTTTAGCTCTGTGTAGCTTCTTGGTGTCATTTCCTTTGAGATTTTTTTCTTGGCCGCAGTGTCTGACTGCTAATTAGCCAGTTAAGCAGCAGCCCTTACCTCAAAGCAAGGTGCTATTTAAGCACATTAGCAAGGTCCCCTTCTGGCTAAGTAAAGAAAGCTATCATTTTGTATTAGTCTTAGTCAGTTATGTTTTTGAGCAGTCTTTTCACAAAAAAATTGCATTTACTCTTTGAATGGTTCATGTTACAAATTATTAGGCATGAAAGCATGTTGTGAAAGCATTTATTATTCTATTTTGTATGTTAGCCAGAGTTAAAACAGGCCGAAATCAAGTGATTTCAGGGACCTCCATTTCAATTGAAATATTTGTACCACACAGCACACATAAACATCCCGTTGACTTATATAGCACTATCTAGTACTATTTATTAAGTTTTGTATCATTTTTCCAAGTTAGCAAGGAAGCTAACTTTAAAGGATACCTAATATCCGGTATTTTTGTAAAGCAGCTGGCTCCACTCATATTTCACACTGTGTTTAACTAAGGTCTCACGGCAAACTGCTCTGCTGCTCTAGCATCCAGGGACAAAAAGGTCTTTGTTATACACCAGTTAACAACATTGACTTTCAGTTTCCATAGATTATTAACTAACCTTCCAGTGGATCCAGTGCCTCTGATTTAAAATGTGTGTTAGTGTGTTTTCATATGTGTGTGACTGTGTGCTCCATGTTATGGACTGACATCCCACCCAAGATATCCCCCTGCCATGTGCCATGTGCTCACTTATATAGCCTCCTGATGCACTGCAATATTGTGCTGAATAAGTGGATGCAAGGGTGCCATAAAGGGGGGGGGTAGATTTAATGATTCCAAGGGCCCCTGTGGGGCCCTAGAAAATGTGGAACATATTTGAATCACTCTGGGATGTGGACCCAATATGACTTGCTTTTATGGGGCCCAAAATCTCTAGCATCACCCCTGAGTGGATGGAAGATGGGTGGGTAATTAGTTTTATATAGAATAGTATTCGACTATACATGAGAAAGATTCTCCAGTTCCCTTCAAAAGTGTAAAAATACAATTTATCTCATTAGTCTTTGTTGTATTGTTTCTTCTTTGTGTTGTACACTAATTTACAGAGAAGCATTAGGGATACCTAAAAGGAAAAATAATAAAAATTCTGAGATTACAGCGTAAAGTTATGTGGTTAAATTTGAATTCCATGACTAGTTTCTCCTTCATTTAGGGCTGAATGAACCCAGACAGCAGCTGAATGTGAGGCATTTGCTTGCCATCGTTATGTAGGACGATTCACCTCCTACGGACAGCTCACAGTCACTGACGGGTTTAAGACAATTCACCTCCTACGGACAGCCCACAGTCACTGACGGGTTTAAGACGATTCACCTCCTTCGGACAGCTCACAGTCACTGACGGGTTTAAGACGATTCACCTCCTACGGACAGCTCACAGTCACTGACGGGTTTAAGACGATTCACCTCCTACGGACAGCCCACAGTCACTGACGGGTTTAAGACGATTCACTCAATGGGTATAAATTAATTTTATGCCACGTACGGGTTTCTGAATTTAAGCTGACGAATCAGTAAAATGGTTTGTTTAGTGCTTCTGGCTCATGTGTGAGTATCACTGACAGCCAGTTGTTATATACAGTTATCAATTACTAATAAACTGATGGCTTGGACAAGCAAACACATAGAGATTTAAAAATATCTGTATATGTGGGAACGGCAGAAAAATATTCTTCGGAAATTGAATATTTACTTACAATTAAGTGTCCTTTTCCATGTGTACACTTTACTGTGGATTAGTATGGCTTAGTGCTTTTGATCAGAACACTAGAACACTTGCAACATTTTCTAGTAGAAAATCCTCAGTTGTTTTAGTTTCCACTTTTTAAAGTTCAACTTTTTACTTTACTCTAGGACTTAAAGGTCATTAAAGGGTCAAAGGTCAATTAGATGTAAATGCAACTCAGCCAGAAATGAGACACCTGTCAGCCTTTGCTGCATAAATCCATTGTCAGACTAAGTATGCATTACTGTAATGATTCTAATTCTGATGCTGTTTCTTTGGGAATATATCACAGTTTTCATTAAAATTTTAACTGCAAATTAATAATGCATAAGTGAGTTCCTTGAGATCTGTAGGTATTACATTGATGACTGTTTTATTGCTTCAAATACTTTATGTCATCCATCCATCTTCCAATCGTTTTATTTCAGCATGGGGATGTGGGGGGCGGAGCCTATTACAGGACACATGGCAGGGGTACAGCTAGTACAGCAGTTCACCTTAGGACATCTACAATGACACACTATGAGCAAGTTAGATAAAGTTCCGGCATATTAGTAGTAAATCTGTACCACAAACCTAATTTCTTTTTTCAGCTTCAGTCAAAGAAGTTTCTGGATCATTATCCATCTAGAGTGCATGACACCTTATGAATAACCAGGTGTCTGTTTAAATAAAATAAGCCCCTTTTTCATCCCTTAATGGGCATTAGTGTTTCACTCCAGACCCCCATTTCATTTTTTCCACAAAAAAGTGAAGAGTGACACCCAGTGCAGAGGAAATTCAATGACAGAGTCGGAATCCTTGAAAGGCGTGTGCAGATATGGAAAACGCCTCCCCAGCCACACAAGGACAGATTTATCCAAAAAGCTACAATTAAGAGAGATCTGCTGAGACTCCCAAGTAAAATGCAAGAGCACAAAGACGTTTTTCTGACTTCTACATGTTTACTAGCACATTTTACATTATTTACTGGTAATAAGTTATCAACTGACCAAAGTGTAGAAAAGTCAGTTCAGTCAAGCATTTTCAATAAAATACATACCCCCAAATAGTCGTGCTATAAATAATAGCTGATCTTGAAGGGTGTTTTATAAGTCATTCTTGCAGAACAGTGCTAGTCTACCCAGTTTGACCATAAGACACAGTGTCAGACGTGACTGCATGCAAGTTATCATTTTCATGGATAAATGTCAAGAATGGAAGTTTTTCTTCAATACAGGTTGTGGATTTGTCAGGATTTTATATTTATTGCGGACTTATTTTGGAAGTGTTTTTGAAAGCTGTATTTGTCGGTCATCCTTAACTACCGATCCAATGGAGCGTCACACTGACCCTGGACCCATATCTAGGACGCAAAGGCCACATCCGTGATTGGATGTCACTCCATCACACAAGTACTTACTCACTGACTCACCACTCACTCACTTACTCGCTAACTCCATCAAACACACACTCACTCATTCACTCAATCCATCACAACAGCACTCACTTACTCACACATAATGTTGGTATTAACGTATTACAAAGTAACGTGTTATTGTAACTCCACTACTAATGCCAGGCTGTCACTGTAAATAAGAAACAGTTCTCAGTGCTTTGCCTGGTAAAATAAAGGTTAATGAATGAATAATGAATTACTTTTGGCGGTAACGTGTAATGTAACTAATTTCCTATTAAAATTAAATAATGCGATTAAAGGTACTGAAATTTAAATGGGCTTGTTACTCATTAGTTTTGTCTTGCATGAAATGATTAATGGGTAAATGCAGCCAATTCCCGTAATATACTGCTGACCTAACATCGTCCAACCTTACAGTGACGTAATGAATGAGTGATATTAGGTAAAGTGATAAATATAGTTTGATAGTTGTATTGTCTCACACTCTCACAGCAGCAACACTAAAATAATATTGCTAGATAGATGAAAAGTTAAAGATTACAGAATTTGAAAAAGAAAAATAGGATGAACCACACAAACAATCACAGTACCGGACAGGCTGCTACACGTGACAGCGCCAGAAGTAACTCAAAAGTTATTTTCCCTAGTAACTAATTACTTTTATATGCAGCAGTTGAGTTACTTTTGAATGAAATAACTATAACTAAGTACTAATTTCCAGTAACTTGCACAACACTGCTCTGGGACGTCAGTTTGCCTAAGTGCATGAGCTGCCATAGAGCTGGACGTGGAATTCAAACCCCAAGCCCATAAAAGTGGGGAAGAGAAGAGGCTCATTCCTCCTTTGAGGACGATAAAATATCTGCATGGCCACAAGTGGTGTGGTATCAGCAAGTTAAACGAAACAAAAAACTGACTTGCTTTCATATAACAAATAAACAACAAATAAATATCAAGACAGGCGGCAGATAATACACTGATTGAACAACATCCATGGGCGATATATAATGTTCATATATCACAGCAAATATATATTTGCATTATACATTTAATTCTGTAAATGAGTCAAAATTGTGAACATTAAAATTGTCTTTTTTTCAGTATCTTTGTTTAGATAGATAGATAGATAGATAGATAAATATTTGTCTGCAGACCCACACATCTCTGTTGCTCTCTGTCTCATGGAACAGGGCAGCCTGCGTGGTGATTTTGTTTGCATGTTAAAGGCAGCCCAGTCACACACTGACTCTAACTGCCAGGCCACATTCCAGGCCCTGTGCTGAACATGTGGCTCACACGTTCAAATCAGCGGGGCAAAGCTGACAGCCTGCAAGGCGGCTACACATTCTCCTACCTGAGACAGCAGTCAGATATAGAAACTGCTCAGGTGGAATCACTTTTCGTTTTCCACTAGAACAGGGGTTCCCCAATTATTTACCCCCGAGGGCCAAATTCTGGGTGCTGACAAAAAACTTTGCTGGGTGTGTGTGGATCGGGGTGGGGTGTTTCTGACAATAACACCACAAGTGGGGGGTGCACACTGTTAGCGTTAGCCAAACTTGTGACTCTCATGGGGCTCCTCAAAAGAAAAGTTGAAAGGAGCCCAGTTAAAATATAACCATAATCTGCTAATGGATACAACACATTTATCCCACGCCTCTCTGACAAGAATCCTGCTTTTAAAATGAAGCCTATGACAGTGGTATCATTGAAAGGCCTGAAAACTCTTTTGTATGGGACACGGTAGATCACAATAGCCCTGTCAGAGACCTGATTCAAAATAAGGTGCAGAAGCAACATCAGCAAAGGTAAGTCTCCCTTGGGGTCTGACCGCAGTAACCCTGTCTGTTTACCTGCCCTCCGCACAGACATCTTAACCTCTCACTCTGCCCTGGGGATTCCTGTGCTGAGACACTGAAAGACTGATAGGCAGCCTGAGCAGTGGCCAAACAGACGAATTCACATATAAATCTTTACAGACAGGCGAGCAGACAAGGGGTGGCATGACGAAAATGGAGATAATTGCAGAGAAGAAATGGCCGGCTCAGACTTCGCTGTTTTTATCAAAAGAAACTCGAACAGCCAACAATCATCTGTTTATAGAGCTTGATACATAGGAAAGACCACGGACAATTAAGTTTTAGAAAATCTAGAAAATTAACAATGGAAAAAGCATTTTCACCTTTCAATGCTGAACTATTTTGCTAGACATCATGCGCATTTTGGTGAATCTAAGTTACACAGGAAAATTATTCTCTGAAAACTACGGATCCTGTGTAGCACTTGTCCTCAGTCTCCCTCAGCTAAGAACTGAAAATATGGTACATCTCTCAAAAGTTCAACAGCAACATTCCTGGGTGTCCAGCCTTCATGATTTGAATCAGAAATCAATCAGGAATAAATGCTACACTATAACTGTTTTAAATGGATACATCTGAGATCAGAAAGCCCTTTGTAAAGAACAGATAAGTAGCAGCCTGTTTACCCAGGAAAAGTGAGGCTGGCATTAACAATTTAACGAGGTAAAGACAAACACTGGCCATGATGCAGGGACATCTCAGGTAAACACAAACACATCTGCCTGCCGACCTCACTCTAAAGCCAAACCAATACATCCTGCTCAGAACAAACCACAGAGGAGCACCGTGTTCACAGACAACCTAGACGGAAATGTAGAATTTCCAAATTTAATACAGAACTCAGCAAGGGCCTTTTTAGTTCTGAAGAAATTGAAAAGTCTATAAAGGGCTTTAGAATGATGGTTCTCTGAGGACAGGAGAATGCCCGGATTAAAAACTTAATCATTAAAACAATCCTAGAATTTTGTAGAAAAAGTGTGGTAAGACTTAGGTAATTCGCTGCTTTTCTTTTAATCCTTCATAGCATCATATAACCTACTTTAGCCAGACTGCTGAATCATCAGTTGTACATTCACTTAGGTCTGCTTTCTCTCTCCTGGCTAGAGAACAACTTGCAGGTTAAAAAAAAAAGAACGGTTTGCTTTCTTATAACCCATGCAAGTGAGGACACGCCAGTCATAGACGCTTGTTTTGAAATATGATCAGAGAAAATTCCCCGGAACTGACCACACAGTAAGTCTTGTAGGCCTGTAACTGCCTCGGATCCAGCCCTTTTGTCCCTGCGCTCCCACCTTTGACAAAGGTTGGTTTGTGACATGCATAATCTCTTGGAAACAGCACATTTGCTAGTAACACCATTGGGATTATCTAAAATAGGCATCTCGGACAACTACAGAACTCTGCAAAACAAAACTAAATAAAACATTAAAAGGCAATAGCTAAATCAGTCGCCAATAACTTGACTATTGTCATTACTAGATAAAGTAAATAAACTGACTGTAGATATATAATACTCCAGTGTCATCTTTGTTTTCTTAGGCTGAGATGCAAGTATTCTGCATTTTTGCCTAACATGTCTCTGATCAATGAATGAAAAAGACTTCAGTAGCTATACAACTGAATAAAAGGGTAAAATGGAAAGATAGTGTATTATTACAATACTTAAACATTAAAGAATAATTTGTGTGATACTTTGCCTGAAGAAAACAGATGTAAGCTTGGCATTTTATATGGCAAATCTGGACATTTTATGTAACATTAAAATCTGACCTGCTACAACAAATGATCTTGATTTCTCTGCTGGGCCTTGCGCTGACAAACCACACAGGTCTTTCCAATACTTTATTAATAGGAAAGAGGGCTGTACACTTGACCAGAATAGGGTCAAATCTGCTGAATCGAAAGAGCGAGAAAGCCCATCAATGACATAAACAATATATCAAACCATTGTGTGTCCGTGTCACACTCATGGCTGCACGGTCACAGCCAGAAAGTGCCACAGCCTGATAAACTGGCAAGACCCCGCCCCACACACACCTGACAGCCACAACTTAGCTGCTGACTGTTGGGGGGGGGGAATACTGTAAATCATGTGTTTCCCAATTTGGTCGTCGAGGACCCACAGAGCACCCATGCTTTTGGGAAAACGTGGACTGTCCGGCAGGGAGCTGAGAGGGAACAAAAACGTGGACCGTCTGTGGGTCCCTGGGGACCGGCAGGGAAACACTGCGGTAAATTCTTTTCAAATCAGGGGAAAACCTTTAGCAGTCAAAAAAAAAAGGAAAAAGAATGCACTGTGCCAACCTGGGTGGTTTAGGGTAAGAATTTAAAAAGTCCAGCCCCTTTACATTCCACGCAGCATTTCAAAATGCCACCTTAGGAAACAATATTAAGCATTGTATTAGAAATGGGGATTAACAAGGTTCATTACCTTGGAATTCTATGTATGTGCAATGAGGACACGCTGAATGGCCAAATACAACATGACTTAAGGTAGGATGAGAAGGGTAGCCCACTTAGTGTCCTGTGTACTGGGAGTAGCAAGTTCACTTTCATGGCCCCCAACCATCCCTAAATACTGAGCTCCTGTAACGCAGGCGAAGGAGGGTGTCCACATTCCCCTAATAGCTGGGCATGTGTCATTCCACTGAAATTGCTTTTAAAGCTTCTGTGAGAATGAGGCAGTCAGAAGCAGGGGCCCAGGGCAAAGAAAGCGGGTTTGTTTGAACACAGAGCAAAACAGCAGAACTTCAAATGTCACAGGGGCCTACATTGCCCTTCAAACCACATAACGCGCAGCGCACCAGGCCACCTTCCGATCATTTCCACAATACATATTTTCGCTAAGTTTTTTTCGGCAGAGTGTGAGTGGCTGTTAGAGAGGAGTAGCTCAAAGACTTGATGTAATGCCCTTCGGCCCGACTTTGTTTTTATTGACAGCTATAAAGCCATTTGCAGCGAAGTGTTTTTTTTTTCTTTTTGCTGTTGAACTTATATGTCTAAGATTCCCAGAATTCCTTTCATAACATACAAACTGACGAACAAATGAACGAATGCTGAAACTGAACACAAATTGGTGTCTCTCAGAGACCAATCAACTATTCAAAGCAAATGCTAATGTACGGTTTGAGTTTATACTCAAACGCACGATGCACAGCAAGATAAAATGATTGATGGTAGAAAAAAATGTCAAAAGTCTGACGATGGAATGCTTGTCACACATACACAAATAAAATGTTGTCTTAATGAATAGCCATTTTCTATTAGGCTATTGCAGATTGTATCCCTACCAAATACAGGCTCCTTATTCATAAGTTCCCCAAGTCCCACTACTCCGTGATGTGCTGTCAGCTTTTTATCACAGAGATAAGAAAGTATTCCCACACAAAAACACCACTTTCTTCACAGGAATAAATTGCCGTGTCATATACTGTATGCCAATTGGGCAAGATGGGAGACCAAAACGATCAGTACAACTGTTATTAATCCAGGTGACCAGACAGAGACCATGTTTGAAAAATATGGAAATATTCTGCAAACTGCAGTCTTGTTGGATCAGGTCCTATACAGATAGCAATACAAAAAAAACAGTATTGAGAATTTCTCTGAATAAAGAACAATTCATGTTATGATATGATATAGATAAGAGTCAACTTGGGGTAATACCAAGGGATAATTGAATTTCACATCTCCAGGCTTATTGTGACTTTATTTTCACTCAGAGTTGTAATATGAGTCACATAACTAATACTTCCTCAGGCCATGCAGTGTTTGCTCTGACGCCACACACACGTGTGGCACAGCTGGCTTTCCACTGGTTGTAGTACGAACAGTATCACAGTTTGACCCCAAGAGTAAATATAATGTATCCCCATACCTACTAGGCTTGCCCCTCATATTGGAGGTGACTGATAGCACAGCTCGCTGACTGCTTCTTGAGTGATTGTGTGCATGTCAGCTGTGTAGATTTGTCTTTGGAGTGGCCAATCTGGGCTATTCTTCCCACAGTTCAGAAGGTCTTCCCACATGCAAGAAACAGTGTAGACTTCTTTCTAGGGCAAATGAGCCCAGCGCCATTGAGAGTACATCCTGTCTAAGCACTTTGTACCAGTGGGCATTGTAAACAAGTGCACTGACACGGCAACGCACAAGCAACAAATGCTCAAAAAACAGTGATAGATTCTTCACATTTAGACATGAACACACAGAATTCTAAGCGAATAAGTCGTGGTTAGTGACGCAGCAAGGAATGGACGCTAGATACCAGGCAGGCAGTAGAAATTAGACAGTAGAGATGCTGATGTTTCGGTCTCTCTTGTCTATGAAGCAGTGAATCCAGATCAATAACAGCAGCCAAGGCAGCCTGTCGGTGCCGGGCAGCGTACCTCATTGAGAACAGCTACTCCTGGGCAGGGCACAGACCAACCGCAGTGCAGGAGTCCAGCTCATAAGAAGGTGCGGCTGGGGTATCCATGGCTGGCGTACGCTGCCTTGCTCTCCCAATCTCCCTTAGATATTCCTCCCCACTCTTCCCTTCAAGATTGCCAGCAGAATAGCCCTTCCGCCGATATCAGCGTGAGACGCTCCAGCTCCCAAACCCTCGGTGAGCTTCTGTCTCCTTCCACCTCTCCTCCCCCGCGGAATAAAAAATCACTGTCTGGGCTGTCCACTCACAAGCTAGATCTTTTTCCTGCCATTTGTCTCCTTCTCCTCATTTTCCTCATTTTCCTCATTAGTCTATCTCTGTCTCCTGCTCCCTCTTAGCGTTTCCAGCAGAAAAGGTCAACTCGTCGTCTGCGCCTCTTCCCCAAAGTGTTATTTACTGTCTTGTCCGTGTCACCTGCCATCGGAGGGGAGCGTGGAGAGAGCGGCCGTCTGGCACGGACGCGGAGCTCCGTGCGAGTCTGTGTGCTCGCCTGTGCAGAGGTCTGGATTCCCGTGTTTCTGCGGCGCTGCACTACAGGCATGCAGGTACCAAGGGAGAGGAGGGGGAAAGGATGAGTGAGTGTCTTTGTAAGTATCTGTTTGGAGAAAGCGAGTCATTGCTAAGACATGCCCAAGCCGACCAAGAACCCCTAGCACCTCCACCCCCCAGGATCTCCACCCCCCAGGATCTCCACCCCCTCTCTCATTTCCCTGTTGTCAAACATAAGAAGGAGACGGCTAAGATCCTCAAGGACTGAATGCTCAACAAAAGATGCATTCCTAAAATGAATACAGCAGCATATTTAACTAGTATTTTTAAATAAGAGTAAAGAAAACATGCACATATATTATCACTTGTATATATTATCATTTGCAGTTTAGGTAAATTGTTGCATTAAATCCTTGAAATCAAAGAACTGAAAATAACTAAATAACTACCTAAGTGGCTTTACTTTCTTAGACGCCGCATTTTTTTGTTTTTTTTTTTGCATGATGCAGTTACGGTCAGCAGCATGAGATGTTTGTAATACAGACAATTCGTGCACCTGCCTCTGGTCTCTGTGGAAATTAAAAACAATGCGGAGTGAATTAAAGAAAAAAAAAAACCTGCATAGGACGCATTACATATTGCAATTTTTGATTTTTTTTTTTCGTAAAATAATTCCCATTTCGTATATTAAATCCTGTTATTAATCAAACATATTCAGCATAAAACATATTTCCACAGCATTGCAATTCTGAGAACATGTATACAAGTGGCATTTTTAATGACAGACAGCCTCTAAGATAAGTAACTAAAACATTGTGGTTTTCAGTGAACTTTGAATTATTGTCGCTCTGTAAGTGGGCCTATAAAATATCTATATAGATTGTAGCAAGATAAAAGGTGATTACAGCAAAGCATTGACTGAGTGGGTGGAGAGTCTTTGAGGTGTCGTAAGGCCAAACAGGGGCTCAGGTATCCTCATCCCTACGTGTCCTTGTTTTGATACAGTTTGCGGAGGGGAGGCATGGACAACGCCATATCTGCTGGCTGCCAGATTGCTGCCCTCCGCTCAAGGCTTCCTCATGTAGCTATGCCACTCCCCCACCAATCTGGCAGGGCCCCCACAGTGGGCGATAGGCACACTGAACACCGCCGGAGCCACTGCCGACGCAGCAAGTCTCGGCGTCCTGACATGTATGGACGCACATTTCCTGCAGGGTGGGGCGGAGGTAATACGTGGCCCAGCAGCGAGGGGGCGGAGTCAGGGCCGCAGTACAACTGCCAGGGGCAAAAGAGATAAAAAGCAAAGTATTGTATAGAACACCTGCCTGACTCCTAATAAATCTTAATTTTTTTTCTGGAAAAGATTTTCAGTTTCCAGCGACGATATCAAACAAATGGGCTGTGAACAGTGAACAGACAAAAAAAAACCCCCATGTCCATGTTGGGTTAAATTAAAAATATTATTTTTTAATCCAATAGAAGAATTTAATAAAAATCTAAAAAGCTCTACAACTCCTTTATACGTGGATTATATAAGAACATAATTTATAACTTAACTTGGTTTTAAAAAGCAATTGACCTCAATCAGGAATAAAACTTCTCTTTAGTATGAATACTATAGTAAACCATTTAGATTTAATAACATATATTAGCATTTTAAAATGTCTATTATTATCTTAATTAATTCAATCTAACTTTATGATAGTAATATATCACTGGTCAGCTAATAAATTGTACTCCCCAATGAGGAAAAACAAGTCCATGGCCCCCCTCCCACATTTCTGCCTCATAACAGTTAAAGGAATTATTAAGGATCATGGCTGGTCTCGCACTCCAGCATAGGGGCTGTCTGCACACAGCCGGGGGGCGTGGCTCTGGGTGTCAGCGTGATGTCAGAATCACTCTTTACTCAGTGTTCGCCATTACATCCCTGAAAGCCACAAAACAAGTAAATATCAGCTTCCTGCCTTGTTGTGTCCACACTGTCAGGAAAAAGGGTCCAGCCCTGGTACAGTTTTGTTTCTCAAAGTACAAACAACATTAATGTCCCCCAAATGGTACAAAGATGTGTATCTACAGCTAGGGCACCACTGGCAGACCCTTCACGGTACAGCCCCAGTGATTTGACCCTCAAAGGTACAAATCGACGGTATTTTTTTTGACAGTGTATATAGTCATACGTTGATAGCCACAAACATGCCCACACATTACTGTGTGCACGGGCACACACTTGACACAGTGGGCAACTTTCCAACTGTGAAGTTTTTCACTTTTAATAACACAATCAACAGCATAACAGTTCAATGAAGAACCCAAACTTCTGTGTCCTAAACCGGCAAACGTACTACACCAACACCAATACTTTGACTTCCACGCTAGCAGTTAATAACTAGTTAGTAGTAAACACAGTAATACTCTTTCATCTTTTTGTGCCAGAAGCCATACTACAAGTGACTACCAAAAGCACTCATCCTTGATTTGTGACTGATCTTGGAAGCAGGAGCTACTACATGAATTAATTAAATAATGTCTTATCACGTGCAGGGCAAACCTACTATACCATTTCCATTTGAGTACCATAGAAGAAGGATCTCAAACACTTCAAAATAAGAATGATTATCGGGCCACACACGGCAGGACCTTCAATGTCAATGACGGGCCACAAGGTGAATGTGAACAGAAACACACTCTTCTTGATTGTGAAATTGAGGTGCTTGAGATGCAAATCAAAACAACCTCTGAATCATTTCACTGAAAAGTAGCAGTTTACTCAGTAGTGGAAAATACCATAGCATCAGAGGAGACATAGTGTTACTTGATAAAAGAGGCATATAGACATGTGTGCTTTCCTTGCAAGGAGAAACTCTGACTCAGTATGTGGTTTATTTTAGAAGAATAACGTCAGATCTCTCCAGTAAGGTTACAGACACTTTAACATCTATGCCACGGCATATTGATACTATATCCTGCTGCCTGCAGACACCCTATTTTGATGCTTTATGCTGTTGTTTCCTCGTTTCTGGTAGTTGCTTGTACTGGTAGTTGCTTGTACTGGTAGTTGCTTGTCTTCTATCCTATAATCCTCAACAGGGTTGCTTGGAGGCCTGGATCTTGCACGAGACAGGAACACCCTGAATGAGAAGCCAGTCCATTGCAGGGCACAGACACACACACATACACCATCACATACTCAGGACAATAGAGAGACATCATCTTGCCTGCATATTCAAACCCATAACCCAAGCTGTGGGAGGTGACGCCACTTCTGACTGGGCCAACATACCACACCTCTATACTAAACCATTATAAGAGATTGACAGGCCAGTCTTCCTAAACTAGTCATTCATGTCGCATCGATATAGGCCCACTGTCTGAGTCCTAAACCAGTGTTTCCCAATCATGTCCTTGGGGACCCACAGATAGTTCACATTTTGCTACTGGGACCTGGGAGGGAGCAGAAATATGTACCGTCTGTGGGTCCCTGAGGATCGGGTTGGGAAACATTGTCCAAAACAATCAACCATACAGTATCACCACATATGCCTGCTTCCTTTACCATAGTGTACCAGCAACCCCGTTCCATTTCCGGCACCAGTACAACACTACATGCCCATGGCCGTCTTATCTTACTGATCTTCTGGCAGCACAGATGCTCTTTAATAAGCAGCAACAGCAGTTAATGAATGTTTTGCTATCCTGAAATGGAAAAGAAAAAGGCCTACGATAGTCCCTTTTAATTTAGTCTAAATCTCTCAGGATTAGGTTCCCCCTCTAGTTTAAGGCTGAGCTTGTGACTGCCAGGAAATTAGAGAGTGGCTGGCAATAGAGTCTCATACAGAGGGAGTTATTTCAAGGTTTAAACACACACACACACACACACACATATCTTTGTGGGGACTCTCCATTCATTTGTAAAGGAAAAACCTGAATCCCAATCACGACACCCTTAACCCCCACCCAGCCCTAACCTTAACCATGAGCAACCAAACAAAATACAAGACTTTCGGCAGTTTTGCTTTTTTGCCATTTTTGTTTGCATAGATTTTTTATAAAACTGAGGTTATCCAAATGGCGATCTGAAAAAGGTTCCCGAAAGTAAGGAAGTTTCAGGTTTTACCACTCATTGTGGACCTTTTGATCTCCAAATGTGATCTGTGCAACCCCCCCTCCGACACACACACATACACACACACACAACCAACTCTTCCCTTATGACACTGCATAGAGAACTCCCTGCAGATAGACACTGCCGATAGAGACTTCAAGCATGATCTGAATATACATACTTAGTTTGTCGGCTGTAAAATGTGACATATGCAGCTTGTTGCTGCTTATCCGTCTCTTGCTGCGTTATGGGACATTTGCAGAGGGCTGCTCACAAACAACTATCTCAGTGATTGTCAAATTTGGATAATTAAGGATTATCCAAATACATCTCAATTCTTATTTTAGATAATCTTACTATTTCTTTGTTCGGTTGTTCAACATTAAGGCTTTTATTTCAGGAACTACACTTATTCTGAAGATTCTAATTATACTGTTCTAAATGATTACAATTGAAGTAACCTATACTTAAGTCAAGCAGACCAACCATGGAACAGATTGTTTGATCGTACTTCTTTAATGGTCAATTGCATTTTCCAATAGTGCGAGTCAAAGACGAACAGCGTCCTTCCCCATCTTCTCTACAGTAAAAAGAAAGCTGAGAACCAAAAGAACAGAGAAGAATGTCCTACTCAGCATACCACAACCTATCACTGCTATCATAACAAGCCACTTAGCCAAGCACCTGGCCCACCCAGCAAAACCCAACATGGACTTGCTAAGCTACTTTTTTGTATCTGTAGGATTTACCACAAGGTTTCTTCTTCCAGTGTTTTGACAAGATGCATTGAGTACAGATTTAGATTCTACAGGGACAGTAATTCATGCACTACTAGATGAGAATGTTCTAATAGTATGGCTTGAACTAGTTAAACAGAGCCAAATCTAATTAATTCACCATTATCTACAAAAAACACATTCTTGGGAGCTCTAGGTTCTGGATGGGTGCATCCGACCTGTCAGAATAATGTATCCCATCACAAAGCTGGAATAAAAAATAAAAGATTTATACCTTTCAGCCACAAGAATGTAAATAGTCTAATGGCGGCGCTCCATACTTAAGTGAACTCTGTTTGGAATTCTGCAGCTACAGGTCCTTGCCTTAGGGTGCAACACTTGATGTTTCTGTCACTTACAATTCAAGGTGAAGCTAGTCTGAAAGGGGTGGTGTATTCTGGCACGTTATATTATACTTCATGTTAATTAGAGGTGTCCCATGGTTCAAATTCTTACACTTGGACATTCAGAGAAATATTTTATAATATATAGCCTTTATTCTATTGGATCATTAAAACCTACAGACTATAACAATACAATTGTCTGTAGAAGGTTGTTTAGACGGCCATGATGGGATGCAACTGTATTAAAAGCTGCAAAAGATGAAGCCAAATTATGAAAAAAAAACAATATATAACTCACCAAGCTAACAGTGAACTTTTGTTCAGGTCGCAAGCTATTGATTCCCAACCCAATCCT
The DNA here is from genome assembly GCA_026777985.1 of Mormyrops attenuatus. Lineage (NCBI taxonomy): Eukaryota > Metazoa > Chordata > Actinopteri > Osteoglossiformes > Mormyridae > Mormyrops > Mormyrops attenuatus. The sequence goes on from JAODKC010000130.1 coordinate 18,194,876, forward strand.
TGTTGACCCCAGAGACAGTCCACATTTTTCTCCTTCCCAGCTCCCTGCCAGAGCAAAAATGTGGACTATCTATAGGTCCCCAAAGACTGGACTGGGAAGCGTTGCCTTAAGCAAAAGCTATTTTTTTCCTCTCTTTTTGAAACATGGATGGCAGAGGTGGAAATTTCAGGTCCAGAAAGTAAAAATCCAGACCATGATTTTGTTCCAATCAACCAGTTGGGTACTCTGTGACAGTGACTCCTAATACTCAACTGGTTGGTTGGAACAAAATCTTGGTCTGGATCTGTACTATCCACCTCTGATAGATGGAAAATCCATGATGAGATCTAGGAAAATGGTGGAGATGTGTATTCCTCAGCAGAGTCATTTGGGCTCTTAAACTGGGTTATTTAATCTTCCGAAGATCGTAATTAGTCCTCAGGGACACAGCCTGGCTCAGTGGGTGTCATCCTGCCTTACACCTCCAGGGCTGCACGTTCCAGTCTTGTCTCTGCTGTGTGTGTGTGTGTTTGGGTGGATACTGAATGTTCTCCCACTTGTCCTCTGGTTTCCTCCTGCAGTCCAAAGAAATGCAGTTAAGCTAACTGAAAACTTAAATTGCCGATAGGATGCCCTGTAATGGACTGGCATTCTGCAGAGGATATGTCCGACGATGCCTGGGACAGAAACATAAACCTGGATTTATAAAAAGAAAGAAAAAAAACAACTAAACAAAAGAAAAAACTAAGGACAGCAGCAGAAAAGAGGCAAACAAATTGAAAGGGAGATTTTCAGGCGAGGGTTGTGTAAGAGTCATACAGCGAATTAAAGAGCAGTGACTATAAGCCTGTACCTTAGACTGCAGACTGGGCACTGAAAGTACTGCAGAGAAACAATTTTATTGGCCTTCTGCAGAAAGCATGTAAACATGCCTGCTGTGACCAAGGAGATGTGAGACCACCAAGAACCATATTCACCTGATCTGAAGAGTGACTTGTGATGTGCTTGCTGTCAATGTGCTGTACATCAGAGGATTACACATCTTAACCTCGTCTTACTCTAATCAAATTTTATGAGTTTCTACAAGTAGCCATAAAGCATTCTGTTGCAATGAATGGTAATTTTTCTACGAATCAAAGCAAAACAAAGCAGGCCACTTACAAATCATTCAGAAAATGCAACTCAAATTCACTGATCTTTTCTCCTTTGAGGCACATGGCAATCTTTATTCATTTCAAGTACAGCTCCTTAATATGTGTTATAGAATTACATCACAACCCTCATGAGTCTACTGGTAAGGGTCATGGTAAAAAAGATGACATGATCAAATATAAATAGCTGTAGATGCTGCATATTCTGATCCTTCTGGTTCCATTGGGATACAGAACCAGTAGAGTGGGGCCCAGCACGCAGGCACGCAGGCACGCAGCTACATTACTGCCATAGAACAGGGTTCAGGTTTATTAAGGCCTTTCAGTGTCTAGCATGAGACAGCTGCCCTAACCAACACCAACTCTGCAGTGCTGGATGTTCTAACTGTAACAAAAACACAAATTACACAGAGAGTAAAGGCCAAAACAACAACACTGTATAGCACCAGGTTTTCAGCGTTATGCTACATTATTTTTAGCTCCTGGATCAGGCGCTGCCATTTTTGTGCTGTACTTATTTGCCATTTGTACAGTGCAAAAAAAAAGAAGCTTTTCTGCGAACTTCAGAAATGATGTTGTAAGATCATTAACGATATAGATTAGACATTATATAAAACAATGCTCATTTCAATAAACCTTGAAAATCACACTTTTAAAAACAGACATGGCTGTAGTTCAAGTCCAGGCCTGCGGTGGTGGTCACGCACCAACTGAAACAGCCACTTGCACTAACCTAAAATCGCAGTTTGATTTCCCCTAACGGCTGAGAATCCACACCATTTCCTTGCTTTGCACCAAGTCTAAAGCATGTTATCCTGTGCTGCTAGTACACCTTGCAAGTTCACCACGCACTCGTTTTCCATCAAGCAGGTTGGGCCTCAACACAGACCACTTCCTCCACAATTTCCTCTAGGTGCTCAAGAACATGAGACAAAATGTGCCACAACGCAAACAAACATATATGTTCGTTAGTTTTACTCTTGCTTATATTATGCAGCATAAATTACAAACTGCTACCAAAATGCTATATGAAATTCATGGTGGGAGAAAATATAGCACATTAAAGTTATTTTAACCTTTAACAATTTCAAAATGAAAAGTTTGTTTTTAAAAGACATTTTCCCCAATATGAAATGCACAAATTAGTAAGTACAACAAACTGTGAAACGTAGTAGAGTTAGAAGAATTAACATGACACAAACTAATACTTCATTTCATCTCAAAATAAACCATTTGCAAAACAGAAAAGGTGTCCTTTTGAATTGGACAGTTTCACATTCAGCAGTTTGTTACAAATGATCAAAACATTTATTAATGATGTACACAGCTACTTCCATATATATACATTATTTAAATTACATTTGTAATGAGAAGAGGCAGTATTAGACAGACTGACAGACGGACGGACAGACAGGTGGAACTGGACTGGACTAGCTCTTAAAGAAGTTATGATCAACTTTTTAAAGCCTTTGGTCTGGTCAGTGTCCAGCACGACTGCTGGTATCTACCACAGCAGACTCACTGGCTGGCACTGCGCCAACAGTTAGGCAGTCCTGGTGCCATAGAAGCTCTGCAAGGGTGTTGAGGAGCGGAGCCACATTCTGCAGGTCGTCACACACATCCCCGCCGATACAGAACACAGGAACACCCCACTGCTCTTGGAAAGCCTTCACTTCCTGCTCTGTCACATCCGTGTGCATGAACAGGTCAAACATTGAAGTAATGTCAAGGATGATCACACTGAACATCAGCATCACAATTCATAAAACTGTGCGAGTGTCAGTGGGCTGGGGTCTATAACAGGTTCACTGTCAGGACTTTATAAAAGGATACTTGGTGCCTACCACCAACTTCACAACATTATCTGAAGGGTCAGATCCCCGAGCAATCTGACCAGGTAAGTCATCAAAGGAAGAGTGGTCTGTGAAGGAGAACAGGAAGAGAATGGCATCCAACTGCTCCTTACAGGCCTGAGGGAGGGGAAAACGGATGCAAATATATTACTATACAATAGCAGTATATAATAGCTAGAGAATGTCATGAATAAACATCACAGAATGTTACGCAGGAATTCACTTTATCGGAAAACTAAGGGCTTGTAAGACCAAAAAATGTTACATTTATTTATCAAATACAAAGTGAAGTACTACAAAGCAGGGAACAATTGGGAGTTAAGGGCCTCAATCAGGGACCCAACGGTGCAATCGCTCTGCAAGTCATGAGATTTGAACCAGTCACCTTCTGATCAGAGGCACAGACCCCTAACCACAGAGCCACACCACAGCCCTCATTTCAAACAAGTTATGAATCAATGTCATTTCCTGAAACAGGCAACAATGCAAAGGCATTACAGTAAAGTAACATTAAATATGAGAGTTTTGTCACACCAAGTATCGTGTGTCAGAAAATAATACATGAAAATGACAGCATGTGTGATGGAAACAGGCTACCGGGAGAAGATGGTCAAAGCGGCGCAAAGCATTTTCTCCGCAGTCCCACAGATGCAGACGGAAGACCAGGACCTGGCCGCTGTCCCTCAGCTTCACTGGCCAGAACACCACAGAGGTCTGAATGCCTGAGGATGCAGCAGTTTGCAAGCCATAAACTAACAAGTACAACACAGCACCACCAGCAGGCCTAACATTTACCGGACACAATATACACAGACATAGCCTGTCCACAGAGAAATCCGTGAAAATACATTCCCCAAACAATAAAGCATGATCGAAAAGAAACCTTTCAGAAGCAGAAACAAAACATAATTTAACACAAAAACTAAAGTTAAAACAAGACGAACCTCCCGATATTTTTGCAGCTGGTAGTTTTACTTAAGCTACCTTCACACCTGGGTTAGCTTAAGATAGAAGTCATGATCATCCAATGAGAGTTTAGATAAGGAGCATTCTTATTGGACAATCATGACTTCTAGCTCAGGTTAACCCAGCTAACTGAGAAATCCAAGGGGATATTCCAGAAAGCAAGGGTGTGTTTCACGAAGGAGGATTTCTTGCTTAGCTGGATAACTTGTTGGATTTAAGGATGTCCGGACTAGATGGACTTTATCTTTGCTCGCTTACATTTAGTTCGGACTACCTTAGATCCAACAAGTTAGCAGGCTAAGCAAGCAATCCCTCTTTGTGGAACACCCCCCAGGATTTCTTTTCATTAGCCAGGCCAGATAACTTAAGCCAAATGTAAAGATTGTCAAATAGGAATGTCACTCACCTCTCCCCCTTTTGGACAGTTTCCACAGCTGGCTTAAGTTATCCAGCTAGCTGCATTGTGCAACACCCCCTGCTCTTTTAGCTCCATCCCATTTATCTGCCAAGTACCAACCTATAGTCTCGTAGTGCACGCTAGACACGTCCAGACCAGCAAGGCGAGCAGCCAGAGCAGTCTTTCCCACACCACTCTTCCCTGAGAGGAAGACCTTATAGCGGACAGTGTCCACATTTACCAGAGGCGGAATTGCAGGGGCTTCTAGCAAACCTAAAAAAAGAAAATGTTATATTCATACACACACACACAACGATAATACTTATCAACATCCTAATACTTACATGCAGTATTCCAGTACACACATTTACCTGCAGAGTACTTCTAAATCACCTGAAAAGCGCATGTAATTTATACCCTTGCCGCAAATAATTCTAACAGTTCTAATAAGTCTGAAGGCTGGCATTTTAGTAATCAGTGCATTAAGAATCATTCATACCGAAAATCCGGCGTTTTTTCTTGCGTTTGATCCGGGAGAAGAATCCCTTTCCTTCGACAGACCTGTACCAGTCCATCAGCACCACTGACCCGGAGGGAGGTGGATGTGCCATGGCCACATCCGATCAAACAGCTTACGTTTAAACTGGCCAGTTACTAGCAGACATCATCATTCATCATTCAAACCAAATTTGGAGAATATGCACGTGTTTTACAAGTCAAAATACCGTTAGGTGAAAGCGTGTCTGAACACTGGCCATAGTGTGATTTTGTGTTCTCTATATTCCACAGGTCCCTGGGTAAGCGGCTGGAAAATGCGCAGGGGTATTTAAGTTTGCAATGTATAACTTGTACAGGGAATGCAACATTTCAAATTATTTAGTGTCTGCTTTATCTTCAGGATCCTGCGGCCAGGTAACCAGGGACCACTTAAAACAAGACGAGGTCACGTTTCTTGTAAGCAATTGCCGTAGACGCGGTGTACCGGCATACATTTGGTCAATATTTCAAAAACAGAATTACGTTTTAAATACGAACGTACAATCTATCGAGATTGATTAAAAATATATAAACCTTTCTAATAATCTGAGTCACAAATCCAGCATGCAAGGTTTCACCTACGTAAAATACTAGCCTGCTTACCACAAACAACTCATAACTATAATCTGCGTCCGATCTGGCCGCCGTGCCCGCGACGTACGCGACGCAGGGGACGCGCTCTGACGTAATGAGTGGGCGGGGATAAGGTCGTCCAGAATGGTGTCGCTAACTTTTTAAAGGGGCCGCAAAGCAAACAAACGTAGCTTATCTTGCCCTGACTCCCGATAGGGTTAGGGGGACTAGGGGACATCCCACCTCTCCCGGAAGTATCCAGGAGCAAATTGGCAGCAACACTCTGACACCCACAAACGATGCGCAATGTGCCGGAAATCTCGCCCTAAATTTTACCACCACTCACAAGCCCTGGTCGGGAGTATATTTACGGTTTTACCGTAATACCAGCCAAGCACCCCCACCCTGCCGGATGCCGGTCATCTGCCTCCCTAAAATCAGTATCCCTAAATTGAGATGCCTGTGATTATGTTGAGACAAACACCACAGCTATAAGTAACGTTAATGTTATGACGATTTGCATTGTATTTCATGGTACACAGTCAAAATTAGTATGCGATTTCCTTCATTTTTTCCCACATGTATTATGCACTTCACCAACTCACCTTTCACGAAGCTTGTTTGTGTCAAAGCCGCAACCACACTTAATGACAACGGTGAAACGTGCCGGTAAAATTAAAACGTACCTAATAATGTACGTGCAACAGCCAAGTCAATGGATGTTAATAGAAACCTATAACAGCTAGTGTAATGTAATTGTTTATATAGTTTTTATATGGGGCTGTCCGGGATCCTTAATTCCCACTCCCTGACTGCTTTGTTATTTTACTTCACTTGATCCAAGTCAGACACATAATTCAGCATATCAGACTAAACAATGAACCGCTTCGTTAAATGTTTACAAATTGAGTTTCAGTGGTTATGATTAAAAGCCTAAATATTATCATACAGTAATCAATATAATGCATTACACACTGAACCCTTTGCTCTTGAATAGAAACGTATTGGCTTAGGCATATCTTGGTACTGAAAGGCCTTTTTTACATGTGTACCATGGTGATGTGGTATAAAAATGCATTTGTACACGGTTTTTTTTTTAAAGGCGTCTTTTTATGCCGCCTAAATACGGACTTTAATTTGCCGTGTCCAGAGGGTAAAAATGCCGTGTGGAGACACTCTGTCTCCCGGTTCACACCCCGATGGGGGTCCGGGCAGGTCCCCGTCCCATGTGCTTGTGTTCTGGGAAGCTCTTTAGCGGAGCATCTCTACATTCCGATTGGTTGCAGCCGCGCCCCGGCTTCGTTTTTGAATCATGAGTTTTTGCCCGTGACGCTATGAGCGTACGTTTCCTTGAAGCACTGCTGTGTTACTTTTTTAAGCAATGGATATTCATTGATGATTGTGTTCTTCTCAAATGAAAAAACGAAACACGCAACTCCCAGAATTACTCCGTATCGATTTGATTAATCTCCGCAACAGCTCGTTTCGTCCCCATTCAGATTCAATCACGTGATTTCCGCACACGATGTCGTTTCCGGGACTCGGGATGGAGGTGGACTGAGAAGTGACGTCTGCGGCAAGATGCTGATGGAGAAGTTTTTTTTGGGGGGGGAAATGTAAAGGTGTTTGTTTATTTTTATCCCAAAGCAAAACAAAGTTAGTGCCAGCGTCATTCTTGATTCTAAAAGGGGTACATAAAGTAAATTCCTAATAAGTTTCCGGGGCGCATAAAAAGCGCAATGGATCTTACATACATTTAAGATTAAACAAAATTTCTGCTACCCATACAAAAGCTATTACACGTTAACAAGTCATACGCTTTATTAGAATAGCAGTCAAAATAACATATCTTTATATATTAAAACATTCGTCGTTTCCTGATAATATTAAAGCCCAAAATATACAGTCTTCATGGTGAAAGGTAAACCCTACGAGATCTGTGGAAAAGGGAAAACGTACCATCAGTTTCATTTGTACTCACTTCAGTCTTGTAACCATGAATGATCTTAAGAAATGGTGGTGAAACTGAAGATGAGTAGCCTCGTAAAAGTAAATTACCTGTCCAGCATCTTTTATGGTCGTATCGCCGCCTTGTGGCGATAGGAGTCTAAGCCACGCATCCCTTTCCGAGCTGTGTATATGAAAGTCCCCCATCCCCCGAATTAAATTACTTACTCTCAGCAATTTGAAATCCTTTGTAAACATATCATTTTGTAAATAGTACAATGCACACTAACTTAACATGTTGGCCGATTCTTATTTTACATTTCAAGGGAATATCCACTCTTCTACAAGTCCTTTACAAAAACTCAAGCCAGTTTCTGGTCATTACCCAGCATTAGCAGCAAGGACAAAGTCAGCAGGCAGGTTTGAGTGGTTCTGAGAGAAGCGCAACTGGAAGCAATGCTGGGGCAGCCCATGAACCTTAGTCTCCACCTGGCCCACACCGACATGGGCCGGAAACCTGGCATAGTCCAGCACGTGGAAACGGTGCTCTCTGAAACGGAGCAGGACATCAGTCTAGTATCAAACAAGTTCAAAAGCAATATTGATGAACAAATTTAAAGGGAGACACTGACGTTTCTAAAACCTTCATGTTCAATCTGTTTCTATTAGTTTCACAAGCTATTGTAAATCGATTTTAAGATTTCTCCCTGTTCCTGCCAACCACCCCTCTCAAACCGGGGAGGACCCTTTACAGGCCGTACATATGCTTTGAGTGTAACATACCCCCGGAGAGATAGCAGAAGTAGGTCATTGAAGAGGTGTAAGTGGATGTTCAGGAATGAGACAGAGCCTTTACTCAGAGGAGCCTTCATTAATACTTGCCGTAAGCAGCCCTCTTGTACTAGGGAACGTCTGTGACTGATAAGGGGGAGGGACTACAATAATGGGAGAGTGTTACTGCACGCAAATGATTTCACATATCAGTACCACACTGCGTTACATGAACGTTTATACAGCTGATCAGCGTATTTAATTCCTAGTGAGATACACAGGACAACCTTAACCCTTTTGAAGTCAAGCAGTTTCTCCAGTGCAACAAGTTTTTCCGTCTGTTTCATGCGCTGAACGCTGTCATCACATTCTGTCAAGATCTGGACCAGGCACGGTTTATGAATCGGAAGGGAAAGTAGAGCAAGAATGGAGAGGATTGTGCATAGGTTAGAAAGGAAAAAAAACTAATGCAAAAGTCATTTTAGATATGCATTAGAAGTACATTACTAAATTCCCTTTGTATAGCACACTACCTGGTGTACGGCTACCACGGCTTGCTTTGTAAGGGTAACTGGGTCAGACTCAAGTGGTGTCAGCTTCAAGATGTTCTAAGAGAAAATTGTATAAAGGATTACTTCACTTATATTCAGATATACACATACTGACGAGCCATATGACCACCTCCACGACATGAGTAATACAGACTGTTGATCTGGTTTAAAAAAAAAATAAATAAAATAAAAAGCGCCTGTCAAGGTCGAGGATATACAAATTGGTAAGCCAACATCCGGTACTCATAGCTACCCTGTGGAACGCAGAAGATATCAGCAGGGGAAGATCTGAGTGGTTTAACAAGGCCCAAATCATTATGGCCAGACCACTGTGTAATAGAATCACTTAAACCAAAAGACTAGCGGGGTTCTCGCAGTCCGTCGTGGTGAGCATCTACTGAGAGAGCGGTCAGATGAACTTCTGACAGGGTGTTTGGCGGCCAAGACTCATAGATGTGCAATGTCAACAACGGCTATCCCATCTGGTACAAGCAAAAGGGTGTCAAGCATCAGTGGGATGTGCTGGACCAGCAAGCCTGATCCATGGCTACGCAGCCCCATTCGCAGCATGACTCGATGCCCTGCATCACGTGACATTACTCCCATAACCATCATCAAAATAATATTATTTGTGCCACAGTAGTCCTTCGGCTGGGATAGATTTCATTCTCCTCTTGCACTGACAAGCTACTTAAGACCCTGTCAATGGTTTGTGGTCTTTCCCCTCCTCAGGCCGCTCTCAGTAGGTCCTCACCACGGCTGACCTTGAGAACCCCACAAGCCTTGCAGTTTCAGAGATGCTCGGACCCAGTTGTATGGCCATAACTATTTGGCCCTGATCAATCACTCAGGTTTTTACCCTGCCAATTTATTCTGCAGGCAATACATCATCTACAAGTACCAAATGTTGGCTTACCATATATCCCAGACCTTGATGTGCCATTTTTATGAGATAGTCAGCACTATTTGCATCACGTGAGGATGGTCAATGTTTTAGCTGATCAGGGTATAAATACGCAGAGCATTCAAACTTTGGTACTATACAGGTACAGAATAAGCCCATGTTAATGTTCAAAAGGGTGATCATTTCATTAACCCTCAAGGATGACACTATCACCTCTAGAACAATCCGCAATCGTGTGATCCTTTGGAAGGGCAGCACCAGGAAGGACTTGAGGGTCTGTCGCTGGCATGCAGGGTCCTTCTCCAGTTTCTTCAATGCATGCACAAATCCTCGGTTTTCCAGCCTGTACAAGAGGGAAAATGAGCTCCAAGAACAGCAGCATCTTACCATTCTGACAACAAAGGGAAAGCACAGTGACAGACATCAGGCGTTTGATGAGGGTCTCCTGGTACATCATGTTGGTGATGTAGGGCACGTAGACCCGACGCAGTGCGGCATGGTGCAACAGCACAAGGTCCCCAATCTGCTGCATCATGACATTCTGCCCTAGACGGGCCTCCAAGTCAAGCAGGAACCTGCAAGCATTCAACATAGACGGTTGTGTGGCCTTGGAAGATAAAAAAAAAAAAAAAAAAAGACGACATTCTCTCTCACACATGAATAATGTAATTTTATTCAATCCATCTACCTTGATCCTCTCATAAGAAAAAAAGTCACAGAAAACTATTAAATAGACAGTATACAAAAAATTACAACAGCCAGCGTGTGACAGGCCATTCCGCACCCCCATTATAAAACATTTAAAGAATGAGACTGGAATACAGGAGTGATACATAGGCTTTAAGATTCACATTTACGCAAGCGTTTCTACTGAATGATGGCAAATCTTTGAAAATCAGAACAGCCCCCCCCCCCCCCCAGGGATAGGGCCACGGTGTTCGGGGGGGGCAAGTGGGCCGGCCCCCGGTGGGGGGCCTTTTGTGCACCAGGCGGTGTGAGCGGACTGTAGGGCAGCCTGCCATTTACACCTAAAAACTTGGAGCAACAGTTAACCGGTTCAGTTCCCAGCAGCTGTCAGAAACTGCAACACAAATTAAAAATTATTAAAAAGAATTTGGTCTACAACCACTGCAGAAATCCATCCTGGCACATGGGCAGGGTTGCCCAGGACCTACCGCTCACTCATTCTCTGGACTTCCAAAAGGTTCGAGAAGAGAATGTGGTGTTCCACAGTAGGCAGGGACAGGCGTAACATCTGTGACCCTTGAAAATGAGTCACTGCCACTGTCAGACTCTTCAGGTATGAGGCCTCTGACCTGATCAGCTCAAACATGGCCTAGGAGGTATGGAGAAGCAGATGAATCCTCCACCTTTCAGGCAGATGCACCAACTCACAATCATACAACCTCTACGCAACACAGATTAATCAAGACAAGATATGCGTTAAAAATACATTAAATGATTGCTATTCTGTCCAAAAGTAACTACACAACGGCTCAAGCTACAGGATGGCAAGCTACGCTGAACGTTAGACTCTTTTTCTATACATAAAGAAATTTTGGTAACACTTAACGGGGCACAAGTACTTAGTAATAACGCAGTTATTACTGAAGTACAAATCCTGAACAAATAGTCACTACTTGAGATTAATGTAGCGTGATGAATCTTTTATGATTAACAAACATGAGATCATTGTTTCACTTGTTATTCGTGACTTGTTCCATCAGTAATTCACAAAGGTTTACAGAATTAACATATAGTAGCTGCTTGAGATAAAACATGCATTATGATTCATTACTGATGAATTAACGCGATCAGTACGCAACAGAGTTTGTGGTTAATTAATACAGCGCAAGTTATAGTATAAAATTATTATTGGTGCCCCAAATAAGTATGCAGTTAAAGACACACTACCTCTTGCAGCTTGATCTCCTTTGGACCCAGTCTCATCAGGAGACCCTGCTCTCGAACCTCAGGTAAATCCTGCCACAAAAGGCTGCTCTTCTCTTGGTGGAACGAGCGAGGGGTAGGCGGCGTCACTACAGCGGAGCTGTGCTTCAGGAGGCTGGGAAGGCGAATGGCAGCCGCCAGAGCAGACAGGTCACTGCCCTGAATCCTGTGTATCTCCGCCTGTACAAACTGTAGGCAGTACTCCTGATACAGAGGTGCTGTCCATCAGCAAACGGGGGGGGGGGGGGGGGGAGGAATTAAAGGTGTTCAGAATTGCACTGTATGGGACAAGCTGTTATAAAAGGCACAATAGTAAATTAAAAACATTTATTCATGTAAGGCACTAATTAGCATGCCAGCCTCAAAAACCAATTGACTAAGACACACACAGCATGTGTGGGGCTCTCAGGAGGCCTTGATGACAAAGCCCAGGTATCCAGTCAGAGTCTCACAGAAAGGCTGTCACTTAGCAAAGCTCAACTAATGCTGGAATTAGAATATCTGAAGAACGAATAGCTGTTTAACTAATAGTACGCTGCAAAAAATGCATGCTCTAAAATCTAAGCAAGCATAATTCTTATATTTAGATAAAATGCTAAATTTCATTAAACTAACAACACAGAGTAATTTGCTTGTATTTAGGTGGATGGTCTTATTTTAGGAAATCTACCAAGCACAATTTTCTTACTGTACTGGCAGATTTCGGGCCTTATTGTCTCAAAACAAATTTTAAGATAAAACGCTTTTGAAAGGCCATTTTTTGCAGTGTAACGAGATTTTTTTGGATTTCAAAATCCCCATTTAGAAGCCCATTGTTCATTTTTGGAATGTGCTGCACACTATCAGAATTTCACCCACTTTGTCATTTCCAGTGCATTTTGTATAAGATCAATACAACTACTGTACTAATATTACATTAGTTACGAACTAGCTGATAATGTGCTGATGAAACAACATGAATAAAGGCTGAAAATCTGCACTCTATACAAAAGAGAGGAAATGCAATGAAATTTAGGGAATTTCTTACAGGATCGACAATACTTTGATGCACTAGTGATTTCAGTAACTTCCTTATCGCTCTCCTTGAGACTGAGGTCATACCTGAAGACCAAAAATAAAAATAAATAGCTTCAGGCAATTCCTGCATTCCCACCAAGACTGTTTTACTTGCGATTTCAAAGACACAAACCCCTCTGTGTGGGGAGAGGCCTTTGCAGGTGGCACACTCTGAGGCTTGTCCTGTTCAGGGAAGGTGAACTGAGGACCTGGAGAGAGTGCGGCTGGACTATGATTCCATGTGTTCCAGGACGCGACAGACCTCAATGCAGCTGCGATACCTCCAGCGGGGCTATAAAGAGCTTCTACGAAACAGGGATGCAAGATTAAAATCTGCAGAAGGGACAACTTACTGCACTACAGCAGAGAAAATCCAGAAAACCACTTTCCAAAACATGGTAATTTTCTGTTCAGTAGTTGTAATCACTTGGTAGTTGGTCTATCCAAACCAGGTGACTTTTTCCAGATGTCAAATGCTAAAGTATATAAAATCTGACTGAGTCATAACCGCCCCTGTTGTTATCTCACACCTACCTAAGAGATCTTCACATTTTTGGTCACCTTGTTGCTCGGTAATACCCCACAATCCGCCTGTTTCTAGGCCATTCAGTTCATCTGAAGCAGCAGACATCTTCCTCTAAGGGTGGTTTGGTGTCTTGCTGCGGTGGTTCCAGGTAAAAACACTTTTTCTGGAAAGAATCAATAGATTACGCTAGTACAGGTGCAGATACGTAATCAAACAGTACAATATGAGTAAGACACAACATGCAACATTCGTACTACTGATGCGCAAAATTTTACGTGCTAATTCTGCCACGTTAACACGTAAACAATATTTTAGATTCTATATTATGACATGAACGCAGCGTTCATCCACATGAATTAACAATGGTATTATACCGATTTTTAATTTTTTTCTGCAGGTAACTTTACACTTACCTTCAAACCTATATTTTCATTTGGCTTCTCTGAGCTACACGTCAAATCACGCGCATTTTTGATCACATAACCCTAATCGGGTTTTAATCATTTTCACCTGCTGGTCAGCAGGTGTGTTAAAACGTACGTAGTGCGTATATGACTCGTGATTAACTGCATGTGATATTATTCGCTAGATTAAATATTAATGTATTTAACTTAAAATTAAGTATGTGCATGATCAAATCTGGAAATATCTTACATAATGTCATTATAGTAAGACCTGTTGCGTATTCTGTGAATGTGACTCTTTATACTCAGCTGGTTGGTTGAAACAAACCTTGGTCTGGATTTCTACTTTCTGGAGCTGAACCCCCCCCCCCCCCGTCTTTATTGGATTACTTTTGTGAGTAACTTCCCCAGCACTGCCGCCAGGCGGCGCCATCTCAGCGGCGCTACAATACTGTTAACTTGCTGTGTGTACCGAGTTCCCCCGTGCGTAGGCCTTAAACGCATACTCCATATTTTTCAAATATATTATTTTATCAATGCATTAATCCACATTGTCTTTAATAGTTCTTTTTTTCCCAAGGATAGTATTTTAACTTGAAGCATGTAACAATTGTTCACTATCTATGGTTTCGTTAATTATGTTTTAAAATTAATATGCAGATATGAATTATAAGTAGGCGTTATCGTACCGGTGACCATCGACGACTACCGATTGCAAACTATGATTAATGTAGGTCCCGCTTGCTGCTACGCACGCGTGCTTACGGGAACTATCTGGAAAGCTTTTTAATTTGGTTGCATTTACAGATGAATTTAATGTGCATGGAAGACGATCAGTTTCAGAACTACCCGGCGGCCCCGCTGTGCTGTGCCTTTCGGGCCAGCTGTGACCCGGCCATAGCTGAGGACAGCAGGGCGCTGAATAACCTGCTGGCCCTGGAGAAGCGGCACTGGGCCGCCGGCACCGGCTCCTACTTCGGCCTCGTCCAGACTGATGTTCAGCCGCACATGCGGAGGACGCTGACGGCGTGGATGTTCCAGGTAGGAGGACTGCAGGAGGACTGCAGGGCAACGACCGTGCACAAGACTATGGGGTTTCTACTAAACGGGCCAGTTACTGTCAGGATTGCCAACTCTGGTCAGCTGGCTTCATACACATTCACACTCATTTACATGCATGTAAGAGTTTTATTACCTTGTAAATAATCTGTAGGGTTTGCAAACTAAGTTCTGCAGATGTCAAAAATTTCGGCTTGATGGCTCATAGCTGTAGCCCGCACTATAGTACTAAGGCTGTCCTGCACACATACACTTCTCTTTAAACGTATTTAATGTTTTGTTGGCACCTAAGTTTCTGGAGCTAACATAAAATCATACATTTTGAGCTGCTGAAAAGATTATAACGCATTTGTCCAGATGCTGCATTATTCGTCTGTTAGCTGAAATGTTTTGAACGTGCCGAAATGGTATTTCAGTTTGGAGTGCCGAAATGGTATTTCAGTAATCCATATGGATGCAAACTACTTGCGAATTTACCGGAGGCTACCTGTGCAGATCACAAAATGTCAGGTGTTTAAATTCAGGGTTTTTTGGTCCTTGTATAAAATCTCGTAACGTTAGTTAACCTGTGTATAGTAAAGAAACTGCAAAAATGTTTTCTAAAAATGTTCCTTTTTGTCTATAGAGTTTAAATTAAACCACATTACTAGGTGATTAAAAGACAACATTTCACTGACATAACAATACAAGTAATAATTGATGTAAGTACCAGTTCACTAGAGCTTGATGTTGTAATCATTGCCCTTTGTCTGCCACAGGTTTGTGAGGAGCAGAAGTGCGAGGATGAGGTGTTTCCCTTGTCAGTTAATTTCCTGGATCGGTACTTGGCTGGTTTTCCATTGAAGAAGACTCACCTGCAGCTACTGGGCACAGTTTGCCTGTTTTTGGCTTCTAAGCTTCGCGAGACAGTCCCCTTGAGTGCTATCAAGCTGTGCATCTACACCGACTATAGCATCAAGGTGTCGGAGATTTTGGTATGATATCACTTCAAAAATCTGTCCCCCTTTAACACTCGTGTATAATGACTGTTTCCAAAATGGCGATAATAAAATCTCGAAACATATACAGTGGCTGAAAATAGCAGGAACACCTACAAATACATAATAGTATCATTGACTTGTTGAGTTGGGCCACCCTTTGCCTTTGGTTCTTCTTGGAATGGTGTGACACAAGTAAATAAAGGAATAAAGCCTCCATTCCCTGAGGGATGAAGTTGATGGAAATCGACCCGCACTGCAGAACATCTCAAGGTTCAGCAATCTGATGATGGAAGGCATTTGATTGCATCCGAGTGTTTGAACCTTAGGGTCCGCCTGGCTTTGTATTTGTTGGCATCATATGACCTTACAGGGAAATCATTGTTTACAAGGATTCCCACAAGATTTCTGCCGACACCAATAGACATTGTGGCCTGAAAGTATCCATGGGTTTCGAACACACAAAGCCATCTGGATGTGTTTTTGTGCCCTGACCGAGTGACAGCCCTCTGCCATAAAACCCTATCTGTGAAGTTCATAACATACAGACTGGATCACAGAAGTGCAGATTCTGAATTCTGTGGTAACTAATACAGTGAGTGGCCACTTTATAAGGTACCCCTACATATAAATAGGTAGGATTTGTGCATTCGGAGATGCCTTTCAGCACACCACCGTTGGACCAAGCTGTTAATTTTGCAGTGGTGGTCTTCCCATCAGCTTAAATTAACCGGGCCATTCTCCTCTTATTGGTTGATCAGTTTTCCCCAACAGGTCAATCAGATCAGTGACCCCCAATCATACTGTGTTTAAAATCACTTACATCATTTGTCGAACCTCTTAATGCTGCCTGCATGCTGTACATATCAGTTGCGACCACATAATTCACTATTTGGGGGAGCAGACTAATAGTTAAAGAGTATATATCTTGAATGTAAAATGCATAAACAGCACCTGTTTGTTTATGAAATGTATAGTTTTATTAAATTAAACTGAAACGTATCTTCAAAACAACAGATTGCAAGCAGTCACGTATGAAATGGAGCGAAATGTTTAAAGTTGTGTGAATCAGAAGTGTACTGATTGGTAATATCTGTTTTGGAGCAAGCGCTCAGCATATATGCTGTGTTGCCCAACACTACTGGCTGGGGGTATGTTTAATGTATATAGTGCGTTTAGTGAATCCCAACAATAGTTTCATAATCTGTTTGTTTCGTTTGCTCGCACAGAAATGGGAGCTCATAGTTGTATCCAGGCTGAACTGGGACTTAGCCTCTGTGCTGCCCTCTGACTTCCTGGAGCAGATTCTACACCAGTTATCGGCTGTTCCTCTCAACAACAGCATTCTACATAAACACATCCATTCCTACATCGCTCTGATGACTATTGGTAAGTACTCATGTCTAGGGTCCTGTAACGGATAAACAGTTACGGAAGATGGATGGAGTGCATAAGTGGAAATCCCACCTAAATGTCAGTAACTGTCTTGGGAAGTACAATCAAAGGACCTTATAAAATAGGCCTTGCAAATCTGTTTTGGTCCTTTTCAGATAAATGGTCAGGGAGTATTTCAGCTTCATTATTTTTTCCTCGCCATTATCTCGAGATTATGACTTATTTTTCTTGCGATTTCATGATAATGAAGTTCTCTCGTGTTAATTTTCTTATGATCTTGAGATAACTTTTATTCACCCCCTTGATCTTGCAACAGGTTTAGTGGCTTAGTTGGTTTTGCATCATCACTTTGGAACAACGCATTACATTTCGTTTTGATAGTGGACCATCAAAGCAGAAATAGCAGTATGTCTGTCAGTGCCAGACAGTTGTCATATTAGTGTTTGTCACTTGACAAAAAGAGGAGCACTAAATCACAGCTTTGAATTTATTTTCCAATAAATGGGAACATTGCAGTGAAATAATGTTGAGCTGTTAAAGGATTCTAACTTCACATCTGTAATCGAGAAGACGTAATTACAAACTGCATGGTAGTGATCACTGCTCACTAGACAGTTAATGAAATTAACTTAATTAACTTAATTCACAATTACACTTAATTTTGAGTAAGATTGACTATTAACCTTTGTTATAGGGTTTAAATAGGGAGTTTATTCAACAGACCCGTCCTGTATGCTGATGCTGTGGCACACACAGTAACGCGGGCAGTACTGGCAGTATCTGCATATATCACCATGTAAGAAAAACAGAAAGTAAAAGTTGTGATTACAAACAACTTGTTATTACAAGAAAACACACTAAACAAAAAGTTTAAATTCATGAGCTCTTAGGTGTTACATTAAGATCACAAGATAAATATCTTTTATACTTTTATACTTTTTGTTCTCTCAAGATCATGAGAAACATAAGTCATGATCTTGAAACAATGGGAAGAAAATAATGATGAGTCTCTGGACGTCCGTACTTCTGATAAATATCAGTGTCGGCATTTTCAGAAATATGTTGAAGCAGTTTGGGAAGCAAATTGAGGGATTTGATGGGCATTTTTCCCCCCTAAAATTATTTATTCTAATGTTTACAGAACGTTACAGTCAAAGTATGCAAACATTGTTCAGTTTTCCTGGTGTTCCTAAAATGTTCCCAAAACATTATCTCATTATTTCAACTACTACTACAACTAATATTAATAATATGAAAGCCAGTAAAGGCCATGGTGGGGCAACAAGTAACACTGGACTGTGCATTCATAAGATGCACTTTTATAAAATAATATTTTATTTTAAAACCATATTTTTCAATATTAATTGCATTAAAGGGGTGTTCAGGTAATAATGTTATCATGCTGACATTGACAGAACCTTTATTAAAATGTAAAACGTGGAAATAACATTCCATTAATGTTACTGTAAGAACATCCTCTGCCGACCTTGAGAAGATCTTCACATAACGACTAAAGTTCTGGGAACGTTCCCTGCTAGCTGGGTTATTCAGCCCTGACCATTCATCCCTGTATCTTCCAACAGCTTTTTGAGTACAGGGATGCAGGTTGGAGGTCATGCAGCTTATGTTAGCCGGAATAGTGCAGAATGCAGGGGTACCATCTGGACAGGATAGCAGTGAATTGCAGGGCAAACACACACAGTCACCTACAATAGGCAATGTAGAAGTACCCTACCAGTTCACCTAAACGTACATCTTCGAATACATGAGTACTCTCACTAATAATTATTCTTAAAATAATTATTTTTCATTTACAGAATACACGTTTTCCATATACCTACCATCCACAATTGCGGGTGCCAGCATAATGGCTGCTTTTCACCGGGTAAAGTTTCTAGAAGAATCTTTCACTTGGGAGTGGCTTATAGAGCGTCTCAGCAGTGTCTTGTGCAGTGATCTGGTAAGATGCGGCTTATTCCTTATTATCTGTCTGGATTTTGCAGTTGCTTTATGCTCTTCCAGATGAGTGCAATCCCTGTTTGATTTGCATTTCTGTCTTGTTCTATCTTGTTTTTTTTTTTAATATAAATGGTGCAAATAGTTTTTGTGCTTCCTGTTACTTCCTATTTCATACAAACTTTTAACAAAAACATCACATGGAATAGGACATAACACTGAAGTTTTCACAATTACAAACCCAGCTACAAATATGAGTTATACTCCACTGAATGGCAATTACTAATGTCATCGCTAAAACTGACCTGACAGTCAACTCCTTTCAAACTCCGGCATCTAACAGAGTTTCAAAGAGACCAAATAGGTGATGCCTGAATTGCATTGGTGAGAAAACTACTAAATTACTTACTATCTTAAGAGGAATAGACTCAGTAATGATAATAGCATATGCAAAACATGGACAAACCTTAGGTGCAAAGAGGAACAACTGCCAGAAGTCGAAGCTCAGTGACAGGAACAGACAGGTACTTATCGAGGCAGTTACTGAACACTACCACAGCACTGAATCTACATCTCATATAAATCCAACTCATATAAATTCCTGGTCTGTCAATGATCATACAGCGTATTAATGGCTCAGTGCGATTGATGGGTATGTATAACAGCCACCCTGGTATACGAAATTTCTCAACTGCAAAGCTATGGGTTCATGCAGCGATTTAAAAAAAAAAATCTTTTTCATGTAGCAACGAAAGAGCTCAGTGATTGAGAATTGATTTACTATTCTTAGCCATTGATTTGCCTGTGTTTTATTTGCTTTCCCAATGTTTTATTCCATTTAAAACTGTGTATATAACCACTGAACAATAAATCGTCGTTGCGACGTGCGCATGCCTAGTAATCATATCGCATTTGTCGCCACTGCTTTGTGTATGTTAACACAACTTGCACAGCACCACCAATTTACTTGACACATGCTATCTTTAGATAAGATAAAGTACTGCCAAATAGAACTTAAGTAATTTCATCTCCTTTTTGATTTTATAAATGTTGCGATATTACTTGATGTGATATTGCAATGTCATAATCGAGTAGCCCTAAACAATATACTCATGAACAGAGAAGTACATAAAAAGTCAGAACTTCGCTTGTTTGGGTACCAGGTAGCATACTGATTTTACACATGGAGTTGTAACATGACTGATGTGGACCAGGTCTTGAACTAAGTCTTCAGCTAAGCTCACAGGGTTAGGGATCTGTGCCTGTTTCTGTGCTGGAAGGCTGTGGGTTCGAATCGCATGACCGTAGCAAGAGTTAGGTCATTAAATCAGAGTCATATCTAATAGTTTGTAATTGTTCCCACAATAATAATCACACCAAAAATGATAAACATTTAATTCCAGCTAGGATTCCTAATTAACCATTGTTGTCACCATTTTCCATGCAGGGCTCTCTCTACTCCTGCTTCTTGAAGTTGGAGAAGATGTTGGCCTTCTGCTTGCCACCATCCATGACACTCTCAAGCACCTCCATGTCTTACTTGGTCTCCACTGCCAGCACATCCCTCACCGTTTGTGTGCGAGACGTCCAGCTGACATCAGCTGCGCCAGGCCATAGAGGAGAGGAGGCAGCGTGCTTT
Organism: Mormyrops attenuatus; assembly: GCA_026777985.1. Classification (NCBI taxonomy): domain Eukaryota; kingdom Metazoa; phylum Chordata; class Actinopteri; order Osteoglossiformes; family Mormyridae; genus Mormyrops; species Mormyrops attenuatus. The sequence continues at coordinate 18,215,467 of JAODKC010000130.1, forward strand.
TTGGAGACGGAGAATTCCTGAGATCTGCACTGTTACCGTCGAGGGAAAACCGCAATGAAATATAAAGAAAAATGTTACTCAAAAATCCACTGACCTTTGGGTTTTATTTTACTGAGGGATTTCTAAAAGAAATCAGTTGTTCTGTTCTCTTATATTAATATGTGTTATGGGTTAATTTTAACTGTTCAGAAGTAGTTTCCATAGGAGCAGTTGGTTAATGGTGTATAACTTACAGGTTTAATTGAATTTCAGCTATAGATGAATGAATGGCTGTACAATTAAATAAAAATACAGTTATGTAAAATGACAACACTACTTGTAATTTTACATTTTCTAGATGGTTTATTTAATACCATGTACATCTTTCCAGATGTTTTTTGAACCCAACAATACAGTTTGGTTGACAGCGTTCAAACAGCATTTTAGCACTGAAGATTCTTATAATGGTTACAAACGCAGTCCAGAAGACAGTCCACAGTTAGGGCTCCTATCAGGTCGTCTGGGACTCCTGCTTACCGGGTAGGGCTGTATCGGGACACATATTCAGTGTGTAGTGCAGGTTGGCACAGG
>JAODKC010000130.1:18235994-18248700 GCA_026777985.1 Mormyrops attenuatus
CTCGTTAACCCCGTGTGGAATCCTCCCGTTTACCTGCTGTTGTCAGTTTCCTGCTCGTTACCCTGTGTATTTAGTCCACGTTCTAGTCAGTCTTCCCCAGATCTGTCATTGATGTAGTGTTACCGATGTGCGTGCCTGGTGTCCCCTGTCTGTTTAATCTCCCTGGAATAAACCCCGTTTGCCCCGCAACCTTGGAGTGCTCGCTTCTTCCCTGCTCGCCGGACGCTGACCCGTGACACTATCGTGTAATATATGATATTTTTAGGTTGTGTTTAAATACATTTAGATTTTTAATTTCTTAAATCATGTTAGCCATCAGCAGTACATGTTTGTGTGTATTTCATGTAAACGGTCGAATTTTCAGTAACAAAAGAAGTATTAACTGCCTTCAGATCTTGGTAACAGGGTAGAAGTCATATCACAATGATTCGCTGATCTTTATTGAATTTTTTTGTTTTGTAAATAGGATCTATAACTAGAACCAGGCATCACAATAATTTATGAACAAGCAGTACTAATGTTAATAATATCTAATCTGTTTAAGTTTTTTTTTTTAAGTTTCGATGTTCTGTTTCGAAACAGATGTTTCTTGCTAAACTTAATTGATAAGTCTGACTCATGTCTTTGCAGCCCCCAGATGGAGAGATCAGAGTCACCTGCACCCAGCTGTCTGTCCATGAAGAGCGATGGCTCAATGAGACCCCCAATTGAATTTAGAGGAGAGAGTTCATTTAACGCAAGGTGACTTATCTGTTTTAGAGCAGTGTTGATACACTGAAGTTACTACCATCAACCTTGTTCACGTTAATTAAGCTACAGAGTTTTAAAAAAGTAGATCACCTCACTCCCAGAATTACCCATCTACTGGAAGGTTGGTGATTGTGTCCTTTTATTAGTTGCCAGATGGAGCAGCCTGAGTCACCTGTACCTGGCAGTCTGTCCATGAAAAAAGACATGAATGCGGACATTGACCAGAAGGGGAAACTCATCCAACCAGAGCTGCAAGAGATGCAAGGGAGTAGAAGTAAGAATATTTACAGTTGAATGGTTTTCAGTCTAGACCCAGACTCATCTCATTGATTGGAGAGATTTAAGAATTTTTTATTCTGAAATCAAATGTTGCACTTTTTTAATTAACACTTTTCTTTGGACTACTTTATTTTAATTGCCATTATTTAGACTTTCATACATTTTATCTTTATTTTCAGAATTGTTGAAGATACAGCAGACCCTAAAAGAAATTCTGAAAAGGAAGTATGAACACGTATTTGAAGGGACAGCAATGCAGGGGGATGCTGCGTTTGTCAGTGATATCTACACTGACCTGTACATCACAGAAGCTGGGAATGAATGGGTCAATGAACATGAGATGAGGCAGATCGAGACAAGATTTAGGAATCAAGTTAGAAAGGAGAGGGCTATACACTGCAATGGCATCTTCAAACCCTTTCCTGGTGAAGAACATCCCATCAGGACTGTGATGACATTGGGAATAGCTGGAATTGGAAAAACAGTCTCAGTCCAGAAGTTCATCCTTGACTGGGCAGAAGGAAAAGCAAATCAGGATGTTCATTTCATGTTTCCTCTTCAGTTCCGCGATCTTAATCTTGAAGAGGGTAAAAAGTTCAGTCTTATGGGACTTCTTCATCACTACTTTCCAGAACTAAAGAAAATGAAACAGTTTGAATTTGATAAATCCAAAGTTTTGTTCATCTTTGATGGTCTGGATGAGTGTCGATTTTTTCTAGATTTCCAGAACTGTGACGCCTGTAGTGATACAGGAGAGGTAACAGAACTGGACGTCTTACTGGCAAATCTCATTAAGGGAAACCTCCTTCCTTCTGCTCACCTCTGGATCACCTCCCGGCCAGCAGCAGCCAGCCAGATTCCGCCTGAATGTGTCCATCGGGTGACTGAGATACGAGGGTTTAATGATCCACAGAAGGATGAGTATTTCAGAAAGAAAATCAGTAATAAGAGAATGGCAAAGAAAGTCATCTCCTACCTGGAGAAGTCAAAGAGCCTCTATATCATGTGTCACATCCCAGTCTTCTGCTGGATTTCAGCAAATGTTCTTAAGGAGATGTTAGATGAAGACAAAGTTATCCCTACTTCTGTAACACAGATGTACATTCATTTCTTGACCATTCAGACAAACATTATTGAAAAGAAGTATCATCAGAGAAAAATGAAAAAGAAGACCTTACAATCCAACAAAAAGATCATTTTCAAACTGAGTCAGCTGGCTTTTGTGCAGCTGGAGAAGGGACATTTATTGTTTTACGAAGAGGACTTGAAAGAGTGTGGAATTCATCAAGAGGAAGCTTCAGTCTACTCTGGATTGTGTACAGATTTTTTTAAAAAGGAAGATGTGATGTCTCAGAGGAGAGTGTATAGCTTTGTGCATCTCAGCATTCAGGAATTTCTGGCTGCATTATATGTGTTTTATTTACACAGAACCAGCATCTGCAATCTTCCTTTGCTTGACAAAAGCCATGCCGACACAATGACAAGCCAAATCATTTTGAACTTGCACAAAAGTGCAGTGGATCAGGCCTTGGCCAGTGACAGAGGTCACCTGGATATTTTCCTACGTTTCCTCCTCGGAATTTCGTTAGATACTAATCAGAAACTCCTACAAGACTTACTGCCAGAGAACATCTCACTGAATATTGAGGGAATCAATCAATACATTAGGAAGAAGATTGAGGAGAATTTATCAACAGAGAAGTCCATGAATCTGTTCTACTGTCTGAATGAACTGAATGATACCGGCTTGATTAAGAAAGTCCAAAATTTTCTCAGATCTGGAAATCTATCAGACCAAAGTCTTTCACTGGCACATTGGTCTGCTCTGGTTTTTGTGTTGCTAACATCAGAGAAGGTAAAAGATGTATTTGACCTGAAGAAATACATCAGATCAGATGAAGCACTAGAGAAACTATTACCAGTCATCAAGTATTCCAGAAGAGCCCTGTAAGTATTCCAGGAAGACTAATGTTATAAATCATTCAGCAGTTCTGGACAAGTGTTCATTTTTTAAAGAGTAATGATGTTATGCAATGTGACACAGTGGTATAGTAAGGCTGACCTTATAAGTGGACAGCTCTTCTGGGAATTATACTTTATAATTATAAATAAAATTGAATTTGAATATTGTCTGACTAACCGCATGGCACAGTTGTGTACAGATATCTTTGGGTCCATCTAGTTAGCAACCTTTTATGTTTCAATCGTTTCATTTCTGTGATTACTACTAGAATGCAGTGCATGACCTTAAATAGGATATCATAGGTTTTCTTTGGTTTTCAGGTTGCTATAAATAAACCAGGATATTAAATCATATGGGTACTTAGCCTTCGTGATATAGTTTGTATAATAAACTATCAACACGTCTCTGTTAATGTACTTAACATTGTTTGTTAACTTTTGACATCCTTTTCAGGCTTGACCAGTGTAAGTTAACCAAGCAAGGCTGTGGATCTTTGACTACGGTTTTCAGCTCTGAATACTCACTCTTGAGAGAACTGGACCTGAGTGACAATGACCTACAGGATTCAGGGGTGAAGCTGCTCTCTGATGGACTGGGGAGTCCACAGTGTAAACTGGAGATTCTGAGGTCTGTATTTCTGTGGAATCTATAGAATAGAGATTACAAGTCTGTGATGGGTGTTGTTATGAAACAGCTTCAGGATAATATCAGTGACATGTATAATATAGCTGCATGATTAGCTTTAAGCAGATATATTGTGTTTGAGAGAGACTAACGCTGTGAAACAGAGAGTACTGCTCAAGTTAACGGCAAAGAAGGAAAAGCAAAAACATACTGAAGACTGTGCCCCACCCCCTTCCTCTGCACATTAGGATGTAGATAAATTTATCCCAGACAGAAGATAGAACATGCTGGACAGATGTCATCTATATTGTCTCTAGATGTCATCAATTTGATGTCATCTACTAATAATAACTGATGCGTATTCAGCTGCTTAAGCAGTAGTATCCTATACAATGCTTTCAAAAGTGCTATAAGCTGGATAATAGTATAATAACGATAATAATGAGCATTTATTCAGCATATAACCAGCAGACAAACATCATGATAATGACATAAAGTACTTGTCTTCAGACTAGACAGGTGTAACCTCTCAGAAAAATGCTGTGAATGGCTGGCCTCAGCTCTCAGCTCAAACCCCTCAAACCTGAAGGAACTGGACCTCAATGACAATGACCTACAGGATTCAGGAGTGAAGCAGCTCTCTGATGGACTGGGGAATCCACACTGCAAACTGGAGATTCTGAGGTCAGTATTACTGGAGAATTCACAGTGTAAACTGGAGATACTGAGGTCAGTATTACCTGGGAATCCACACTGTAAACTTGAGACAGATAGGTCTGTATTCTTGGGGAGTCCACACTATTACTTGGGAGTCTACACTGTAGACTGCAGATTCTGGGGGTAGTATTACTGGGGTATTCTCACATGAAACTGAAGATACCTATGTCAGTGTAACTGGGGAGTTCACACTATTACTGGGAAGTCCACAATGTAGCGTGTGGCTCTGTGGGCTAAGCCTGTGTGCCTGTAATCACAAGGTCACTGGTTCAAACCCAGCCTCAGCATGTCTGTGGGTCCTTGAGCAAGGCCCTTAACCCCCAGCTTCCTGGGTGCTGCTACAGGTGGCAGCCCTTTGTGGGCAACTTTCTTTGGAAAGAGCCAGTTGAGGGAGGCATAAAAGACAATTTACCTATGGGGATTAACAAAGTATCTATTATTATGCAAACCAGAGATTCTGAATCCAGTATTACTAAGGTATTTTCACATGAAAATGGAGATACTGAGGTCAGCATTACTAATTTACTGGGGAATTCAAAATGTAACACTGGAGATAAAGGTCAACACCTCTACATTTAAGTTTCATTTAAACAATCTGTGCCAGTAAACAATGTACCCGAATATTAACCTGAAATTCAGTCATCGGGATTTGAATATATAACAAAGCAAAGTTAGCTCAGTGAGTTACACTGCAGCCACCCACCAGGCCTATAGCCAGAAACAAATTTCGGGGGGGGGGGCTCTCAGGACTGAACCTGACTGGGGAGTGAAGCAAATTTCGAGGGGGGTTCAGACTCATAATTCTTGTAACTGGCTGTGTGTCTGCTCTGTCTGCTCAGTAGCAAACAATCTTTTGTTTTTATTTTTTATTTTGGGGGGGGGGGGGTCCTAACCCGCTATTTTATTATGTAGCTACATGTCTGCCTCACTCCTCCTGGGTGGGGGTTACAAACCTTCCCCTCTGTATGAGGGTTACATGTCCTGCCTGTTTGTTTGGCGGATTCCTTCCCCAGTTCGAAACAATGCAGTGAAGTGAATTATTGTGACAGTGCGCTTATGTACCGTCTGCTGCACTGGCATCCTGTGCTGGGATGGAAGCTCTCATGTTAACTCAACACTCATAGAGTTGGGAGATCATTCTGAACAATTTATCGATAAATTTCTGAGCACATTTTTACATTTCAAATTATTGCACAAAACCCAAATAGTAAATTGCAACCACTCCTGCATTCGCAGCTAAGTTCCCTTCCAGCGACCGGGTCGTTAAGCAAAATGGTCACTAAATTAAAATCATAGTAGCAAAGGTGTGACTGTGCTTACAATTTTACCCTTCCATACTGTTTCTTTTATTCTTCATGAAGTGGACATTTTGACAACATTTTATATATTCTACTTAAATGATCTTGCTCACTTTAATGTGCATTCTTGTCGGGTGTCCAAAATTTGGTCATAAATGTGCACATTGGTCAGAATTTTTTTTTTGTTTATTACCGTCGTGTTTACGAATGGTATTTGTTAAAATGAGGAGTGATTTTATTTGCTCTCACTCTTTGCCAATGAAATGACTGTTTCACGGATTTGTGGTCTAATTTAAAACATTGAAATGTGTGACACCACTGTTTGCTTTGGACCACTTTAAAAACCATCGTTCAGATTCTTTGGAAGACGCATCCTGGGAGAATGTTTGGTAAACAGGTATGATCTGTGTTTTGCTTCTCTCTCTACAGGCTGTCACTGTGTCAGATTTCAGAGGTGGGCTGCACCTCACTGGCTTCAGCTCTGCGTTCAAACCCCACACATCTGAGAGAGCTGGATCTGAGCTACAATCACCCAGGAGAGTCAGGAGTTAGGCTGCTCTCTGCCTGCCTGGAGGACCCCAGTTTTAAACTGAAGAAGCTGAAGTAAGTGTGGAGATTTTTGTGCAATTTCTATTTTCAGTTTTGTGCCAAATAAAAATGCACACCATCCGAATGGTCTATAGTGTGAGTAGCGAAGCTACCTGTATGTTCCTTCTCATTCTTCAACAGTGTGGACCATGGTGCAGAATCCCGGATTTTACCCGTGCCAAGAAAGTGTAAGTCTGCTTTCATTGCATCTAATATCTCACCTCTTGGAAGGGATAGGTTATTTATTTCAAACATTTGCCAAGATCTTATTACACATCACATCAGAATTACCAAGGACAAAAAATAATTGGTTTTACCATAGAAATGACCATAAAGATAATTACTGTATCAGTGATGCTGTCTTGCGTCTGCAGATGCTCGTCGGCTCACGCTGGACCCCAAAACGGCAAACCCAAACCTGATTCTGAGTGATGAGGACAGGAAAGTGGCTTGGACGGCGTATGAGCAGTCACATCCTGCTCACCCAGATAGGTTTGACTGCTGGGAACAAGTGCTGTGCAGTGAGGGTCTGTCTGATCGCTGCTACTGGGAAGCTGAGTGGACTGGGATGTATGGAGTTACGATAGGGATGTCTTATAAAGGAATCGGCAGGAAAGGTCTAGGTGATGCCTGCAGACTTGGCTACAATGATAAGTCCTGGGTTCTGTGCTGCACTGATAAGAATTACATTGCTATTCACAATAAGAAGGACACGGAAATAGCTACACAAGACCTCACACAAAGAATAGCAGTGTACCTGGACCAGCCGGCCGGCACTCTCTCTTTTTATAGTGTTTCCTCAGAAAAACTGACCCTTCTGCACAGGTTCCAGTCCGCTTTCACTGAGCCCCTCTATCCCGGCTTTTGGGTTTCCAACACCGGCTCCACTATGTCCCTTTTCCATTTGGAAGAGCTACCTGTGTAAGGGGTTATGATGGACGAATGGATCGTATTTGTATTTGTTTTTTTTGGGGGACTTTTATCTGAGTTTATTCGTCTTCCGTGTGAACGAGGTGCGTCAGCTGATGGGTGGGGAGGCTTGGCCTCAGCACCCAGTTATGTTGCACGTTGACTCCTCATGTATTTAAGAAAAAGTGGAAGTGGGATTTAAGTGGCGCTCCACCCAGGTGTCAGTTGTGCACGGAGACTGGAGTTGGAAAGCAGTAGCTTTTATTGAAAGCTGTGATTTTAAATGTCTACAGTCTAGAATGGGAAAACAGTATGTAGTGTATGCTTAAGTTGGGTGGACTGCACCAAGAGCTTCAGGTTGACTTGGTGTTAAATTTGCTAAAAGACACATTTTAATTTTGCCAGAAAAAGAAAGGAATAATGCTGATTGTATTTTCTCTACCTTGGGGTGTCTCAGTGGTGATAAGATGGCTGTTACCGTCCATTGCTGCCTTTGTTTAGCTGCCAGCAGGAACCCCAAGAAGATGTTGCCTTTGCTCTATGGCTTCAGGAGCTGTTTAAAAAGCTACAGCGAAAGGATGCTCAATATTTGGGTGATGTGGACCTCTTTTTGGTGATCAGTTTTTGGAGGGTTTGGCTGATGATGCAGTGAGACAAGATCTGAAAGATCATGTTACTTTATGACCTTCTTTGTCCTTTGTAAATGTGAAGGAGGAAACTTTACTTTGTATGGAGTTTTGGTATGCATAGTGTGAGTAAAAAGGGTGTGGACAATTTAAGAAAAGATCTCAGAAGTGTGGTTACCTTAGATACAAAGCAGCTAATGACACGGAGTTGGTTTCACATTTGGGGGCAGAGTGAGGGCCCAGATCAGACTTACCACAGCAACCTTTGTCAGCTTCTGTGCCTCGTGATCCGTCATGCTATCCAGGGAAGAGCTTCCTTGGCCACACTCTACCTGGAGAGCTCAGTCACAAAGACATCGATGTGTCACTGCTTATCAATAGCGCGAATGGTAGACAGTACCATCAAGTGGGTTTCATTCAGTGAAATGACGGGGACCAGAGACCCACGGAGATTACTCAGCAGCAGAATTGCAGTGTGTGCTGCCATCCCCCAGATGGGGAAGAACATGGAGAGTTGGAGTGAGAAGCTCCCCACAGCACCCCCCGTAAGTGCTGAAGAGGGCAGCTCAGGGTACAGTCAGCCCCTGCATGAGGAGGTTCGGGGGCTGAGGACCCGCTGCAGGTGCCTGGAGGAGTAGCTAGAGGAGGCCCCACTGACACCAGCTCTCCCCGTCTCCGCTGACAACGCTTACCTCCAAAACAACATCAGCTGTCTTAACGATACCATCAATGGACTGTGAGAAGGAAAAAATGTAGAGCGGTGCTGCTTTGAGAAAACATTACGTGGTGATTTCAGGTTATACACACTGAAATAGTTACATTTACACACATGATATGTTTAATACTGTATAGAGGGTTTATTTAGTCTAGATCATAAATGTCAGCTTACCCACTGTTTATCTCCTTTATGTTATTCTTTGATTGTATCTTTCATTGTACTTTCATTTTCATTGTAAGACTGTACAGTCAAAGTTTATGGGAACTACATTCCCTTGCTGTCTGAGTCCATGGGTGAGCTGGTATTTAATAATAAAAATATCAAATAAATCATCAGACTTATTGTGTGGTAATTAAAACAGGTAAAACCTGTGTCGGTTTGGCTGCTGCACTGAGGCATCGTGGTCTTTGCTTATTGTTTCCATGACCTTCTGTGAACGGCCTCTTCTTTTGGAAATCCCTGGTTTTCTGATAGAACTTCAGGACTCACAGCGAATGCCGTTTCCTTTTCTTCTGCAGTAATGTCAACCTTTTTCTACCTCTTTTTTCTTTCAGTTTCTTCCGTTTCCACGTGTCCTTGTTCCTGAATATTCTGCATCTGTCTTCCATCGCCATCTACCTCTACTTCCTGTATCACCACTTCACCACTATCTGTCTCCATTTCTTCACCATCTTGTATTGGATTAACCTCAATTCTTCCATCCCTTCCAACTTCACTCACTTTACTTCAAAACAGATGTGCTATTGATAGGCATTAGTACATCAGTTAGTGAGGCTGTAAAACCTAAACTTACTATTGAAAATACTCAAGTATATCCATCACCTCACATTTGCAAACTTGGCATCCTACATTATGCATAATTTACCTTTGAAACATTTTTCCACCTCCATAATATTGCTAGACTCAGGTCATTTCTGTTGCTACCTGATAGCAAGTGATTGGTCCACACCTTCATAACAACTACACTGGACTACTGTAATGCCCTTTTCCCAGTCTTCCATCCAAATCTGTAAACAAACTGCAATATGTTCAACTTTAACTTATTTTACTGTGCAGCACATGGTTGGCCAGTCGTATCCAGAAAGGGCCATAGTATATGCAGGTCTTTGCTGCAATGCCCTAAACAGAGGACTGATTGGCTGCTTCACAGAACACTCCCCAGGTCCCCCTACTTCACTGTTTTTATCTTGCATAGTGATGAGGAAATACAGTCTCATCTATCAAAGAAACATGGTGATAATGATTTTTTACACACAAAACTTTACATTTGTAACAATTAGCTTTAACATCACAATCAGCCACTATCACAATAGAACACAGGGAACTACATATATACATATGTATACAATATAGTGATTACACAGTTCACTGAATGATGTGAGTACACGAAACAGTGGGCATTAGTAAGTAGGCGAAGCTGTGATCATGGTCCGAGTAACAGTCCATTCCTGCAATCCGAAGGAAGGAACAGAAGGGGCAGGCAAATATGAGGTCAGAAAAGGGGCAAAGGTCAAAAACTAGGCAATCTGCAACCAGATCCAAATCAAAAAGGCAGAATGTGAATGAAGCAAGAATCAAAACCAAAACAACACTGGGGACCACTCCAAGGTAGACAAAGTAACAAGCCCAGAAAGAATCAAGCAGGTAAATGTAAGGTAAGTTTTGACAGGTGTGAACAATTTATCGGTAAGGTAATGCACCAAACTGAACAGCTGTCACTCTCCAGGAACAGGAAGATGACAGCAAGGCATTCTGGGTAATGGAGTACTTAAAGCCCAGTTCGTTAAAGCTACTAATATGTCTGGGCACAAATTTTCATTCCTATTGATAAAACTTCTCAGAAATCTGACATTAAACTTCTTTTGTGATGCTGTTAGATATTGAAATATTGCAGAATGTATTGGACCTGAATGTCTCACAGTAGTACATTAGTGTAAATATGCGATATGAAGCATAATCCTCAAAGTAATCAGGTATTTTCTGTTAAACAATGTACAGGTATACCTTTAGTTTTACACGTATACACACAATCAAAATCATCAGTGAATAAGACACATTTAGTCATTCACTAAGGCCAATTAAACATGTGTAAGCAGAGCTAACATACATTACCTAATATAGAATGACCCATTCTCTTTTTAACTGAGTAACTGCAAATAACCATAATGAAACTGCAAAGAAACAGTAAAAAGAAATGTAATTTATGATGAAAAACTTTCCAAAATACCAACTGCTTTTCAGAGTTTTTCCTTTTTTCCCCAGACATCCACAGGTGCTGACATTGTGCGATGAATCGTGACATATATCCTGAGAATGGGCTGCTGCACCAAGGATGAGTAGCAGGCAGCTTTTCCAAGGAAATGCAGGCGGGAGACGTCTGGGATCCAGAGTGAAGATAGAAACACAGAGGAAAGGAACAAGCAGAGGATGTGGGGGGAACAGGACTGCAGGACCAGGTGAAGTTTATGGGAACACAGGTGACTGGTGTAACGCCCTATATGAAGGATTCTGTGTTTAATAGAAACTCAATGAATTTAACTTAAATATATAAAGGCTAATCTTTTTAATATGTCTAGCTTTTAAAGGAAATGAAATCAATTAACTTAACTGGTGACGCCAGAGCAAAATACTAAAAATATCATTTTAAAAATGTACTCATATTAATTTTGCTCTTAATAAACACTACTATTGAACATTCCACATTTATTGTATCAGAATTTATAACCCTTAATTCATACTCCCTGATGCTTTTATTCCCCCCCCAAAAACACTAGCAGCAGCAGAACCACAATTTCATCTTTTCTTCTGCTGAGGCAACAGCGCCACCCAGTGAGCCACTGCACCAGCTTTCAGAGTACGTCACACTCCAGCTTTCAGAGTACATCACACTCCGCTGTTTACTGAGCTTCACCACCCTATCATCACCTTACTGTTTGAAGACTTACGGCAAAGTACAGTGAGGCACACACTGCAGAAAGACCCCAAGAAAATGTAACCAGCAAATGTGGTTTATTTCAGTTGAACTGGATCACGGCAAAAACAAACTGAGGAAAATCAAACCTTACTTCCCAGTTAGTGGTTGAGACATTAGTGCTACATTCCCATTCTAGAGTAAATCTGAATTTGTGCTTTAAATTTCTTTCTTTTTTGAGATATTAATGGAAGCTTCATCTTGGAACAACATGCTAAAGATGCTGTTTTAATGGGGAATCATGTCTTTTACAGTCTCTTGTTCTGATAATCTTTCTCATCGTTCTTCTAGGCAGGAAATTCACATTTAGAAAGATGTGAATGTCCAGGGTCCATGGACTCAAATTAAACATTCAGGGGATACTGAGAACTAGTCAACTCAACTAGAATCCTTCTGAAAAGAATAACACTAACAGTGGGATGGAGTTTAATGGCCATGATTTACTGTAGCTGCATGACTCCAGGGATCTGGATTAAGTTGTTTTTGGCATAGAGATGGGGAGGGGGGGGGGGTTTCAGGCGGTGATAGGAGGAGCAACTGGACAGATTTCGGAAGTCAAGGAACTCCAGAAAACAATGACCCAAAAGGCCTGAAGTCCACTCCTCCACTTAGTCCAGCACCATCATAGGCGCGACCCCAACCTCCTCGTCCCTGGACTGCGAATGCTGCAGCTCCCGCCTGACTTCGGCGGAGATCTGAGCATGTATCTGGAACTTGAGCAATTCCAACAGCGCCCCCTTCTGCTCGGAGGCCAGGTCCGCCTTGTAGCGCTGCACCAATGTGAGCAGGCTTTGGTGCCACAGCACAGGAAGGGTGCGCTTCTCTGTTCGGAAGCGCAGGAAGTGGGCCACGAGCGCGTCCAGCACCCGGAAGGGCAGGGCGTACTTTTTGTCCAGCAGTAGCCGCAGGAAGATGCTGTTGGCGCCATTGTACTCCATCTCAGCCAGCTTGAGCATGGCGGCACTGGGGGCACGAGGGTTGTGTCATGTGAGAGGTCATGTGATTTAGGAACACAAAAAGACTCGACACACGCCTGCCCCCACCTCCCTACAAACCCTCCACATACCTGGAGTACAGCACAGGCACAGAGCACTTGGTCAAGACGCTGCCGATGATGATGGCCTCCCGAAGTGTGCAGGTTCCCGACTCGCCCAGCGGACTCAGGATTCCTGGGGGGGGGGGGGGGGGGGGGGGGGCCAGCCCGCGGCGGGGAACCCCCACGGGGCCCGCCGGCCAAAGGACCGGGGGGGGGAGTTGACCATG
>JAODKC010000130.1:18252561-18264666 GCA_026777985.1 Mormyrops attenuatus
TCAAAAAGCCTGATTGCTCTTCATCAATGACAGTGTTTAAGCTCTTTTTAAGCCTTTTGGCAAACACTAGTGCAAAATTTTTTGCATCGTTATTCAATAAGCTAATCGGTCTCCAATTTTCTATATATACTTTGTCTTTATTAGGCTTATGGATAAGTGTAATGATTCCCTGCTTCAGTGATGTAGGAAGTTCACCTGAAATCAATTATTCCTGAAATACTGCCAGCAGAAAAGGCAGCCAGTTACAACCCAAAACTCAGCGCAGTTACCGTCATCATGGCGTCGCAATATTTGTCGTCATTAACATGTCTCAGGATTTGTTCGTCATCAAGATGTTGAACCATATCTGATGTGAGGACAAAACCGACAACAAAAATATTCTGTTGAACCTATGGAAAAGGGTAACGTGAAATTTACAACTACATTCTGTCATCCGTAACAACGACGGGGATATGTTTCTCTTTTTAAAAAATAAATGAGTGTATATTTTAATTAAATAGCTTACCTGGTTAAATTACTGAATATTTACAATATGCCTGTTATATAAACATTAAAGAAGTAAACATGAGATGGAAAATGCGTGTTCCCTACTCAGAAACTTGTTTTATCTCCTCAAAGTGAACTACAAGTGTGGCAACGCCGGAAACCGGCGTCTCCGGACCTTCCGGTCACATAGCTACGTAACTTCCTGTCGCAGAAGAACGGCTCGGCTTTAAACTGGTGAAGTATTAGCGTAGCTTAGAAGTCGTTATATCATAGGGATATGGGGGTGACTTGGTAAGTTTTGGAAATCAGAACTCGAATTAACATGCCGCTCTTAAAAAAATCCATTATCTGTAACTAGGAGAGGGCTAGGAAAGAAAGAAGACTACATTCGTATCCCCGCGATGTATGGACGTTATACTTAATCATTTTGGATCTGGATTCCTTCATGGCATTAAAAGATTAATGTTGCATAACTATGAAGATTAGGTTGTGGAAATAATGGCATTTGGTACAAGGACAGTTATTTTCTTGTTAACCTAGCAGGTCATCGATAGCATGCCAAGTGTGATTTTTTTTTTTTTTTTTTTTTTTCGAGTTTGTTGCGATCGTTCCATATATGTGTAGCGTGTGCATGCATGTGAATGTGTATATGTGGCTTTAACTGTCGATCTCTACATATTTCCTCCTCACGTTACTTTGCACATTAATAAGCCTTTATATAATCTACCGTTTTTTTATTACGCGTATGTATGTTGCTGCTTTTATGTTCCTGTTTTACATATACGTATGTAATATACAATTTTGACAGTGCGTATATAATAAAAATGTATAACTATTATATTATTAAATTGGTTGTGCTTCTTTGTTTCCTCATAGCAGCTTTTTTCCCTTTCAGTGTCTCCCAGGTTCCGGTGGCAGAGGGGAAGAGTGTACAGCAGACAGTGGACATCCTCCACAGGAAGCTGGAGCAGCTGGGTGCAGTGAAGCAGGGCAACTTCTTTGTGGACTGTGAGACCTACCATGCTGCGGGCACTACCAGCGGTAACTGCAGGGCTGGGGGGTGAGGGCAGGAGGTACATCATTCTGGGTGTTATCCGTGTTATGTGTTTCACTCGGAAAGATTGCTGCTCATTCTTCTAAGAAGAATGCAGATCTTTCGATGGCCACAGCTTTTGTATCTTAGAATGAGACATATTTCCAAGATGTGTTCAGTGAATGGAGCCTTGTTTCTACAATCGCCGAAAGAACTGTATGCTTCGTTGGCTTATTTCTAATATTCATCCTATTAATTAATTGGTTTCAAAAAAGCTTTTGATGGGTCATATCAATTCACTCATTAAAATCAAAATAAATGGAATCAAGAAAATGAAGCTTTGAAATATGAAAAATTGATTATCAAGTTCTCTTATCACTGCTTATGATCGGTTATTTTATTGGTTCCCGCTGGGTTACACTGACTGTTGAATGACTAATTTCTCTTCACAGAACGGCACTGCTTGCTTTACCCCTGATTATTTTTTGTTCTACTTTTGCCCTTCCCAGGTGTTATCAGGCTCTGTAGCCTTCAGCATTGCTCTGAAAGATGGGGGGGGGGGGTGGCTAAGCAGTATATTCCCTGCCAAACCAATTACCTGCTTTACACACTGCAGGCCATTTTTAAACTGGCAAGTATGTTGGTACTGATCGGTGGAGCGAAGTGGCTATGAAAGATGTGAGGGGATGTTTTTTTTCCTCCGTTAGCCTTCATCCATGCTTATGCTACCCATCTTACGCTTCATGCAGGTCAGCCGGCCAAGTTTCTGTACGTGATGCATAACTCGGAGACGCCACTTAGCTGCATGGCCATGTTTGAAGGCGGCCCCTGCCTCATCGCCGACGGCAACTTCGACGTGCTGATGGTGAAGCTCAAGAGTCACTTCCAGAATGCCAAAGGCCACAAGGTGGAAACCCGCGGCGCCCGCTACCAGTACTGCGATTTCCTGGTGAAGGTGGGGACCGTCACCATGAGCTCCAGCGCTCGTGGGATCTCTGTAGAGGTGAGTGAAGCCAAAGAAGAACAAATGATAGAATTATAAAATAGGACATGATATCGCATTGTGATATAACTGTAATTACATACTGTAAATCACCAGTGCTTTATATGGCGGGCATAAACATTTGTCTGAACGCTGACTTTTCAGCACCATACGGACATTGACTTGCATCCATAATTTGGTAAGCAGATTAACTGTAAAATGTTAATGAAAGGCATATTGTGACACCCAACATTTAAACAGTTAGTAATCTGTATAAATTAAGTGTATCCTTATGATTATTAAATTCAGCTAGCACTTCATGCCGCATGCTTCTGTTTTGGTATATCAGGAAAGCGATAAGTACTGAAGCGGTGGTGAGGAAAGGGACAGATCAGCAGCCACAACATCTTTTTAAAAGTGTTAAAATTGTGGATAAACAAGGTAAAAAAGACACTGGAAGTCCAACACATTTATTAAACACAATATGCCAAATTTATACAGATTGCTAACTTTTGGGCTTCACAGTGCGCCTGTCATTAATATTTTAGACATACTACTAATCTGCTTACCAAATTGTGGGTGTAAGTAAACATCCATATAGTAATGAAAAGCCGGCGTCCGCGCAAATGTTTATGGCGTATTCTGAAGCCCTGGTGTTTATTGCGCATGTGCCATATAATCATGACGTGATATCGTGCAGCCCTAGAATGAGATAAAAATACTTTATTGATCCCAGAGGTAAATGATTTTGCAGACATCAGCGAGGTACAGAGTGTGCAGATACAAACGTAGTGCAAAACAAACATAGTGCAAATGGTACTCGGGATATAAACAGAGCATTGTGAAGGAAATGTATAATTTAAAGTGTGATGTATGTACAATTAAAAGCAGATAGTACCAGACTTTTGCTTTGTTAAAGATGAAATGTTGCCCTGATGTGTTCTGGCTGGGAGTGAGGGCTGGAACATTGGGAGGCGGCTCATAAAAGATCCCCAGTCGTGCCTCTTCTATTGTTGCAATGAACTGGAATTGTTTTCCACTTGAAATCGGTGCCTGTAGAGGGCGCAGAAACGAGTTTCAAAGAGAAGTGTGACCATGTTGTTTTTCTTCAGGTGCAGGCTGATATGGATGGATGGATGGATGGATGGATGGATGGAAAGTAGATTTCTTAAGAAAAGAAACTTAGGGTCAGGGGTGAGGTCAATGGGGGTGCCTGTGTGTTCTGGAGATGGCTTGCTGTTTCATCCAGGGGTGTAATTTCTGCTGATGTTCCCCCATGCAGGTGGAGTACTGCCCATGTGTCGTGCCGGGAGACTGCTGGAACCTGATGAAGGAGTTCATGCAAAGCTTTCTGGGCTCCAATGTCCCAGAGGTGCCCTCTGTGTTCGCTGCCAAGCCGGACGGACTCTACGCTCCTGCTGACTGCACCGACACTATGACTCAGTACTTGGAGCTGTTCAACAAGGTCCGCAAGCAGCAGGCAGTGCCGGGGAGTGGCGTGCGGTGAAAGGGGTCAGACCCGGACAGGGAGGCATGGATGTCCCACCAGAAAAGAAAGAGTGATGGAAGGAGATCCAGCAGTAACAGCTGAATGGGAAGTCTGAAGCTTTGGACAGTGTGCCTGGCTTTGCAAGCTCTACCAAACTGAATTTGGAGATGGCACAGTCAACAGGTTTATTTTTTAAAAAACAGCACTTTTTCAAAATTGGTGATCAGATGATATCATTGTGACATCATGAAAGAGTTTGCAGGTGTTCTGCATTTTCATATGTATTAAGGGGATTCAAAGAGTGTGAAATCTTGCAGTGTACTGTTCTTTACTGGCTGTGTTTTTCACGCTTGCTTCAGGTTATTAAATCAGAGGAAAATATCCAGCAGCTTAGATGGTCACTGCTTTGTCAGTAGATTACAGTTTGTGTAAGATTTTCACTAATTTGTTTTTTTTTTTTAAACAATTCTTAAAGTTTCTCTCTGGTGTCATGTAAAACTTTAAAAACAAGCATAATATTAAAGAAGTATTCATTTAGACTAAATTAAATGTTCCCAGGAGTGTGACATTTTTTTTTTTTTTTTACTTAAATCACTAAATTGGTACCAAGACATTGAGTATGTAATTTTACATATTAGATATATTTAACAAAATATGTATACGTAATGTCAAAAGTGTTTTATAAATTGTTGTAATATTTGATTTGGTGTAAAACTGAATTGGACTGCAAAGGAAAAGCACTCAGATGT
Source organism: Mormyrops attenuatus (assembly GCA_026777985.1). NCBI lineage: Eukaryota > Metazoa > Chordata > Actinopteri > Osteoglossiformes > Mormyridae > Mormyrops > Mormyrops attenuatus. Next base: position 18,257,301 of record JAODKC010000130.1, read on the forward strand.
AAATAAACAAGGGAAGATTGGATAAGTTTCATAAGAAAATGACGTTTTGTTTGTGTTAAGGATAACGTGGTATAAAAACGTGAATTTTTGTACCTGGTACCAATATTTTACATGAGTATTGTCTCGTCTGGGTTAATAATTTCCCCCCACGTGCTTAATTGTTCCCATTGTTTGGCTTGCAGCCATTTTAACCATATTCATCTGAACCATCTGAACACCCATAAGAAGAACGGAATATACCTACGGGTAGTGAGAATGCCGGTAGCTGGAAAGTGAGGCATTTACTTTTCCTAGCAATGGATTTTTGTGTTTTATTTTACCGGCACAGTTGTGTATTAACTTCCCCGTGCGAAGTTGCTCAGTTGCCTGGGCAGGGCCTTCGTGCCGGACACCTCCAGTTGTGTCACGACGGAGACAGCCAATCGCAAACGAGCTGACACGCCGCGGGATCCACCCACCAAGCAGGTCCGCCGCACGAGCCGCATCCGAGGCTCTGAAACGCAGTTATCCATTTCCCTGTAGCTGCATTCCCTCCTCCTTCCTTCCCCTCCCTTCGTCCCCCCCCCCAGAGATGAAAGCGTTGTTTCACGACGCGAGCAGATCCTCTCTCTCCAACGGGTCTTGCATACTCGGCATCCGTACGCTGAACTCTGGCAACCGAGGACTTACAAATGACAAAAATATATTAAAAAGTAGAAGAGCGCAAAGCGACTTGTCGCAGCAGCACGTTTATCACAGAGCCGGCATAATTATAAGCGCTAACACAGTCAGCTCGATGCGGCCCGAGCTCGTTTGAACCCTTTTAACCTCTCCCGTAATCAATAGGATGATCGACACTGCGCCGACCAATGGGAGCCGGCCTTTGCCGGAAGATTGATCACTTGGGATCCAATCAGAGCGACTTGTTACCGTCTCCTCAACTAGTTCGGTTGTCTCGGGGACTGTGACAGCTCGCGCGTGCAGATGATGGCGGTAAATAAAACCCTACACAAAACCATAAAAGACGCATATGTGATTAAATAAAAAGAGAAAGGGGGAGAAAGTCAAAATGCGTAGTGCATGCCCATTAGTTTTGTTTAATGTCTTGCCAGTGTTGTAAATGGAAAGAGTGAAATCTTTTAAAGTTCTGAGTTGCATTCTCTGCCCCCTGTCTCTTTGAGAACCAATTACTTTAATCCGCGCTGATCTTCTGTTGTTTTGTTTAAAGACTGACATAAAAGTTGCCTCTGAATAACATCTCTAGAGACGGCCGGGGCGCCCGGCGGACGCGCGTTTTCCTTCGCCCGTATGCCCGGGCCGGACCGCTGGAAGTTGACGACCGTCTCTCGCCGGGGGAGAGTTCAGCCGCAGACTGAGAGTGGTCTTTGTTCTGGTAAGTGGCTAACTAGCCATCGAGGCTGCACGCATTGTCAGGTAAACGAGGCAGCCGGCTAGTCTCGTCTTGGGACGGGTGTTGCATGAGTGAGGTTTGTTATTTATTTCATTATTTGCATTTGCTTTACGGATGGCCGTCAACAAAGGCGCCCGCTAAGATCATCGGGGAGGGAAGGTTGGAAAGAAAAAAAAGAAAAATTGAGGTGCCGGTAATGAAAACAGGGTAAACCGACATGGGGGTGGTAGTCAGCAGCAGTGATTTTTTTTGGGGGGGGGGGAAGTTTTTTTTTAATGGCATGCAGAGGTTGCTACACGCTAGCCCTCTATCACTTACAGGGGCAATCGGGCATTTTTTCTGTTGCTTGTTCGTTTTGTAGTTTGTGAAGTGAGTGTGGGTGCAGGTAGGTAGCAGCTGGCCGGCAGAAAAGGCGCTTTTAAAGAGAGAATCGCACTGAGTTGGGAGTATGGATAAGGTGACCCAAAGGCACGGTGTCTTTTGCAAGCATCGTGCGAAAGCAGCCGGAGACCTTTCATGGCCTTATTCCCTTTACATAGTTGGGTTAGTTCGCCTGGACTCGCCGCCTGGCCCCTCGTTCTTGCGCCGGGATTCACGTGAACGACATTGTTGTCCACTGTGAGTCCAGTGTTCCGTCTTCTGAACGTGTTTTTTCTCATCCTGCAGCTGAGTAAATGTTTTTTCTGGGACGTGAAGGTGTCGTGACAGATGGACAGCGAGGTCTTCTGAAGGTTTTCCGAAGTTGCGATGTTTTTGCAGCACGCCTCTGTTTTAAAGCACACTCAAACCTCTTTATACAGTAAGCGGGCGTCCTTCGCTTTTGCCCATTTTACCCTTTAACTCAATTCTTGATATTTCGGCAAATTTGAACAGCAGTTGAACCCATCGATTTGGAACCAATAATGCTTTGGTCTCCGTTTCAGTAAGGTATCCACTCCAATTTTGGTCAATAATGGGTGCTGATTATCCACTATTATATTTTATTATTTAAAATTGTCTAGCTAAATATTGAAATGTGTGAATATTGTGTGTGCCCTGTAATGGATTGGCCTCCCACCTAAGGTGTCTCCTACCTTGTGCCCTATCCGTCCTGAGATTATACCGATTCTGCAGCAGAGATGAGCTTATGAAGACTGATAGATGAATGGAAACTAATTTGTCTGCCCTGTCCACTTTGGCTGATTTAAATGTAACTTTTTTTCTTAATGACTTCGTCCTGTTTCTGTCTTTCTGCAGTATGAACCTTAGCAAGGCGCAGGGGCGTGCGTCCTGAGAGAGATCGCATGTGCATGTGCAGCGATGGACCGCTGTAAGCACGTGGGGCGTCTCCGGCTGGCGCAGGACCACTCCATCTTGAACCCGCAGAAATGGCGCTGTGTGGACTGCGGCACCACCGAGTCGGTGTGGGCGTGCCTGAAGTGCTCGCACGTGGCTTGTGGCCGCTACATGGAGGAGCACGACCTCAACCACTTCCAGGCGTCCCACCACCCGCTGGCCATGGAGGTGCGAGAGCTGGACGTTTTCTGCCACGCCTGCGGCGACTACGTGCTGAACGACAATGCGGAGGGTGACCTCAAGCTGCTGCGGGCCGCCCTGTCCACGGTGCGAGGCGGGTCCACCCGGCGTGCACTGCGCTCACAGACATCCGCCGGTGACTCTCCGCTACGTGGGGCCGAGGGTGGGAAGGCCGACGCAGGGGCCCGACCCACCATGCAGGCGGCGCTTCTGCACAGGCGGCGTGTGTTGTTGGCCAGGGTCCTGCACACCTGGCAGAGCCGGCGGCGGGACAGGCAGCGGCAGCGGGAGCAGGAGCTGGAGCAGCACAAGGAGGAGCTGCGGCGTCGCCGGCAGGAGGTGAAGAGGAGGGTCCTGGAGGAGCTGGCCAGCGTCCCCCCCAGGAAGAGTGCGCGGCTGCTAACCCAGCTGCCGCGGCGTACAGCTCTCATCCCCCGCAAGTTTCGCGACCCTCCGGAGCGGGTGCCAGTGGTGCGGCCGCACCCGGGTCCTCTTCTGAGCTTCCGGCAGAAGCCTCTTGACGGAGCCAGTTCTAGAAGGTTCCGCAAGCACTCCTCCACCAGCGCGGTGGCCCGTCGAAAGGTGGCGCCGGGTGTCACGGGGCTACGCAACCTGGGGAACACGTGCTACATGAACTCCATCCTGCAGGTGCTGAGCCACCTACAGAAGTTCCGCGAGTGCTTTCTCACGCTGGACCTGTGCGAGACCGAGGAGCTCCTGGCCAAGACGCGACGCTCGCAGGGCACACGGGTGGTGTCGGGTGGCCTGGTGAACAGCGCCCCGGTGTCAAGGGGGACTCTCGGCCGCATGGACAAGCTGGGGAGCGGGGGGTGCCTCACCGTAGGCGGCAAGCAGGGCCTCAGGCCCAGCCTGAATGCCGCTGAGCTGGTCCAGCCCAAGGAGCCGCGCTCCTCCACCCGTCACCAGATGTCACTGTGCCATGAGCTGCACACCCTGTTCCGGGTCATGTGGTCGGGCCGCTGGTCACTGGTGTCCCCGTTCGCCATGTTGCACTCCGTGTGGAACCTGATCCCATCCTTCCGGGGTTACGACCAGCAGGACGCGCAGGAGTTCCTGTGCGAGCTGCTGGACAAGGTGCAGCAGGAGTTGGAGTCAGAGGGCACCAGACGAAAGATCGTCATCCCCATTTCCCAGCGGAGGCTCACAAAGCAGGTGCTCAAGGTACTCAACACTATCTTCCACGGACAGCTGTTGAGCCAGGTGAGTATTGGCTGTTTCCCGGTCCCGTCAGATGTGTGACTGATAATGCACCTAGGTCAGTAATGCGATCAGCGCATTGCTCTGCATGACATAGACATAAGCAGGCAAGTCGCAAGGCTCTGAAAGCTTCCAGGAGACCATCGGCCTGCTAAAGGCTCTGCAACGACTTTCTGTGTGCTGTCCTTGTGCATTGAGGGCACTTGTAACATACTGAAGGGTTTTCCTTTGAGTGATTCCTTCACATCAAGGGTAACCAGTGTTATCCGCAAAGGGACAGTGCGTATGCGGGATTTTGGAATAACCTTTAGATCAGCTGTTCAAGCCTAGGTGTGAGCACTCTTCAGCCAATCAGTCCTCTAATTAGTATTCTAATTAGGGAGTTGCAAAAAAACCCGTGCGCACAACGGCCCTTTCTGGGAAAGACTGCCCAGTCCTGCTGTACACCTTCAAAAGAATTATTATTGAAATACGTTAAATCTTCCATTAAACGTCAGCTTACTATGAATTGTTATAGGATCGTGAACAGCTGAAAAAGGTTTATGAATGGCAGAGTTTGTCCAACATTCACAGAATTTGCAAAGAGGGACTGATTTACATTTTTGCATAGGGTTACGTTTCCCTATATCTAGTGCTGTGGGGGGGGGGTTGCGGCAGAATAAACCTGCCCTGCACAGGTGCTTATTGTGATGAGTAGAGGCCCTGATACAGCCGCTGCGCCCCACATGTGGGTTCAGTCTGAGGGACGGAGGGGGGCTGATCTGGTTCTGTATTCTGAAGTTTATATATTTCAAGGATCCATTGCTGTGAGTTTGGTTTCTGTCCTGTTACTAAGGTTTGGAATTTTTACGATTTCTAACTGCTTTTCTGAGCATTTAGAAAATCGCTGTTTTTTTTTTTTTTTAAACCCCCCAAGTTGTATCAACAGATTAGTGAAGCAAATTTGATCATTTTTGAGTATGATTAGAAATGAGGTTAATATTATGGGTTTCTTGAATTATCCTTAGAAACACAAGACAAAATGTAATATCAGTTATGTATGAATCATTTGCCCATAAACAGAAAGCTTGGCAGTTTAATTTCCACTAATGTACTTGTCTGGGAATAATCAGACAACAGGCTGGCTGTGATTATGTTTTGCCTCACAATATTATATGAATGAATGATTTATTTTTCTTAAAACCATTTCCTTAGCTATTTCTATCTGGGCTCATCTAAGATCATTTAAACTTTGATCAATCCAGTATTTTGTTGAATGCTCCAGTAGAACTCTGGGTAGCAATATGAGCGATAGGTGTCTGGCAGGTTCGTTGGTCGCTATCCCTAATCGGTGCTCCATTTCTTCCTGGCTCTTCAGGTGACTTGTCTGTCCTGTAACTACAAGTCGAACACAGTGGAGCCTTTCTGGGACCTGTCTCTGGAGTTCCCGGAGAGATACCACAGCGTGAGCAAGTCGGCCAGCGCTCTGGCTTGCCGCCGCAGCTGCTCGCTCACCGAGATGCTGGCCAAGTTCACCGAGACCGAGGCCCTGGAGGGAAGGATCTATGCCTGCAACCACTGCAACAGTCAGTACTGCGCCTCTTTGTGCTGCTGTCACTAGTGATCTGTTTTTCCGTTGCAATATTTGGTGCAGTTCAGCTGGATTTGTTGATGGCTTAAGGGACACATGGCCCTGCGAGCCAGATTCAGATCTCTTTAATGTTGACTAAGTCCTTATGAAATGTTTATATTTTTTAATAATCTAAGTTCTGAAACAGACATCATGTGTGAGTGGCGAACCTGCCCTAGTCTCATGGGGAGGCTTCTAAAAAGATCCGGGTAACCTGTTAGATTAATCACGTTAATTGGGCATTTCTCCACGGTGACCTGTTGTCGCTTCTTCTATCAGGTAGAATGCCAGCATTAGCTTTCAGGGACCCAGATTTCATGTTTGCTGCCTTGTTAGTCGTCATAAGCTCATTGATCCGTAGGGTTTTGGTTAGTTCAGCGGTGCTGTGGGTGAGACGGTAAAAAGCAGTCGCGACAAATCATGACAGAGCTGCTCCTACTGTCTCATGTTGTTGATGCCGGGGGAGGACTCCCTATTGCGTAGTTGCTTTTCCTAGCATTTAACAAAGTCAGAGTATGATTATTGGCAAGGACTGACGTAACTGCTATGGACACGCTGTATATGGGTTAAATTGTACGGTCATTTATTGTCGTAACAACGCAAATGCATGTACAATAAGTACGCAGCAAGCAATTACTGCACATTTTAAGCTACACACCAAAAATGCGTACGGTCATGCAGCGCATAATGACGTTTCGGTCAATGACGGATAACATACATGATTCTTGTCCCATAAGTTTATAATGATACTGGAAAATTCCCATCACATGTTAAATTCTTATGTAGACATTTTATATAATATACAAACCATCTAAGTTATACCCCTAAGAACATAAGAAATTTACAAACGAGAGGGGGCCATTCGGCCCGTCAAGCTCGTTTGGGGAGAACTTAACTAATAGCTCATAACCCTGTAATAGCCCTGTATGTGCACAGTCACTACTGTACACATTGGGAGCACTGCATTTTGGACCCATTGTTGGAAATACAAAATTACCAGCACTGAAAAGTTTGGAAAGTTACTGCAGGAATTCCACAGTCACAAAGACAACTAATGCATGAGTGAGGCTGGTTGTCAAGAGAAAGATGCACATACCAGAGCCTAGACTTTTAATCGTAAAGACCTACTATGCATTTACTCTAACATTGCTAAAATGTTTGTGATATGATTTTATGTGATCCAAATCATTTTCGGTATTGATTTTGGCTTGTCTATAAGTATTTTGGCGAACTCCAAAGATATTCCTCTTTAATTGTTCATGGCCGACTCGCGAGTTCCCAAAACCATGTATGTTAAATGCACTGTTGTGAAGGAGTTACTGTACAGCATATACAGTTATGTACAGTACATACTTGATAACAATAACTGTTACTGGTTAATGGATTTACTCTACCGTACTTCTGAATCATTATTTAAGCTAGGTGTGTAGTAGGCTATACCATCTAGGTTTGTAAGTACGCACTATGGTGTTTGCACAATGACACAATCGCATGACGCATTTCTGAGAATGTACCCCTGTTGCTGATCGATGCATGAGTGTATTTGTGTACCAGTTACGTCACGCCTAGCTTTTTTGCTTTGTCCTAAAGCCTTGTGCCTCCGTAAACATAAAGCTGCTGTAACTTATGTTTAT
>JAODKC010000130.1:18265687-18279767 GCA_026777985.1 Mormyrops attenuatus
AAATGGCTGATAACCTGTCCTAGACTGTGAAGCCGGTGGCCTGCCTCTTAGCAAACGGTCCACAAATAAGATCTCTAATGATAAAAAGGAAAGAATCCTGGATTTACTGCACAAAAAGCAATCACTTAACATTCTCGCTTACTATGGAGTTGCACCTGTAATTACCCTGCAACAAATGGTGCACAAATCCCTAATTGGGCAGTTACCTTTTGTCTAAACGAACAATAAAATGGGCACTAATTCTAATGAGGTTTCATATTTGGGGTTTTTACTAGATCAGGCAGGACTGGAAGGTGTTTTTTTTCCCAAATTAAAAATAAAAAATGTAGTAGCATTTGATTGATTAAAAAAAACTAACACTACCAGAAATACAGACCAGTTGTCTACATTTTTTTTTTTACGAGTGGGGTATACGTATTTGACTGATTCCAGCTTGCAGTCTTGTAAATTGGCAAGCTCACCAGCTAGCAACCAAACTGCTGAGCGTGGGTTACGATTGGTTAGCTATCCCGCTTGTGCAGAGTGCAACGAGGATTAGCAAGGATTAGCAGGATTTTGTGGGAACCGCATTGCTGCAGTTAATGATCTTCTCTCCTAGATTTTGCTGTTCTTATCTTAAAACACTGGGAAAGGGAAAAGGGTGTAGTCTCCGCTTTTTATTTAATGTACGCTGTGACATTTTTATCACCAGGATTATGGCTCAGTTTCTAATGCCAGTATACTGCATGAAATGTTTGATAAAAATATTTAGATACGTTTGGTTGCATTAAAATATATCACTCCATTATCTGCCATACTGTCTGCATTTGATAATAAACAGCATTAATCGAAGTTTAACATGAAGCACCAGTTGAGCCACTGTGGTTTTTATTATATATGCAAATAAAATCTGTAGCTTAAAATGCATCAGTGGAGATCTCACGTTTTTTGTGTGTCCCTGAATTGCAGATTATTTCTGAAGCACATGCATAAATTAGACATGCTAATGACTTCATATATTACGAGCATCCAGTGGAGGGGTGTGCAGAGCTAGTAATTAATTTTTAATTAATGCCCTAAAAGGAGTGCCTTTATCCAGTGCTGTTATCCACTGTATACAGCTGAAGTTTGAAGGATTCTTTCAGGCGGAATTTATTTCTGTTAAGGGCTTGTTTTGTCAGTGTGTGCCATTGTTATGACGTTATGTATTTGCCTCTTTTTTTTTTTCTGCCCTTGGTAATCGCTGGTCAGTACTTTGCGTGTATTGTGGATTTTATCGGAATCCTTAACCGGAATTGCAAATAGTAACTGGAAAATCTCAGATATAAGACAGATCGTGTACTGCACCACTAGAAACACTATCCAGGGAAATTCAGCTACCACTTTCAGTTTTGCGTTTATTATGTAGTAGCTTGAGACGTGTATAGAGTACGCACACAGAGTACCTAGACTTCAGGGACAGTGGTAGGTTTTACACTATGTGTGAGAAATTATAAGTTGACACAGATATTAGTACAATAACACCACTATTTTATTTTTTGGAGAGAGCTTGATTTCTGCCGTTTTTGGATGTGCTAAAAAATGAATGACAAATACGATGTCAGTTTTTCCACATGATCAGGTTTCTTTTTTTTGAATAAGAAAACCTTTCCATTGGTTTACAGCAATACCGCTGATTTTCTTTTCAATCCGATTTCGATTCGACGCGAGGTTGGTGTTACAGATACTGATACTCAGCGGCAGTCCAACCCTGACAATAAATAACAATTGCAGATCCGAGGGGGCGGGGATTTGCCGGTGGCTTGAACGTTCCATTTTCATATAGTGTCTGAGCACTTTCTCCCTAATTACGGAGGCCTGCCTGATAGTAGTTCATATCCTGCTCTTTATAATATAAATATTTAACTTGCAAAGTGAAAAAAACCCTCATTATTTTAATGTTCGAATCAATTCTCAAAAATTTCAGCCCAAAAGGATCCGTACTGGCCTGTCTGATGACAAGGGGCATATTAAGCTGTTTGCAGCTGTTTTCGTTGCTTATATTTGTTGTTTTTAACTAAGTCTCTTTTTTAAGGTTTTGTGATATATATGGGTTATATTAGACTGGGGCTATTTATTTGATTTTATCTTTTTACTTGATTTATTGACCGATCTGTATGTAGTCAATATGTATCTAAAAAAAACTTTTTTCTCTGTAGTTAAATGATAATGTTGCTGCCATGTTTAATTTTGTTACCATTATTAATTTTGCATATCCTAAACCCGCTTTCAGGCATACTCCCCCATAGTTATTTAACTGATACAGATGGATACATTCAAAGCTTTTTCACTATCTCAAATGGTCACTGTAAAGTTTTTTTTTTTTAGAATTGGGTGTATCCAGTATATTCACCTTTTTCCCCCACTTCTTTGCTCAAAAGTAACAGGAACAGCTCGGCGTCAGTGCTGCTAGTGCTTGTCGCTAGCAGGGCAGTTCCCTTCAGTATGCAAACTTTTCTCAATCGGTTGCGAAAAAATTGCGCCGTGTTTTGGTGTGAAAGTTATTGATCCATCGAATTCGCATCCACGTTTCACAAATTCGTGTGTCTTCATTTTTTTTTTGGGGTGAATTTATTAATTTTATTTCTGGTACGGAGATGTGATGCCCCAATGCAGCAGTGTGCTCTTTCACTAGTGCTCAGGTGATTGCAAAAAATTAATAGTTATCATTGAGTACGGCTAGTTTTATTATTATTATTATTATTATTATTATTCCCAAGTTTGTTTTCAAGAGCTGAAATAAAGAAAAGCTGGATTTTATTTATATATTTGCTCCTTGCTCCTTTCCCTTGAGTTCATGTGTATATTCTTGTCTCTGTAGTATTACTCATTTGTGCTCGGGTTATGGGAGATGCTGTGTCGTTAATTCATTAATGCAAATTTAATAACTCGCAAATAATGAAAAACAAAAGACACCTTGCATAAGGAACACTGAAGCTCACGAAACATCTTATTTCTCTTATCGTTGTGTTTTATGTGCTGCCTTGCGCGTTCGCTAATTTCATGTTTTTAAATGCGTTTCAGGGAAAAGGCGTAAATCGTCCCATAAGCCGCTCGTTCTCACAGAGGCGTGTAAGCAGCTGCTCATCTGTCGGTTACCTCAGGTCCTGCGGCTACACCTCAAACGATTCCGGTGAGTTGTCCACCACTGCTTTCCACCCTCAGTCAAATATCCTGTACTGTCCATCCCCAGTCCTCTCTAGTGAGGGTGCGCCGCATTCCCTCTCACAGGTGGTCAGGACGCAACCACAGGGAGAAGATTGGTGTTCACGTAGCATTCGACCAAGTTTTAAACATAGAGCCCTACTGCTGCTCAGACTCCTCATCCTCCCAGATGAGGAAGGGCCTGACCTATGACCTCTCTGCCGTCGTCATGCACCATGGCAAGGGGTTTGGCTCAGGGCACTACACTGCCTACTGCTACAACACCGAGGGTGGTGAGTGGACGGCGATTGGCTGAGGGGTGTGGTTAGCTGTGGGGGTGGCATATGGCTACTTGTCAGTTAGCTATTTTGAGCTAATTCCTTCCCCCATATCGCGGCTGTAGATCCCCAGTCTTCTGGCTTCAGGCCCAGATGTGACTCTGCCGCTTTTCATGTGTCAGTGTATCTGCTGCTAACTGTAACCTCTAGCTGTCTCACTGTTGCTGTGCTTAAGGTTAGGAAAGATTTGCTGGCAATTATGAACATGGATAATCCATTTTAATACGACAATAGTTTGATGGGGGGGGGCAACAGAAATTCCTGTATTCCCTGGCCCATGGCACATTTAATCTTGGCTTTTTGTTTCTGGATATTTGCTCCTTCACATAAGCACACAGCCCTGTGCAGTAGTAACCCCTCCCTCCTCACCCCTCCTGCAGGTTTCTGGGTTCACTGTAATGACTCAGAGATGAATGTGTGCAGCGTGGAGGAGGTGTGCAACACTCAGGCCTACATCCTGTTCTACACTCAGCGATCCGCCCAGACCCATGTGGCCTGATATCCCCCATCGGCCCCCCCAGGCACATCCCCCGCAGCTGGGCAGCCTGGTCGGGCAGGACAGGCAGGAATCATCAGTACAGCGGTTCTGGTTTTACGCAAGTTTAAAATGTGCGGTTTTTAAAAGACACCATATATCCTTAAGGATATATATTTTTTAATTATGTGGTGCGAGTCAAAATAACAAGAATCGCATAGTTATGCCGTTTTTATTTTTCGTTAAGGGAAAAACAGGTGAAACTTGAAGTGCGCACGTGTTTCCAGGAGGCAGCTCGTGTAAATGGAGAACCCTCTGTATCGTTTTATGTACTGGGGGGGAGGGCGGGGGGAGAATCCTGACATGACCCAGCCGGACCCACGTGGCCAGTTACGAGAAGCCACTTTGGATTTGGTAAGGCTCTTGTGTGTATGGGTCAGGTCAGAGTCCGGTGACTTTAGGTTGGGGGAACAACGACGTAGCTTTGACATTGTGTTAAGGATGTGTGAGTGTGATATATACAAATCAGGAATTCTGCAATTTTTGTACTGGAATGTTTTCTACACTGCTGTTTTTCTTTTTTTAATTATTTTGAAATTTCTGGAGTCCTAAACATCGTCTTCTCAGACACGAATGGTTACAATTGCTGTTGTTGACATAGAAAATAAAAATTTGCTTCATGAACTGTAAGTTATAGCGACGTCTTGTGACATTGCGTATTCCGTTCACACACTACAGCTGTGCTACCTGTTCGGTGCTGGGTTTTCGGTGAAGCTTAATTCAGCCAGAGGCTGCTGGTTTTCCAGCCTGTGTTCTGCATGGTAGGAGCTCTTGATAAGGTCCAGCAGAACCATCAAGAGGCTGCCTGGATGAATAACAAAACCAAAAATTAAACAAAAACAAACCAATCTGTCTTGTCACCTGCATATGATTTTGCATGAGAACACTAATCTGCGTGGACAATGAGCACCGGTCCCTCAGGCAGCTAGAACTAGTCTGGTCTGTGGTTTAGCACCTAGGTTCATTAATAATACGTTTAATTTTCATAGTGGTTTTCAAGAACCCAAAGATGCTATAACCACAATAGGCAAGAGAACACAGACGAGAGAGACTGAAAGAGAAACAAATAAACAGCAAGTCAATATTACATATATAGATACGGGTCGCGACCCGACCTCGGATAAGCGGAGGATGATGGATGGATGGATGGATGGATGGATACATATATATTAAAAATAATTCTTAATCCAAAGTGCTGTACAAAAAAGAGTATTAAAACTAACAAGACATAAAACATAAAGCCAACTCAACTGCCATTTAACAAAAAGAAAAGTTTTAGGACATGATTGAGGAGTAATGCATATTTTAATTAAATTAAGTTTAGATAGTAATGACAGATCAACAACGATAAATTAAAACTACTGAAACTATTAAAGCATTAAAAGCTAAAAACATCAATTAAACCCAAATGCTAAGGGATAAAAATGAGTTTCAAGCCATGACTTGAAAGTGGTAATACAGGGAGACCAGTGGCCTGTACTACGAAACGGGGTTACTTGCTTATCGGGGTAACTTCTCGAATTTAAGGTACCACAGTTTAAATGGACTTCATATTCGTTCACTTACATTTTGCCCAGACTACCTTAAATCCGACAAGTTATCTTGATGTGCCAGTAACCCCGCTTCGTAGTACAGGCCACTGGAGTGCCAAGCTATTCCACAATCTGTAGCAGGCAACAGACGATGAATGATCACCTTTGCTTCTTTGATTGGTCCGTGGGATTAAAGATAGCATTTCATTAAAGCATCTAAGCCACTGAGGAGTGGAATAAGAGTCAAGAACACTGGAAAGCAACATAGTAATGAAGAAATAAATAGTAGGTTTAAGAATCATTTCCAATTAAAGTTTTTTTTTTGTTAATTCATTTGAAAGTTGTTTCAGTGTCCATGCAGGCAGCATGTATCAGGCCCATACATGAGCCCTGTTACACACCATGAACTTTTTCCAATATGGGTTAATGGTTAAGCCATAAAATTTCATTCAAATGTTTGAGACCATGGGACCTTACTTGTCTCACAAATAAGCAAATTCTGAATATGAAAGCAGACTGCTGCTGATGCCTAGCACTGGTTTCAAAATAGTAACAACTATATTTATTTAGGAGATGCCTTTGTCCAAAGTGGGTTCATGTGAGCCCGATGGTATGTTACAAGCATGCACCTGTCAAGGGGGCAGCTAGGCACAAGTGCAGCTAGTCCAAGCCCAGTAACAAGTGCAAGTTAACGTCAGGGCAAGAGATGGTGGACATGGTGGCCAGATCTCCAGGCAGCACTGGCTTGCTGATGGAAGCGGACAAGACAGAATGTATGCCTTGATTAGCAAGATGAAAATGTTGATCTTTTTTTGTTGGGGACCTTGGCTAACTATCACAGTTATTATAAAAGTGAGTTTTCCTAATGGTCCAATCATGGGGCATTGTGTGGTTCTACAAGTTAGGACTCTATGCTTGTGTTTGGAAGGTCAACGATTTATATTAAATTGGGCAGATCTTATCAAGTTGTCTGCATAAAGAAATACACTGGTTTGTGCATTCCCAGCAGCATGCGGCAAACAATACAGATACCATTCCATACCCGATCAGCCGAGGCCCGGGTTAATGACGACCACCTTCAGTGCTGTTAGTCAACAGGATGGTGGAGGAAACTGGTCTACTGTTGGCCGCAGAAGGAGAAGAAGAAGGGGAAGGCATGTCTGGAGGCAGTATGACTGGTAAAGGGAGAGAGCTGGCTGATATGATGGAGAGAAGGAAGGCTAATTTACATATGTGTGTGTGTGTGTGTGTGTGTGTATATATATATATATAAAAGAGACTAGATGGAAGCAGAGTAAGGCCAGGTGTATGGGAGGTGGTATCAAACTGTCCTACCATAGTGTGGATGTGAGGAGAAATGGGGTAGGGGTTATCCTGAAGAAAGAGTATGCCAAGAGTGTTTTGAAGTTTCAGAGTAATGGGGAGTGTGGAAGGAAGGTGAATCAGAGAGTGCAGGTAGAGCGGAGTGGGTGGATAAGAGTAGCAGGAGTGATTGGTGACAGACAGGTATCAGCAAGAGTGAAAGGGAATGTTTACAAGATGGTAGTGAGACCAGCTATGTCGCATGGGTTGGAGATGGTAGCACTGATGAAAAGACAGGAGGCAGAGCTGGAGGGGGGAGAGTTAAAGGTGTTAAGATTGGGAGTGACGAGGATGGACAGGATTAGGAATGAGGATATTATAGGGACAATTAAAGAGGCAATATTTGGCTGTGTATCAGAATCCACTTTGCCTTTCAAATTTTAGGTGAGATGTTTTGCGTGTATTGTCACATTTGCTTCATCAGTAATGACTGAAGATTTGTCACAAATAGCATGATGCAATAAATGGGAATATAGCTTCAATAATAGGACTAAAAGATAAAAATTAGGCTAAGCGGTAATTTGAAAATCGTTACTAAATGTTTTAATGTGCGCACCCATACATAGTACCGTGATAAAGAAGATATACCTTTCAATCAAATAACTACGTTAAATGAAATTCCAGATGATGCGCTGATGCACGGAAGAGAGCTGGCCGATTGGGACGGTGTGTGTGTGTGTGTGTGTGCGTGTGTATGTATATATATATCGGACGTGCTTCAAAGGATACGACAAACTCAATAAACATCGAGATATTGGCCGTACTTTTATTTTAAAAACTTGTTCAGTACACAAGGTATAAGGAATTAAAGAAACTGGCTAATTTGGCACAGAATAGCCCTGTTCGTCTTAGAATCATGACCGCCAAAAGGTGGGGACCCAGACTATATTTTGCTGAAGTGCATCGGATGCCATTTTTGGACAAAATTGATTTATTATTTTTTTTCTTACCCCTTTTTCTTGACCACATTGTTAAAATGTCAATCACAAGGCGCCCATTTCTTTCTGATAGAGATTCTGAAAATATGAACAAACAGAGGAAAGGTACTTCGTGCTAGATTTCAGCAATCGTCATATACGAAAAAAGATGCATTTTATATTTGACCACTGGGGGGCAGCCTCTTGTAAAATACCAATCAAGCTTTACCAGTCTACGTGCAGAAATGTGGATTCTTGGAAATGGGGTGGCACTTGAAGGAATTAAATCGGTTTACCAGAACTACAACTGCATCTGTGTGAGGAAAAAAAAGAAAACCATTAAAATCTTGATTCTGCCCATTATCAGTGAGCGCACATGAATTTTTGAAATTGATTTAATATATGCGATTTTGTTTCAACAGATTAAGCAACTGGGTGAGAGATTTTATAATATTTATAATATAATAGATAATTATCTGTCTTTGTTTTACTTACATTGATGAACTCTTTTGCGATTATCGAAGTTCTTTCGATGAATGAATTTAAATCAAACCGCTCATTAAACTCATTTCCGATTATATTCCTATGTTTATTTTGTATTACTGATGCTTTTATTCAGTGTTGCCCAGGCATCCTTCCATACACCTAGACAATGTTACACACAACCTCTTTGCTGACGTTATCAACAGCACTTATGTCTCAACCTAGAAAACTCAGAGTCCATTTTCTTAATGAGTATTTGCTTTAACCATGTGTCGTCGTTATCACACGAAATACTATAATAGTATTAATAGTAATACTATTTCAAACTATAGCTTTTCAATTTATATTATGTATTTTTTCATTATATTGAACAAATGTTCCCCCCTTCCCGTCACAGCGTACTGCTATGTATACGAGGTACAATTAATTGTCTTTACATTGTATAAAACTTTATAACGCGCCCTTAAATTCTTGATATTTTCTCCTGGAAAAGCTCGTCTATATTTTGAGCCTACTTTCTTTAATAGTTTGATGTTAACCTGATTAAGAGTATTCTAAATATTTTTTATCGAAACAGTCGAAATGCCAGGCCAACGGATAAATCGTTATGCATTTAACGTTATGCATGTGACTACACCACGAAATGCGTCCATAGAAAACATCTGTTTCTGCTACATACGCCATACGCGTCGTGGTCGCCCGTTTTCTAAAATTGTACCACGCAATTTTGTAATCTTTTAAGCGACAGAAAATAGCCATTAAACTGCAAGGCTTTGATAAACACAGAACACAATGTCACGAAGCATCTGTGCGCTATTGTTGTGCTGCTTGAGCAGAAAGAATATTAAAAGAAAAGATGTTTAACAAAATTATGAGTCGATTTGGACAAATACATTTTCCAGTTAAATCAATCTGAATGTAAATCTAAGTGTATTTTAATTATTTTAAAGTAAACACATGCCTCTCTTCGTGGATCCTATATTGATAAAAGCGGTAGTCATCTCATGATCTATCGTTAATGTTATAATAGAAAATTCCACCACGTTCTCCAGCTTTTTTTTTTTATCAATATTGACATGAAAAATGAAGTACAAAAGTAACGCATAAGCCGCGCCCACAGTGATGCGAGTGTCGATGGAAGCAAAAATTAATAGTGCTTAAACATGCTAACAATGAAAATTCAAAAGGACATCTGCATATTGTTACAATGAGTTGACAATGCGTGTATTCAGATTATTGCAGTTTTGCGGCATGACAGTGTGGAAAATGGATTCTTGTCATTGAAGAAAAATTCTTCGTGAAAACTGGGTTAATAGTGACGTAGTTAGCCTACCTATAACGATCATATAAAACGATAGTCGAAGTGCAACCTTGGTTTCTCTGTGTTTCAATATTTCAGTCACCCAGAATCAAATGGGTGATTTTATGAATTTTCAATGAAATTTAAAAAAAAATTCGCATTAGCCTAAAGTCTAAAAAACCAATTTTCATCAATGATATAGTTTTAAATAACCTGATTGCCTTTGTTTTTATTTCCTTTTTAAAATAAATATATTACATACAGTTAAGGCAAATATCAGTTAATTTTAGCATGGTCTATACAGCATGTTCCTGGAATTTGGTGACTGACCTCCTGGGCTGGTTCGCACAATTTTTCTTCTTACTATTGGTTGAATGTCTGCCAGCATCGTGAAATGCGATACATTGTGGCTTGGAAACGCCTTTTGTAAATCGGAATGCCGTGGGTGAAGAAAGTCACTTGTGTTACAAACGGCGACGTGAAACTGTCTGACAACTTTCCAGTTGCATCATCATTACCGCCGTTACTGCCATCAATACCCACCCTACCCAAACCAGGAAATAATACGATCACTATCAAAGCCCTATTCAAACTCTTAGTCATGGACTCACCATCCTCCCACAAGAAGCAGCTCAAAGTTTCTGGCTGCGTTGGCCTTTGAGGAACATTTACCAGAAGGTATCACATGTTTTTGGCCCAGTTGATGGAGTGCAATGGTTCTGAAAAACAGATGAGTACAGGTGGGGAAGGAGAGGAAGGGGACACCATCACACCATCCTCCTACCCCCACCTCATCCCTCAGAGCAGTCATGTCTCCACGGACACGGATGAGACTGGAAGTGGGGGGCGGAGTGCTCAGCCAAACGGGGGCCATGCCGTCAGGATGTCCCAGTGCTTCCACAGCAGGATGAGTGTCAGGGCCAGCAGCGCTGTGGCGGCCACACGCTCGCGTGTCTTCATCAGCGGTGTGATGAAATTGGCCAGCGTGGACACGAAGACCAGCAGCACGGCCATGAGGGCCAGGATGACGTTGATGAGCTTGCCCAGGAGAGCTCGAGCGTTGGCATTCTCAACGCCCTCCAGCTGGACCACCTGCTGCTGCTGCTGGAGCTCCAGCTTGGTGATCCGCGTCAGGCATGACTCCACTGCCTCCTGCAAGCGCATAGATAAGTACTGTCAAGTGGCACCGGCGAGCTCTTCCACGTGCCAACACGCCACGCGTGGCCTACGATTGGACTTAAACAATCAGCATTACGTCACCTTCAGGACAAAAAAGATGCACACCCGCTTGCGGACGAGTAGACATAACCCGTCACTTTCAAACACAAACACATGCCCTGGCACCGGTAAGGTTACCTCATGGGCAAATAAATCCATAAGGCTTCCGTACATGCGACTGGGCTCACCGGCTTAGGTGGTGAGCAGACTGCCAAGTGACCTTCCAACCAGACACAGATGTGTGGCCTGCTGATAAAGTGCACTTCATGGTTGCAACAAAGGCGATGTTGTAACAGTTGTTCTATTAGCTTGTACTATTCTATAGTTGTACTATTAGCAATGGTAGCATTATTAATGGTAGTGGCTGTCCTTCACTGAACCCCCATCACTCACCTGAATGTCTCTGGCCCTTTCGTAGGACTGGTAGGCAACCTTCTCTTCCACACTTGCCAGCTCCTGCTTCAGGTTGCTCATTTCATTCTGGTGCAACTCTGTCAAGTCGTTGAGCTGTTCCTCCAGTCTCTCGTACCTTAGCGACAAGAGTGGGAGACTCAAGCTAGGCAAATGGGCAGATTTGACAGGATTATGGCAAAAGGAAGACCTACATCCAGAGGTATCCCCACCTGTATCTCTCCTCCTGTAGGCACTGGGTCATGTAGGAGTAGTCGCTCTGGAGTTGTGTCTTCATGTCTTCAATGGCATCCTCCAGGTGGCCTTGGCTGGCCTTGATGTCGCGCAGCTCCTCCATGAGGGTGTCCCAGGAGCTGTGTGTGTGGTGGTGGCCATCCAGTTTGCCAGACTTGGGGCTGCCCGTGTCGGCGGCCAGGCTAGCCATACCTCCTGCTCCGGAGTTGCTGCCGGCAGCTGAGCCTGAGGTGCTTGAGCACTCGTCGTCGCTGCCGTACTTGGGGCTGGACACCAGCGTCACGCTGCCGCTGAGGGTCCGGGGGGTTTCCTCAGGGCACGAGTCCTCCAACGTGTCCTTCAGCTGTGCGATGTTGTCCGCACTGCCGAACCGGTTGCGGATCAAGCTGGCAAACTCCCGCGGCTTGGAGACCACTGCTGTGTGGGACAGGGCGGACACGCCCCCTTTGACCCCTTCCACCACCCCACCGCCGAATCCGCTGATGCCCGCTCTCACGTTCGCCCCCACGTCCTTCAGGCCCTGCTGCATGTCCCGCAGGACATCCTTGGGCTGGCGGCTGGGACCATTCTGAAGCAAATAGATAGTGTGGTACTAAGCTATCAGTGGTCTATAGACCCAGGAAGTAAAGAAACTCTGTTCAAACTCCAAAAAATCAAGGTTTGTAGACTTAAGGCTTTAAAACCTGAAGTATATTGGATGGGATTGCCATGTTCTGTCAGCCATTGCCTGGGTTTTAACGAGCTCCCAGTTTATTACAAGGAATAAGGCAGTAATTGGAATAACCACACTTTGCTGTTCCAGTGATACTTCCCCTTGAGCTGGTCAAAACAAACATGGATGTTGCTCAGACATCTAAAGTCACTAAACCAAAGGATTATTTGTGATGGCAGACCTTTACTTTCTTGCTTAAACAAAGCTAATTTTGTGAGAAGCAACCTCAAGCAGACCCTACTGAGATGGTATTCAGCTCACCTGCTCGATCTCCTTCAGCTTCCTGTGGTTGTTCTCAAGTTTCTTGTGCAGTTGTGCAATGGTTTGTGCCGATTTCTGATTCTTCTTCTCAAAGACCTGCTTGATGCGGGACGCCTGCTGCTTGTCCGCGTTGTGGGCCAGCTTCAGGTACTCAGCCACGTTTTCATCGCGCGCCTCCTGCTCCACGCGGATCTGCTCTGTGATCTTCAGGATCTTCTGCTGCAGGTGCTCGATGGCCGCTCGTGTGCGCTGAGGATCGGTGGCCTCCGGGGGCTCCGAGCTCACATTGCTGTCCGAACTGCCATGGCTGGCTGCGGTGGGGAGGGCCAAAGAGCTCACCTCTCCCTTGTCCAGCTATGGGGCAGTGAGTGGGTAGGGAGGGGCATCAAGGGTGGCAGAAAGAGGGGGTAGTATGGCGTCAGCAGACAGGAAGTTCGCATAGCCTTCTGTTGGATAGAACTACAGATCAAAGCATTAACCTGCACTCAGTGGCCAGTATTAGGTATCCCTACACCTTGAAGGGTAGAGTTGTGTGGTTAGAGAAGCCTTTATACGCACCACTGTTGTAATGAGCTGTTATTTTTGCACTTGCTGCCCTTCTCTTAGATTTAATGAGTCTGGGCATTTTCCTCAGACCTCTCATTAACATGGCGCATTTGCTCACTGAGGTGCAGCTGAATGTTTTTTGTTTACAGCACAATTCTCTGTAGACTAGTGACAATGCAGTGTGTAAAAATCCCAGGAGGGTGACTCTGAGATGCCAGAATCACCACGTCTGGAACTGACTGTCATATCACGCTTAAAATCACTTAGATCGCGCATGTGAGCCATCCCACTGCGCAGCTGTACAGTTAGTGACCTCTTGACCCCATCTTTCTGCAGTTTGTATTGCAGTCACATGATTCACTGTTTGGATAAGTGGGCTGTTTGAGGTAACAAACAGGCGTATCCAAGAAAATGGCCACTGAGACTATATATAGCACTAAATGGGCCACTTCAGGCTAATCTTTAAATGGAACACAAATTTTACTTCGGAAATTAAAAATGTCTTGTGTTCCCTGATGGCCATCGAGTCCTTTTCCAGTGCATATCATGGTTGACATTCTCCTTTTCATGAGTTTATGTGAGAGAAGGTCTGATATTTTCTAACAATAACAATATTTTCACCTGTGATGCTTATCTGGGCTCACTGTGAGCCAATCCCAGGAAGCACAGGACAGGGGGTCACACCCTGGACATGATACCAGGCAATCACAGAGCGCACACACACACACAGATTGGGTACCTATATCTTTGTGGGGACTCTCCATTCATTTCTGTGGGCATAACCCTAATCGTAACTATGATAGCCTTAACCCCCACCCAGCCCTAACCTTAACCATACGTAACCAAACAAAATACAAGACTTTTAGCATTTTTAGTTTTTTGATTGCGCGGAACCTGCCCCAGGGATCATAGGGGACGAGGAGGGGTGACACCTGGAGGCACGGAGCCTGTCCCAGGGATCATAGGGGACGAGGAGGGGTGACACCCGGAGACGCAGAGCCTGTCCCAGGGATCATAAGGGACGAGGAGGGGTGACACCCGGAGGCACGGAGCCTGTCCCAGGGATCAT
>JAODKC010000130.1:18308009-18319570 GCA_026777985.1 Mormyrops attenuatus
TCGGGTCCCTGCGATTTATTTATTTTGAGCTTAGCTAGACTTAGTACCACATCAGCCTCAGATATACATATATTGGTTATAGATGACGCTGTATTCATATTAAATGGTGGGAGATCTTCAACTCACATCTCAGGCAGAAGGAGCCATTGAGCCTGAATGGACAATGTTCCGTGCCTCCATTGCTGAAACAGCTGTGCAGGGTTTTGCCCATGCTGTTTACCGCAGGGATGGTGTGCTGATGTCCTCAATTGGGGATATAGTCAGGCAGTGGAAGGAGGACTTCAACGACCTCCTGAATCCCAGTGACATGCCTTCCTAGGAAGAAAGTAGACTTGGAAGACTTGCCCATCACTAGGGCCGAGGTCGCCAAGGGGGTCCAAAAACTCTTCAGTGGCAAGGCTCTGGGGATGGATGAGGTTTGATTTTTGCTTTTGAAAATTACATATGACTGTATCCCTTGGGGGGTCCTGTGGGGGAGAACAGGCTGCTGAGCCTGCTATGGGCCATCAGGTCCCTGCGGCAGATATAAGGGGTGTTTAGGGGTGGCCATACCCCCCTCCCCCAATAATTACGTGGTCACCCTAGTTGCCACCTCTCACTGAAAAATAAAAATGAAATATGGAGCATTTAATTTCGTAAACTAGAGCTGCCCAACCCGTTGATCAGTTGATCATGATGTGATTACAAGGTGATTAATGGGCAATGCAAAACTGAAAGAGACTGAAAGAATGAGATTGTGGATACAAGCGGCAGAAATGAGTTTTCTTGGCAGGGGGTCAAGGCTCAGCCTCATAGACAGGGTGAGGGGCTCGGACATTCGGGAGGGGCTGATAGTACAGCCATTGCTCCTTTGCATTGAAAGAAGCCACCTTAGGTGGTCTGGGCATCCATCTAAGTTGCCTCCTGGGCCTCGTTTCCACCAACACAGAGCCGGTGCTGGTACTGGTTCTGGTGCTGGGCTGGTTCTCACTTGGCACCTTTCGAGAACCTGCATGCATTTCCACCGGTTTCAAAAAAGAACAGGACCGAAATATTATGTAGACAGAAGTGAGAGTAATGTAAAGGTTCATATGAATTCCATTTTGGGATTTATTTTGATCTGTTTTGGATTTATACGTTATTCTAACTGATGAACCGAAAAAAAATAAAATAAGTTTTCAGAGTATGACTCGTTGGCTCTGTCTCTATTGTCTGTCTCCACTTCGGTCTCCTTAAAGGCTCCCACATCTGAGTGTGTAAATAAGTTTATTCTTTATTCTCAATCACCGTTTTACCACTATCCTTTTAAGGATCGCATAATAAAAGAGTCTGCAAAAATTTTTACTTTGCTTTCCACCTCAAGATCTCTTAGCCACTCGACCACCACAGTATTTTATCCATTCAACTTGTGACATGTTCATTATTCATTATTAAATCTGGCCATGACATTGATCTTTCGTTTGCGGTGCCATGCTGGAGCCGTTTTTCTGGCACAGGGCCTGTTTTTTGTGGTGGAAACACGCAGAACTAGTTCTGGATGGGAAAAAGTCCAGTATCAGCTCGAGCACCGCATTGGTGGAAACGAGGCACTGGATGTTTCCATGGATGTTTCCTTACTGCTGGGGCAGGATGTGGGACTAAGGTATGTACCAGGAAGGCAGAGATGTGAAATGGTGTGCAGCGTCCACCCCAAAACCTCACAGGAAATCTTCATCTGCACAGGATAATATTAATTGATTAATTTATTTGCATGTGCTCATTAATCAACATTTTATAATTAAACATTATGATGTATTTGCATCATATTATCTGCACCTTTATAAAATATTCATTTTTGCAATCACGGAACATTCAGTGCACCTTCATAGTGCATTTCTAATGCAGTCATAGAAAATTCATAAGCAGTAAGTATACTTTAACATCTTAACATACCTTAACAGCTTTAATATACAGTATATGATAATACTATGTATATTTAGGCTGTTAAGGTTTGTTAGGGTGGTTAGGTATACCTACATGCTGCTTATGAATGTACTACAAATGCATTACGTAGGTGCACTGAATGGTCTATGAATGCATAATGAATGTATTATGAAGGTGCACTGAATGGTCTATGAATGCATTATGAAGGTGCACTGAATGGTCTATGAATGCATAATGAATGCATTATGAAGGTGCACTGAATGGTCTATGAATGCATAATGAATGTATTACAGTACGAAGGTGCAGTTAATGTAAAGTGTCAGTTAATGCACCTGTAGCATGTGGTGAATGACAGAGCTTTTCTAAACAGCATCTAGTGGCCTGTCGCACCCAAAGCTAGAGCATCATACTATTCTGAGGTCACACTCCACACTCCATCACTTTCCCCGGATCCTTTTTACGTTACTTTATTCATCACAATTAAACATTTTTATTCTGGTCCTGGATCATAACAAAAATGTATTGCTCTTGTTTAGGTTAAATGAAAATGTCAAATAAACAGATGATTCAGTGCAATACAATAGGCAGTATCAGACGATGACTCATTCATTGCTCAAAGTAAAACGATGTTGATAAGGTGACTGTAGGTGGAACAGAGATGAGAAAGCAGTGTTAAGTGGCTGCTAATGTGTTGTTGCCAGAGACCGAAGCGACAGCATTCCAGCATCAGTTGAGAAAAGTTACTCTTTGTCTTGGCTGGTCTGACAGTCTAATCAGGAGGCTGCATTCCTGCCCAAGGGAGACAGCTGTCGGAGGCGTCGTCAAGGCGATAGCATCAGTTCCTGCTCCGTTTGACTTCTCTCAGCATCTTCCCTGCCGCCAGGGTAACGCATTGGTCTGATCAGGCCTAATTGGGTATGCCAGAGGGGCTCTATGAGAAAGACATCTTAAGTGGGGAACAGTCACATTTAAAGGCATGCTAACATTTCCTAAGTATTAATGATGTTTCAGGGACAGTAAGTTCCCTGATGAGCTTATCTCAACTTTCAGCCAGCCTTAGTCACCTCGAACAGGACCTGAGTCCTGTTTGCACTCATTCTTAAAATCATAGGAGTGAGAATCTATCAGAATCAAAACTCAGCAATGATGGCAATTTGTCGCAAACAGGTAGGGGCAACCACGGGGCATGGGTGCCCTAGCAGATACAGACGGTCAACCACTTGAGAAGGACCCTTGCATACATAAAATAATACGGCTGTGGGAAAAAAATTGAGACCACTAAATAGTTTTTAGACATATCTGTATTTTTAAATTTTGGTTTAATCGTGGTTCTGCTGGCAGAAGGCTACGCTGAGCAGCAGGTTACTTCCAGGTTCAAAATTTCCAGCACTGCAGTGCACAATAACAAAGTGAAGCAGGAGATACTGGGAACGACCAAAAACCAGCCAGGTAAAGGGCAGAAGCGACATTCTAATGCCAGAGATGACCGTTTCTCATGAATAGTAGGATGACATCAAGTGACCTTCAAAAGGAATGGGAAACGTTAAGTGCAGGTGTGAAGTGCACTGCTAGGACAGTTTGTATCAGGCTCCTAGAAGCAGGACTGAAGACCCATAAAGCAGAAAAGAGGCCCTTCACTAATTAGATACCGAGAAGGACCAGGCTACAGTTTGCAAAAGAATTAACAAATAATTCACAGCCTTTCACCCGTATATTAAGAAATAAGTGAAACACAAAATTGTGTTGTGGTTTCTTAATTTTTTCCATGGCTGTATGTAAAATTGGGTGGGGGCAAGTCAATAGGCCCAGAAGTTCTAGATACTGAAGAATTAACTGAAAAAAGTAATATCACGGCCCCCACCCACTTAGATGAGCCATCTGATCTAAAAATGCACATAAACTGACCCATCAGGGTATGACTGCAGCATGCTCTAAATGGATTATTTGAATACAATTGAAGGAAATGGGTTCTGATCAATTTGATTGATTGCCCACTGAAAACCTCTGCAAAGAGCTGAAATCTGCCCCTGCATAAAGGAGCTTAACTGAATGCATAGCAATGGAAGAGGGGCAGAAACTTCCAGCAGATGGATGCAGGAAGCTTACAGATGGCTACTAGAAACTTTTAGAAGATGTCATTGTTGCCAAAGGTTCTGCAGCCAAATATTAGTGAAGGGTGCCAATAATTGTGTCCAACGCACATTTTATGTCTATATTATTTATTTCCCTATATAACAGCTTTTTGTAGCAGTTCAATAACTATGGACATTTTACTAAATATTCTGATTATACAAAATTGATCCATTTGCATTTATTTCTCAAGATATTATACATTCTGTGCTTACAATTTAGGGGTCCCAATATAATACTTACAAAGACTCTATGGGTTCCGTGCATTTCGGGAAGACAAAAATATATTTTTAGCTGCTTAAGATGACGGATTTCCGTGCGCATAACTCTGCACTCGTGTGAGACTCGGCACAATTGTGGCTACGGCGTATAAAAAGCGCAGAGGCAATATGACCTCACTCTTCTTAAGTCGATGACCTGCTTTCCCGCTGAGCGTCGCCAGCCACGAATGTAAGTACGCAAAATACTTACAGAGCATCACGTTTTACAATAAGCTTCTTAAACATCCCGTACCGATTTCATTTGTTGTTCAATTATAGTGAAAGGCATTCACTTTAATTTTAACGTACTTTAATTATTCAGGCAAAAGTATGTCTTTGCATGTATGTTTTTTTAACCTACATATGAGATTGTAGGTGACATATTTTTACAGTCTAAATACTTTTTTATAAAAATTGTTCTTCTTGTATTCTTCTAAAAAAAGTACGGTTTCATGAAGACATCAAGTAATTAAGCTTAAATACGCCTAGATAAATTAAACAACTCAAACAACTGCTAGAAAATCATTTCACTTATTGTTTAATTTCTACACTGGCAATAAGTTCGATAATAGACCATGTGATGTAATGATTCTTTTATCACTAATCACGTTTAACCTTTTATCTTAAAGGTTTTTTTGTAGATTTTTTTTGAGTTAGCCCAACTGCTTATGATTAAAGAAAAATCCAATGATTAATTAGTAGCAAAAGTACTGGCGATAGCTAAAAGAGAATTGTTTTTTGAATTTGCCGTTTTATATAATGGAAATGGACAAATAGCCTGTTAACACTATACGTGCCTCTAAGCGAAGATTTAAACGTTTGGGTTTCAGCAATACAACTATTCTTGTTTGGGCAAAAAATAAGTAACTGATTACTGTTTTTTCTTTCGGATATTTCTCATATAACTGGTCAGAAGTATTCTTGGGATACTCAATTTTAAATGGGAATTTCATTGTTAATTTCAAAGAATATCGCCGATTAAAATAAGCAAATGCTAATTACCATGATTTTTATATCATACAGAACTGCATCAGGTTTCTGAGCAATAAAATATGTGTTAATCTGTATAGTACAGTATTAAAATGACAAATAATAATGAAAAACTGGACTCGTCTCTCGAAAATATCTATTTGAACAATACAGAACTACTGACCAACAAAGAACTAATTCTTCACTGGCATCTCACAAACCTCTGCACACATTTCAGATGCATTTTTTTGCGGATTAGTGAGTTTCATGATGCAACGTTCTTGCGCATGTTCGTCTCACAGTGTCTTTTTTTTGCTTTCGGTCCTGTTGCAGACAATGTTTGGCTCCCACAAATCTCTGCAGTCTGCGGCTGCCGTGCTCATATTCATGCTTGCAAGCGTCATTTGCCAGGATAACGAGAGGTAGGTTATCTCTGTGTGTCCCTGCGACGTGCAGCTAGTATCTGAAAATGTGTAGCAGCTCACAAAAATTTCGTTATTTTTCCACCAAGAAACCTGCGCCATACTTGAGAATACAGTGGTAGTGTGGCGCAAACACAGCAATTAAATTCTAAATTAATAACATTTTGGACATTTTTTTTCTACTTGCAGACGGCTTTATTTTGCAAGAGAGCAAAGTATCTTTGAAAATGTGCTTAAGTTTTGATTAACTTATGAAATCGAGCAGGAATACAAATAACACAACACAAAATCACCTGCTTAGGGCACATAGTAATATAACAAAACAAATCAAGCCATAATAGAAATAACAGTTCAATTGTTAAAGTGGCTTCATTATTGTATGTTATGAAAGACTTTGACTTGGAAAAAGTCCTTGGGTGACCGTAGGATGCCAATGCACAACTCAGGTGATGTACAATGGAAGCCTCGTCCCTTACTGCCTCCTACAGGCGGGCAGTGACGGAGCACCAGCTTATGCATGACCGCAGCCGGGCCATTCAGAGCCTACGGAGGCTGATCTGGCTAACTAGCACCATGGAGGGACTCCACACAGCACACAGCCGCATCCCGCCAGACGCTGTTCCCTCAGACTGCCAGAGGGAGTACTCAGACAAGCCACTGGCCCAGCTGGGGAGGGCAAGCGGTGTCCCAAAGACTCTATGGGACGTCTTCCCTGGGCCTCCTCTCACTGGCCTTCCGCGCTGACGACAAGCAGCCTCCAGCAGGATCTCAGCAATGTCTCCTTCTGAAGAGCATAAACTCATCCTGGTAAACGCTGACCTCACCTCCTTTCTGTGTTTCTGGGTCACCAACTAGTGTGTATCCGGGCTACTCCTCACAGCTACCAAAAGCATCCATTTGGGGAAGTCTGAGTACAAACATGAAAACCCTTTAACATGGGAAACCTTTAACATGATTTCTCCTTACGTACAAGTGACATTATTATTATTATTGTTACTATCATCATTGCTGTTGTTAATGTACTAAGCATCATTCCTCTACTGTAGTTACTTTATAAAAGTTACAAAAAAGTGTTCAAATGTATGTAAACATTTTCTCTTTAATGTGACTCAGTCTTGTGATAAATAAACATAAACAGTAATATTTACGAATTTCAGTGACTTTTCTTTAATTTGTACGTGGATATTTCTAAGCTTTTGCATGAATACAACATTTCCATGACTGCAAATTTTGAAATAGTAAACACTGAGTTTTACAACATCTGCTATTTAAAAGTACATGTTTTGCTTTCAAGGGTGGTTAAAATCTTTTGTCCACATTTCCCATGACACTTCAATAGTTTATCATATGAGTGTTAGTGTGGGATCTCAGAGGACTTCAACTATGGAGTCTCTTCTTACCAGCTGCATACAATCTTGGTATCACAGCTGTTCAGCACAGGACTGGAAAGCAGTGTTTATTTTGACAGAATATTTTAAGTCATATTTTAATATTTTTTTATTTAGGTTCCGTCTAGTATTGATCACAGAAAATGACAGGATATTTAGTCAGCTAAATCTGTGAAAAAGACATAGTCTTTTTCCTAGTCATAGTCTAACATTTAATTTTCACATTTCTTTGAAAATGTCACTTCATTTTCTGTGTACACACACAAACTGGTCTACCTCTATCCTCTCCACAGATTCCTGAAGGAAACATCTGTAAAGTTATGGCTTTAGGGTTAGAACAGTTCTTTACGGACTCAGATTTAACTGTTGTTGTAGTTATGAAACATCGCTAATATGAAACATTGCACTAATTATAAAACTGTAGTGCAGAGCATGTCCCGACGGCTGAATGAAATAAATATGTTTGAAAAGTTTGCTTTATGTGTTCCCGGTGCCGTAGGGCTAGCCTGTGCCTCTCTGCCTATCGAGTGTGAGCTATTTGCATATTCCCCATGTGTGCCACTCCCCCTTCGTCTAACGGTTATTATTAGTTCCCCCTTTCATGTAAAATTGTATCTTTTGTACAAATTTCCCATCTGCTGTATTTATCTGCCTGCTAGTGTTTTGGCTGCCACTCTGTGTCCGAATTATTCCCCACCACCATGTGTTAATGTCTGGTGGTTAAAATATGTGACACCCCCCCCCCAACTATAGCCCTGGGTTTGCAGAATGTGTAGTAAAATTCCATCTTGTTTTAGTAGTTATGCTCCTAGTTGTATTCCTTTCAGGATACGCAATGAAAAGCTCTTGCTGAACCCAAGTCTGTTGTTATGCTATCAACATGTCTGATCGATATGCAGCAATAGTTCACATCTGGGCTTATAAATGGAGGAGTTAGGAGCTATTGGAGTTGTTGGGAACCCAGGGCTACACCTTCCCAGGGCAACTCAATGTCACTAGCAGCCCCACAGTGATGGGAGTAGCATAATTCTGGGACGTGATTGACCGCCGTTAAGACCTACCTAAAGTTGCTCAACTACAATGGAAAAGGTTACCTAGAATCCTACCTTGTCCAGGGCCGGCTGGCAATGCAGCTCAATGGCTGGTCTTCCAGAGAGATGATGGGCCACCTGACAAAGGTGCTGGAAGAGGAGGCACTGCAGGTCATCCTGAGCCCTTCTGTCTGTGAACAGGGTGACTGTGGGGCTCTAATCACCACGCTGGAGTGTCGGTTCTGAAGGGAAGATGAGGGGCAGCTTGTGGATCGGCAGAATGCCGGCGAAAGTCTGGAGGCATTCACAGCTGAGCTGGAGAACTGCACATGGCGGGCTACACTCACTACCAAAGGGCGGCGCAGGACAAGCTGGCCCTCGCTTTCCGGCGGGCATTTTACCCCAGAGCCGCTGTGCCAGCACATATGCCTGCTGAAACCAGCCACAATAATGGTGGCTGTGGAGTAGGTAGAGGAGGTCAAGGAAGTCATGGGTATAGTTCCCCGTGCACCCTGGAGCAGAGCCTCCACCGTGAAGAGCGCCAAGGAAGAGGAGATGAGAGAGAACGTGTGCGCCGAGAGGAGGAGAGATGTTCATGCAACAGGGGAGGGGATCAGCCCCCAGCTCCCAAAGGAAGGCCCTCACCAGTAACACAACCACAACTCTGTCTGGGACTGTAGGAAACAGCAGCACCACAGTGGACCGTGTCTCGAAATGACACAGACTGTCCAGGATTTGTGGCGGTGCAGTAGTCAGGATCGATGGCACAGCTACGGGGCGAGCTCAAGGCCCTGGTGAGCTTGTTTCAGGACTACTTCACTGCCAGGAAAAAAGACTGTCAGCCTACTTTCCTGGTGCAGCACAACATCAACCTGGGAGATGCCCTGCCCATCCATCTTTGTCCACACTGGCTGGCCCTGGTGAAGCAGCAGGCGGCAGAGCTGCAGATCCAGGAGAAGGTTAGCGGCAGGAGTCATCGAGCTGTCTGACAGCCTGTGGGTGGCTCCGGTAGTCCTCTTCACCAGGAAGGGTGGTTCTTGGCACTTTTCATCGATTACCGATAACTGAATGCCGTGACGAAGGAGGACTCTTATCCACCACCATGAGGCACTGGACTACATCACCTGGTCGATATGGTACAAGTGCCTGAACCTCCAGAGTGGCTCCAGTCAAACTGGCCCTGGATACACGTCCCAAGACCGCATTCGCCATTGGTCAAAGGCAGTGGCACTTCCAGGTAATGCCATTCAGCCTGTGTAATGCCCTGGCCACCTTTGAGAGGCTAATGAAGCACATCCTGGCCCATATCCCCTGGACCCAGTGCATCATCAACCTCAATGATCTGTTGGTCCACAACATTGCTTTTTCTAGGGTTTTGCTGGGGTCTTCTGGAACTTAAAGATGGTGTTTTAGATGGACTGCCAGGCGGGGTTGTGGCTGAACCGGAAATGTTCCCTCCTCCATTGGAAGATGGACTTCCTGGGCCGCATCATCAGCAGAGAGGGTATAACCAACAATCCAAAAAGACTGCAGCCTACCTAAATCTTTTCCTCCCATTCATTTTGGACACAGATGCCTGCAACGAGGGGCTAGGCGTGGTGCTGTTGCAGGTGGGACCTAAAGAGGAACACATAGTTGCATACTTCAGTTGAATGCTGAGTAGGCTGGAGTCGAACTACTTTGTGACCTGATGGGTACTGCTGCTTGTGCTGGTGGCCTGCAAAAACATATGTCCTACCTCTGTGGTCAGCGGATCCTGTTGCAGACGGACCATGCATCCCTCACTGAGCTGCTGAAGTTCCACACCCAGAGGGAAAGCTGGCCTGTTAGTTAGAGGTGCTGGTGGAGTTTGATTTTGAGGTCCAGCATCACCCCCGGGAGGCTGAACAGGAACTCAGATGCCTTGTCACACCGGCCCAGTGTCACCATGAACTGTTGCCACTACTATCAAGGGGGGGAGTAGGACCAGTTCACTGTGGTGATGGCTGCCACCCATACAACTCCAGAAAAAGAGGCCCACAGAGAGATTGATCGCCAGCAGCTCATTACAGAGCTGCACACTGACTCTCTGCTGCCCAGAGTGAGGGAGTGGCTGAACAAGGGTGGGTGACTGGACTGAGAGGTGATCTCATCCTCCAGCCTGGAGACCAAACCTTATCACTCAAAGTTGTGTAGAATATGACTTGTATGTGGACATTTATGAATGGAGAAGAAAAAATAAACAATAGCAGAGAGAAGAATGCAATTGAGTCTAGAGATCAGTGTTGACACACCGCAGCACAACAACAAAGTGTGTCCTCCGCATTTAACACATATGTGACGTCGTGACATAACAGGGGGCAGCTAATTCAGCGCCCGGAGAGCAGTGCTTGGGGGAGGTACCTTGCTCAGGGTACCTCAGTGGTGCCTTGCTGGTTGGGGATTCGAACCTGCAATCTTTCAAGTGCGCTTCCCTAAGCATTAAGCCATTTACTTTCACAGACCAAGCTGTCTGTTGGGCAGTCAAGAGCTTAGCTTTGTGGCATATTAATTGAACTAGAATAAAAATGTACTGTTACTGTAATATACCACATTGCATACATATACAATTTACATATCAGAAATTTTGCCCTAAAAATGGTAGAATGCTCAATCAAAAGTACAAATAAAATTGAGCCTCCTCTCCAAATCGTGCTTTTTTCTGAGTGGTTCTGCAATCTTCACTAAGAAAATCTGCTCAAGCCTTGAACTGCAGTACTTGCTGTATTCAGGGAGTCGATCTCTCTCACTGTCAGTTGAATTATTTGTGAGTGGAAACGAGAAGGAAAAATGACACAAAAAGGAGGAAGAGGCCAAAGCTAAACCACATCCTGACACTTTAGATACATTTCTGCGAGGTTCAGATGTGATGTGCTCTGGAAATGAAATTCTTTCTGCTCTTGGTTCTTCTGAAAGGTAATAAATACTTTTTAAATGTCTTATCCAGCCTGAAACAATTTGTTCATCACTATACAGATTTCATTGAGTCAACAAGTTTGACAAGTCTTGTGAATCAAGTAATATAATCAAGTATGTTTCAATTCAGTGTTATCTCACTCTCCACTGTTTGGTTGTTATGTATAGAGTGTTATGGACAATTTAAGTCTTTGCTTACAGAAGGTAGAATTATTTCCAGTCATCAGCGATGAAAAATGTTAGGAGTTTCAAACATTCTAGGGCAACAATTTTCAGCCTGATTGAGGAAGTGGTCCTCAATAAGAAACCATACATATCAATTGGTTACAGTTACTTATCTTATTTTTTGGGTACTTTGGTCTTCTCTAATCTCTTAATGAAGCTGCTTCCTTTGTGTAATTTCAGTAGGAGTTCAGTGTTCAGTCCCCCGTAAATCGCTGTAAGTGCTGTAAAGTGGGGAGTATCTAGTGTTTGGTCTCTGACCATTTTGTCTCTCCAGGTGCCCAATGTCAGGCTATATGGGGC
>JAODKC010000130.1:18319755-18330073 GCA_026777985.1 Mormyrops attenuatus
CAGAGTAATAAAAATAATTATGAAGGACATCCAGAAGAGAGAAGAAGGGACATACTGGTGTGGAATATCAACTGCTTACAGAGATGAACATTCTCGTGTTGTTGTTAAAGTTAAGAAAGGTAAGGGACAGATCATTTATATTTGTGATCATTGTTGTGTGATTTTTTACTTAAAAATTTGTACAGTGCAGCTGTGGATTACAGCTTCTTTTTCCCAATTGCTTTGGTGCATTTCTCAAATGATAACTAACGTTTGCAAAACGTCTATTGTAATCCTCACACCATGATGCAGAGCAAAACATCATTTCCCACTGCTTTGCCCACACTGCAAATGTTTTAGTACAAACAGTCATGTACGGTTTTCAACATTTGGCACAATTGTCATGTTTTTTAGTCTTGTTGGTCAGAAAAGGATTATGTAGTTTGCCACTGTAACAATTTTACACCAAAAACTATAAATGTAAGTAATCACTGAGTATGCCACCACATACAAAACACCAAGCTTTCAAAATTATTTTAAAATATATTCCAAATATTGCAGTGATGCAGAATTATATTTTTGGTTCCCACAGTACATGATTTTGCTACCATTTTGTTCCTGTGTTATACAGTGTGATTGCTTTGATTTTCGTTTGCCTTGAGATCTGAAGACAGTACATGCACATGTGAGTGCTTTCTCTTGCCAGTGAAGTTTACATACTGTAATGTAGAGCTTTGTTATGTTGAACCTGGTGTCTTTGATATCAATAAGAATCAGTTTGCTATATAAAAATAATTAGTCAGTGACAATGAGAAAGTGGGAACCGACTATCATTCAGAATTCTGGAGCTCACTTATACTGACATTTTGACAATATGACTAAACATTTTGACTCTCAAACTGTAGTTAAAATGATGTTGACTGTACTCATTTTGGTGCACTGACTAATTCATTATTAAAATTATTTGCTTTTGATACAAGTGAATTGTTTTGGGTGAGATATAGCCTTTTGCAGCTAAACCATAGTGTTGTGCTATATGCATGAACTGTTTCGAGAGATGCTCTTATAGTCCTGAGAATGTTAAAGTATGTTTCCTGAAATGTGACAAAGCAATTGAGAAAAACCAAGTAATGACAATGACAAGTATAATAGCTTGCAGGGTCTGAAATAACTGGCAAGTGTTGAAGTATAGTAAAATGTGAACTTAGGAGAATTCAGAAAAAATGTAGTGCTTATTTGTTTGTACAGTACAAGAATGCTGTAATCTCCTGCAGTCCATAAACATACCTTTTAGCTTCTCATTGTGCCTAAATAGCCCATAGTGTATCATTGTATGTGTGTATATCTCATTATTTTTATTTTTGTAGCTCTGCCCATAACTCCAACAAAAGCAAAAGAAACAGTATCTTCAACAGCGAAGCCGGAAACCACAGTCAGGACGACGTCCCTTGAGGAGTCTGAAGAAGCGGAAGCACCAGTCACAGAGCCTCTGCACAAGTACTATTGTACTTCTCACATAGCAGAACCTGCTTAAGTAAAAGTGTCTCCTCCTGCTTCTCAGCTTTACATTGTAGATTAAGTGCATATAGCAGTACTGTACCGACGTGACCTTGGGACAATGGATCACAACGAGATCACTGTGTTTCCACAGCAGAACATGGTGGACTCCCACCCACACTGCTGCTGTCATTTCTGTGGGACTTCTGCTGCTGCTCATCTGCCTGCTCATAGCTACTTACATCTGGAGGCTCAAATGTGAGTCGGGGGGGGGCGATCCCATGAAAAGCAGTGTTACTGGTTTGCCCATGATAATGTGCCGAAGTCCCACCTTCAGAAGTATTCCTGTGTCATCACTTGCTGTTGAATATTGTGCTCAAGGAAACATTTGAAATGTTAATGTTATGGTACATTGTTTTCTGTCACGCCCAGCCCTGATCACCCTCCTGTGGACCACACCTCCTCGTTAACCCCGTGTGGAATCCTCCCGTTTACCTGCTGTTGTCAGTTTCCTGCTCGTTTCCTTGTGTATTTAGTTTGCGTGCTAGTCCGTATTCCCCAGATCTGTCATTGACGTTTGTCTGGTGTGCTTCCCTGTTTGCTGTCTGTCCACGGAATAAATCCCCGGTTTTCCCCTATACCTGGCTGGATTCCATCCTTGCTCGCTCGCCCGCACGCACCGAACGTGACAGTTTTCAACCATTAAACATATCACTTAAGAAAAAATTGTTTTTAAAATAATTTGAGAGTTGCTACATTTGATGAAATATGAAGCTTCGCAAATCCAAATTGCAAGAGGAAGATGACATTAAATGGTGAAATGTCTTGGATTTCAAAATGCTTGTTCCGTTATTACAGCACAGTCGACATAGTCTGCAGCTTTGTACTTTTGTGTTCCACTTTTCAAGTGATCTAGTCCATAGTCCTCGATCCTGGTTTTCTACCAGGTCTCACTCCCGTCATCCATCACCAGGCTTGGTACTGGTCCCCCACACTCCCGTCATCCACCGCCTGGCTTGGTACTGATCCCCCACACTCCCGTCATCCACCGCCTGGCTTGGTACTGATCCCTCTCACTCCTGTCATCCACCGCCTGGCTTGGTACTGGTCCCCCACACTCCCGTCATCCACCGCCTGGCTTGGTACTGATCCCCCGCACTCCTGTCATCCACTGCCTGGCTTGGTACTGGTCCCCCACACTCCCGTCATCCACCGGCAGGCTTGGTACTGGTCCCCCACCCTCCCGTCATCCACCGCCTGGCTTGGTACCGGTCCCCCACGCTCCCGTCATCTACTGCCAGGCTTGGTACTGGTCCTCCACGGTTCCGTCATCCACGGCCAGGCTTGGTACTGGTCCGCTACACTCCCGTCATCCAACGCTTGCTAAAAATCAATTTAACACTATACATGCCCCCCCCCCCCCAACAAAAATTAAAATAGAAATAAAATTCATTTGATATGACCCAGGACCATATACTGGATAAGTATTTAGCAGATGGATAAAATAAAAAAAGAAAAGAAAAATAAATCAATCTTAAATCAGTCTTTCATTTCTATTACTCTTTTCAGACAGAAGAAGGGACCAGACCCAAAGTAATACTGTCCAGGTACAGTAGTCACTATGTTTTATACACCAATACCTAATGAGGGCATTTCTGTTTGTATCAGACTCATGTTATTCACTTATTTCCGAAGCTCCAGATCAGAAGTATGATTATCAGCTTCTCTGGCAGGAAGTGTCTGATTTAAGATAAGCCTGGATTTCAAAATGTTGTCCCTTTTGCCAGCTCTCTGAAGAACAAGTGGAGATAAGTTATGTGGAAGTAAAAAGACCCATGAAGAAGAGCAGGCATCTATATGATGAGCCCATCTATGCCAATATTAGTGCCTTTGGAGTCCAAGAGCAGCCACCAGCAGGGGGCAGCGCTGAGTATGGAGCCCAACAGCACCAACCAGCAGGGGGCTGCGTTGAGTACGCTGCCATCCGCTGCTGAACACTGGGGTCTGTTAGCTGAGGATGCAGTCTTCACAGAAGAGACTGGAAAAGGTGCTTCAGAAAAGCTGCCATGAAAAGTGACTTTTTGTGAAGAATTTTGATAAGTTATGGTTTCAGTGTCCAGATTACAGAAAAAGTCTTAAATAGCTTTATATGTAATATTGTCAAATGTACATATTTGTCTTTTAAAACATATTCAAACATTAGTTCCTCTGAATAATTTATAGTTCAGAAAATAAAAGTAAAATATTTATGGTTCTTTCAGCATACTTGTAATTTTCATTTTTTGCCAGATTTTACAAATAATTTTACCAACAGAATATCAAAGACACTTCTACACTCCCACAGCCATTTTTCATTCTCCTTCTCTGATTAACAAGAAAAAAACATTAATATGAGAATATGAAGCACAAAAAGCTGACAGTTTTATAAATATAATCCTTCTAAAAAGTCTTCACAGAACATTGTCCCTTTTCAGAGACAAACTTCATCAGAAAGCTTTCATTTCACTCAGGTGTCTCTTGTATATGTCATGTATTCTTTATGTGTTCTTTGAGATTCTAGGCATTAATTCAAAACGGTGTACAAACATCTAATCCAAATAAAATTGATGTACAAAAAGAAAACCTTAAATTAAAATAATGAAAAATGATTACATATATCCGTGCTCCAACGGTGTAAGGTTGGTAGTTTGCTGGTGGAATTCCCGCGTAACCGATCGGAGGCTTTGGTTTGATTCCAGGCTAATTCAGCCTCTCTTTCCTTTTCAACCTTCAAGAGACCTCAAGATCCACCTGTTCCTATAAGGTCTCTGCTGGTTGCACGCCACTGTCCTAAGTGATTCCTTGGTCCTTGAGATCTAACAGAGAACTACTTGTAGATGTTCCACGGTCTCAACTAAAACTGAACAAGCCAGAAGCCACATCAGTCACTGCCTTTAAAACTGATAAGACATACTGACATGTTAACGTGCACAATTTCTACGTGTAAATGCATTATAACATGTTAAGACAGACAAAATGTGCATGTTAACATGTCAGTTTTGAGTGTGTTAATGTGAAAAACCTAAGATGTTTTGGCCCTTTTGATAGAGGAAGTCCTGTGTCTCTGTGCGAAAGTTTTTCTGGACGTCCTGGAGGTCCCCGTATGACACACATTTACTAATTAGTTAGTTTAGACTTCAGACTTATGTTTACTTGATTAGTTTATACAGTGTGGTTATATCCACTCTGTGAAATAATACAAGAAAAAGTGACAGTTTTCATTTTATTTTGCTCTGTATTCTGCAGATGAAATTGTTTAAGTATGAGTAGAACCAACGCAAATGCAGAATTTGGCACAACACCATCACAATCTGTGAAGTGGCTGCTGCGAAATCACTGAGTACTGAATATGTAAGCAGTAAGGTAGACAGCGTGTGCAAACCACACAGCTGTGAAATATATCCAACATAGACAACAAACTGGCTTACAGAACGGTCTGAATACTCCCCCAGCAAAATGTGACTCGTACGTCTTATTCGTCTTGATGATACAGTGGTGAGGTAGACAGGTACGTCCTATTTCAATACTGCCTACATCTATGGAAGGCCAAAAGGGCACATTAAAGTTTGAGCATGTTAATGCAAAATAGAGAGCATGTTTTGACCCTTTTGGCCTCCCATATACCCCCGTGCTAGCTCCCCTTCAGAGTAGGACCTAATATCACTCTAGCTGAGCTACCCGGAGTGCTAGCCAGTGTTAGCTACTGTCCTGGTAGCTGGCTAGACAGACAGCGAAGTTGAACATAAAACAGTGTGTGTGTTTCGTGATATTTGTTGAGCTCTGTTGAAACATTGTATTTGATATTACCTAACACTTCATCCATCCATCCATCCATCCATCCATCCATCTCCTACCGCTTTTCCGGGTCGGGTCACAGGGGCAGCAGTCTAAGCAGGGAAACCCAGACTTCCCTCTCCCTGGCCACTTTGTCCAGCTTCTCCGGGGGAATCCCGAGGCGTTCCCAGGCCAGCCGAGAGACATAGTCTCTCCAGCGTGTCCAGGGTCTTCCCTGGGGCCTCCTCCCAGTGGGATATGCCCCGAACACCTCACCAGGGAGGCGTCCAGGAGGCATCCTGACCAGATGCCCGAGCCACCTCATCTGGCTCCTCTCGATGTAGAGGAGCAGCGGCTCTACTCTGAGTCCCTCCCGAATGACCGAGCTCCTCACCCTATCTCTAAGGGAGAGCCCAGCCACCGTGTGGAGGAAACCCATTTCGGCCGCTTGTATTTGCGACCTCGTTCTTTCAGTCACTATCCAAAGCTGACGCCGCATAGATCCGCCTGTCGATCTCCAGTTCCATCCTTCCCTCACTTGTGAACAAGACCCCAAGATACTTATACTCCTCCACTTGGGGAAGGACTCCCTCCCCGACCCGGAGAGAGCACTCCACCCTTTTCCGGCTGAGGACTATGGTCTCAGATTTGGAGGTGCTGATTTTCATCTCAACGGCTTCACACTTGGCTGTGAACTGCTCCAGTGAGAGCTGAAGGTTACGGTCTGATGAAGCCAACAGAACCACATCATCTGCAAAAAAGGTGAGGTCACCAAACTGGACACCCTCAATGCCCTGGCTGCACCTTGAAATTCTGTCCATAAAAGTTATGATCAGAATCGGTGGCAAAGGGCAACCCTGGCGGAGTCCAACCCTCACCAGAAACGAGTCCAACTCACTGCCAATCATGTGGACAAAGCTCTGACACCGGTCATACAGGGACTGAACAGCCCTTATAAGGAAGCTCGGCACCCCATACTCCCGGAGCACTCCCCACAGGACTCCCCGAGAGACACGGTCGAATGCCTTCTGCAAGTCCACAAAGCACATGTAGACTGGTTAGGCAAACTCCCACGCACCCTCCAGGACCCTGCCGAGAGTATAGAGCTGGTCTACTGTTCGACGGCCAGGGCAAACACCACACTGCTCCTCCTGAATCCAAGGTTCGACAATCCAGTGGACCCTCCTCTCCAGAACCCCCCTAATAGACCTTACCAGGGAGGCTGAGGAGTGTGATCCCCCTATGGTTGGAACACAACCTCCAGTCCCCCTTCTTGAAGAGGGGGACCACCAGCCCGGTCTGCCAGTCCAGAGGCACTGCCCCCAATGTCCATGCGATGCTGCAGATGCGTGTCAACCAGGACAGCCCTGCAACATCCAGAGCCTTGAGGAACTCTGGGCAGATCTCATCCACCCCCGGGGCCTGGCCACTGAGGAGCTTTTTAACCACCTCAGCAACCTCTGCCCCAGACATAGGGGAGTCCACCCCCAAGTCCCCAGACTCTGCTTCCTCAGTGGAAGATGTGTCGGTGGGATTGAGGAGGTCTTTGAAGTATTCCTTCCACCGACTCACAACATCCCGAGCTGAGGTCAGCAACGCCCCATCCCCACCATGAACAGTGTTGATGCTGCACCGCTTTCCCACCCTGAACCGCCGGATAGTGGACCAGAATCTCCTCAAGGCCATCTGGAAGTCGTTCTCTATGGCCTTGCCAAATTCCTCCCACGGCCAAGTTTTTGCCTCAGCAACCACCAAAGCCATGTTCCGCTTGGCCCGCCGGTACTCATCAACTGCCTCTGGAGTCCCACAGGCCAGAAATGCCTGATATGACTCTTCACTGATATGCCATAAAACTGACTTCTTCAGTTTGATGGCATCTCTCTCTGCCGGTGTCCACCAGCGGGTTCAGGGATGGCTGCCGCGACAGGCACCGGCCACCTTATGGCCACAGCTCCGGTCAGCCACCTCCACAATGGAGGCGCGGAACGTGGCCCATTCGGACTCAATGTCCCCGGACTCCAAAAAGGGTGGGTATTCTGAACTGCCGCTTGGCGCATAAGTGCAAATAGTCAGGACCCGTCCCCCCACCTGAAGGCGAAGGGAGGCTACCCTCTCATCCACTGCGGTAAACCCCAACGCACAGGCGCCCACCCAGGGGGCAATAAATATACCCAGCCCTGCTCGGCGCCTCTCCCCCTGAGAAACTCCGGAGTGGAAGAGGATCCAACCCCCCTCGAGGAGACTGGTTCCAGAGCCCAAGCCGTGCGTCGAGGTGAGCGCGACTATATCTAGTCGGAACCTCACAACCTCACACACCAGCTCAGGCTCCTTCCCTGCCAGAGAGGTGACATTCCATGTCCCTAGAGCTAGCTTCTACAGCCGAGGATCGGACCGCCAAGGTCCCCGCCTTCGGCCACTGCCCAACTCACACTGCACCCGACCCCTTTGGCCCCTCCTACAGGTGGTGAGCCCATTGGAGGGGGGACCCACATGCCTTCTTCAGGCTGTGCCCGATCAGGCCCCATGGGTGCAGGCCTGGCCACCAGGCGCTCGCCATCGAGCCCCAGCCCCAGGCCTGGCTCCGGGGGGGCCGCAGTGACCCGCGACCAGGCGAGGGAAAAAGTCAATCTATGTTATTAGTCAACATAAGGGGTCTAATGAGCCACACTTTGTCTGGTTCCTCACCCAGGACCTGTTTGCCTTGGGTGACCCTACCAGGGGCATAAAGCCTTGGGCAACTTATCTCCTGGGATCATTTGAACACAAACCCCTCCCCCATGATAAGGTGTTGGCTCCAGGAGAGGACCTAACACTTCAGAAAAAGCTATTTATTTTACGGTCGCTCCCCTTCTGTAACCTGCTAGAACCATGACCATGAGTTTATCTGCACACATGAACCCACTGAAGGGTAAGGATGAGAACAGAAAAAGGACATGTGTCATCTGGAAGTGATTAAATTTTGAGACCAATAACATTAAAACTGAAGCAGCGCCGCGTAGTGAGAGCAAAGTGAAGGACAGTCTCAGACACTTGATACTGTCAGCATGTTAGCTGAAAAAGTATTTGATGGACCTTTTCCAAACTATGCATAGGCATTGTGATGGTGATGGTCTGGAACTTGTCCAATATTCAAACAGATTGTACCAAAACTAAAGCAGCACTGCATAGTGATACAATAGAGGGCAGATTTGATACTTTACCGTCAGCATGATTACTGAAAAAGTATTTGATGGATCTTTTTCAAACTTTGCAGAGGCATTATATCAGAATATTAAATTTAGCCACACTGTCAGAGATCTTAGACATTACCATTAAGAGCTTCCCGACATCCAAGTGAAACTTGTATCTTCAGCCTAATTATGAAAGATGTAAATACGGAGAAACCATTTTTTTTGTTTTGCTGCTCTGATCTAATGAAACTGATACCCTTGTGTGATTTCAGTATGTATGCAGTCCTCAATCAGCTCTGTTGTTGCAATAAAGTGGACAGAAACTA
Source organism: Mormyrops attenuatus (assembly GCA_026777985.1). Classification (NCBI taxonomy): domain Eukaryota; kingdom Metazoa; phylum Chordata; class Actinopteri; order Osteoglossiformes; family Mormyridae; genus Mormyrops; species Mormyrops attenuatus. The sequence continues at coordinate 18,328,541 of JAODKC010000130.1, forward strand.
GACATTGATATTCTCTGCACTGTGTCTCTCCAGATGCCCACTGCCTGAGTATATGGGGTCCAACAAATCTTAAAGTAAAACAGCATAGAAATCTGATTTTCGGGTACGGATATCAAGCACATTTCCATGACTATGATTACAGTAATAAGGGCGTAAAGTGAACATGTTTCTATTTTTTATATTTGCATGCACATGCATGTATTAACTCCTCCAAACCACTTCATGCAATGTTTTGAAATGCATGCAGAAAAGTGCAGCTGACTTGCTGCAGGAAAATGCATAAAAAAACACGACAAAATTAAACAGCCACTCGTTCCACATGCAGAGACCCATAGCCTTAGCTGCTGTCCTCTCCCCTTAAAAGGCATGTACTTTCTAACAGTATTTTCACTTTTCTTTCTGCTTAGGTTTTTTTTCTACTCAAACTGGTGTGTTTTTAGATTAGCTTTGTGGCATGAATTCAGATGGTTAGATTAAGAACCATTACAAAGGGGCTCTATATACTTCTCTCGTGAGATTACATAGTTATTTTTTGCTCAACAATGGCAACACACTCTATCAAATGTCCCTCGATGCAGTTTTTCCTTGTGGATCTGCAGTGGTTATATGTCAGTCTAGGTTGAATCAGTCTCTGGAATCGATAAGTGAAAATGAAACAAACCGCAAAAGGGGAAGAGGCCGCAGCTAGTCCACATCCTGACCCATAGCTGTGGCGACGTCCGTGAGGTGCAGATGTGATGCATTTGCAAATAAGGAAACTGTTTCTGATTTTTGTTCTTCTGAAAGGTAATGGATGCTTTACTATATAACTATACAGATTTCATTAAAGAGGCAGTTCACCCCAAAACTGAAAAATGATATGTTTTGAAGGGGCTTTAGTGCGGTCTGTACATCTATGTTGTTCTGCTGGAAGTTGCCTAGATTTGGAGGTATCTGCTGTAAAAAGTCTGGCTTCTGCCGAACATAATGGGAGTGAATGGCATTATTTCTGTGATGGTTAAAGCGCTAGAACAATATATTTGTAAAAGTATAATGTACTGACTATTTCCTTCTTCTGAACTCCACACACCAATAGTATCACTGTGCACCATGAAATCGCCCCGGTGTACTCGTATCTACTGCGCAATGATACGATTGGTGTGTCATTCGGTAGAAGAAAACAGTCGTCGAAGGAAATCGTATTGAATGATATGGACGATGTAAATTCTTGCTTTCAGGGCATAGATTTATTGCCAGTCATCAGGGATGAAAGATGTTTCAAACATTCTAGGGCAACAATTTTCAGCCTGATTGAGGAAGTGGTCCTCAATAAGAAACCATAGATATCAATTGGTTACAGTTACTTATATGGTTTTTGGGCACTTTGGTCTTCTCTAATATCTTAATGAAGCTGATCCCCTTGTGTAATTTCAGTAGGAGTTCAGTGTTCAGTCCCCCGTAAATCGCTGCAAGTGCGGTAAAGTGGGGAGTATCTAGTGTTTGGTCTCTGACCATTTTGTCTCTCCAGGTGCCCAATGTCAGGCTATATGGGGC
>JAODKC010000130.1:18343198-18366530 GCA_026777985.1 Mormyrops attenuatus
CTAATTAGAGGACTGATTGGCTGAAGAGTCCTCACACCTGGGTTTGAACAGCTGACCTAAAGGTTACCTCAAAAACCTGCACACACACTGGCTCTTTGCGGATAAGATTGGCCACCCTGGTGTAAAGGTTCTGAAACTGAGACGGAAACCGCGACAAAAACGTTCACATTCTTGTATCGTGGTTCCGGAAGATGGAACCACAATATCCCCCCCACTCCACCAACCGCAACCTAGTTGCAGCCTGCTGGTCTCCTTACGTTACTAATGTTACAAAGGTTATTTTTCATTTCACAATTAACACTATAACAGGTCAATCACAAAATTACTATTCTGTTTAAAGTTAGGGTAAGACTTTTATTTTGTAAATATTACACATTACTAGGGCTGTACACTTATTCGTCATATTAAATTATAAGTCGCTTCTCTTTTAATTAAATACCTTTTCTCTAGCCAGTATTTTGTATTTTATGTTGTTACATGAACAATCGCCTTGCGCCCGTCGCCTCCAGGATAGGCTCCAGACCCCCCGCGACCCTGAATAGGACAAGCGGTTTCAGAAAATGGATGGATAGATGATGAGCAAGTATTTCTCATTTGTAACAAGATATTTTTGATGTATTTGTGCCCATCTCTGATCACACGATAGTCAGTGCAGCAATTAGCTCCACGCATAACCTGGGTTATTGATACATCTTTTCGATCAAAAGTCGTCGGTGATATTCCCAACTGCCAGAGTTTATGCATTTGTATAGTTCTTTTATTGCATGGTTTATTTTCATATTATATGCTGTGTAGTTGCAGTTTTAAGGTATACTGGTCAGATTCTTCTTATTTTTAAAGAATGGTTATGTCAATTTACAGTGTAGGGACTTTAGTGGATTATCTGAATAAATACTGTGAAATGTTCAGTTCTTTGTGTGATTGTATGACACCAAAGCATATAAGTGCACTCAATCCGAAGTACAGTTCACTTAATTTTTTCATCTAACACATCTTAAGAAGTTTGCTACAGAGGGTGAAAATTTATATTTTTATTAACTATTTTTGTTGAAGGTTTTTTGCAGTGTGTTGGGGCCTGTGTTCACAATGTCTGTACTGTTTCATGTCTTGTCCAGATTCCCTCCTAAGAAGCAGGTGGCTTTTAATTTCATAACTGCAGTTGAACTAAATATATGTTATATTTCTTGATCATTGCGGGGCTGTCAACCATATATTCCGACCACCTCCTACTATTATCTTTTGCTTCTGTCAAATCCCACCCCCCTTACTTTTTTTACCAGGCCCATTTTCAATGGACGGTTGGTGTCCTTGATGTTTGTAATCTTCTTCAAGTTTTTCTCATTTCTAAAATGTTTAGTATTGTCACGTTAAAATTTAAAGTCGGGTAAGAAGGAAATTTGGTTTATCTTTTTGGTTTATCTGTTTATGAAGTTGATCAGGTTTTTTTCTTTGACTCAGTAATGTGTTTGCATCACGCATATATATTCTGCTAGAAACTTTTATTTCAGTGGATGCCGGAGTATCTTGTACCACTTTCGATTGTAACCATAAATGTCATTGTGTTTAATATATATTTCCTTCTGCTTCGTAGACAGAAGGACCCAGAACCAAAGTACCGCTCACCTGCATTTTTCATAGTGAAACAGAAAAATAAAAATGTCCGCATCTTTAACATGATAGCCGTGACTATCGTTGGGTGTGGAACTTTCATTTCAAAATGTTTTCACGTTTTCTAGGTTTTGGTTGACCAAACGGAAATAAATTACGCGGAAACGAAACGTGCGGCCAGGTGTCAAACGCCGAAAAGGACGTCATCCCTACCCAAGTGCACTTCCAGACAGCCCCCGACAGGTGGCAGTCGGAACACGTTGCCAGAAGTTCGCTACTGATGCCACAATTGGGGATTTGTTGAATCATACTTAGAAATGTGAGATCAGTGGTTTAAAACTACAGCTAATGTTTCGTTATAATTCTTCTTGTTTGGTTCATTAAAACATTGTGTTTTGTGTTAATGTTGTGTGAGTGTCCCTGCGATGGGTTGGCGAACTTTTTGCCCCGTCCTAGGTTATTACCAGCCTTTCCCCCGTAGCTTCCCGGATAGGCTCCGGCCCCCCGCGACCCTGGATATGACAAGCGGTTACAGAAAATGGATGGATGGATGGATGGTTACAGAAAATGGATGGATGGATGGGTGGAGTTTTACTATGTATACATTCTAAGAATAAGTAACGAATGTCAATTTTATATGTTAATTTTACTTGAAAACAACATTATGCATAAACAATTCACATCTTTGCTGTTAGGGCAAGAATGGAAAGTGAGCAATTAAGATTTAGAAATGGATGCCGAAGGTTTTTGCGGTAAACCAAGAAACACAGAGAATGCAAAAAGAGTGGGAGGTGTTTTGTGAAGTCTTTTGGGCGTTGGTTGGGACTGGCAAGGACGCGGAGTCACACACTCGGTTCATTTGAGTGTTAGTGTGAGAAGAGGGAAGCAGATTGCGGATAACAGACCGGGACGTTCACTTTCAAAAGCAGAACAACGGTCCGATAAATAATAAAATGAAGAATTTCGTCGTGTCGAATGAGCCATTGCGCTCGTTTGTACCGCTTCATCAAGTGCAGGAGACGTCCCTCGCTGTCCCGTCTGATGACAAGCTGCGGACCGGACAGCAGCGCGTCATGGATCAGGTCTACACCATGAGGCGCAGGTCGAAATCCAGTACGAGTGGCTCTGGATCACTGTCTCCTTCCAGTAAGATTGCGCTACTTTCTTTCTTTAAAAATAATCACGTTGTGGAGTATATTGTGCAGCTGACTGTATATTTGTGAAATGTGTAATATGTATGGTTTTTGACAGATTAATTTATACCGCAAAGCTTTCAAAAGTCCAGTTATTTGTTTCATTATTCTGCAAACACCAGCTTCTGCAGACTTTGGAGTTAAATGTCATTACTTAACGTTTCGTTTGGTGGTGGTTTGTTTGCATATCTAAATATAGAGACAGAAAATAATAAAAGGCCTGTAACCAAATGTTGAGTAAAACACCCCGGCCAGCAGAGACCATAGTTATTAAGCATGTAGACCTGTAATCAACTATACCTACTCCCTACTAAAGCATTACTTTTTGCATTAAGCAATTAATTTTCCAAAGTACAACAACATTTTTATTGTAGATATAGGTTTGTAGGTTTTGTTGATTTATTTTTTTTTGTTCAAAGTAATTGATTTTACCTAGCGGATTTTTTGTGTCTTTTGTATTTATTGACTTGCAATATAATTAGATATATTAGAATTCTAGTGATTTAATATAAATATTTATATGTAGCAATATATTTTATCAACTGTTTAAATGTTTAGCTTCAAATAATATATTACTGGTTTAGTATGTATCAACAGAAATGTAACACTTTTGAGTCGGTAAAAGACACTTACTTGCACAGAGGTGCTATAATCAAAAAAGTAATTAATAATTGTTTTTTGTTGAAATTATGGAATATCTGGTGGTGGGTACGTAATTTGTCATGAAAGTCATATAAAGAGCCTTTTTCTTATATCTACACAGGGGTGCTGCTAAGTAGTTTGCCCCCCTTGAAAGTAGACTGATTGGGTCCCCAACCCAGATCAATCGGATTATGTTCCAAATTTTTTAGGGCCGCAGTCACTCAGGGGCCCTTTGAGTCATCCGGACGTCCCCCCACTTTACGGGGCCCCTGTTCCTACAGACAGCATTTTTAAAAAGACATGTTTTAATAGTCAGTATTTTTATAAATGCTATCATAAGTAATATTTAAAATTTTTGTCTACACAAACATGTCTTTATAGGACAAAAAAACCCTTTAAAAAAAAACCCTTTTCTAAAAAAACCCTTTTCTAAATTTGTTATCATGTCTAAGAAATATGTGGTATTCTCTCTTGCACTAATTTCAAGCTTTCTTAAAGCTATTGTGAATTCTTGATGTCAGGACAAAAATGTAAGAGTTTATAAATTTAATCCCAAAATGCGGCAGTATTTCAAAAAGGTTTGCAAAATCTTTCACATTTCTAGAGATATTCGTAACATTTATAACATGCTTTAGTATTCAGTGTAAATGAAATTATACCTAAAACCAATTCCGTTCAACAGCAAAGCTCCTTTTTAATGTGCTGGGTCCATCTTCTCATCTGTCTGATCATTTTCTCTTTATGTATCATGCAGGTCCAGTAAGCTTCTCTTTCAGTAGAAACATCTCATCAAAAATCAATTTAAGCAGCCTGACAGGCTCCCTGAAAGGAATGAAGGTGCGTCTTCTGTTAATTGTTTTCTCTAGATGTATTTTTTTTATGTTGTAATTGTAGTGATTGCCCATTTCCCCTGTTGTAGTAATTGTAGTGATTGCCCATTTCCCCCGTTGTAGTAATTGTCGTTATTGCCCATTTCCCCCGTTGTAGTAATTGTAGTGATTGCCCATTTCCCCTGTTGTAGTAATTGTAGTGATTGCCCATTTCCCCTGTTGTAGTAATTGTAGTGATTGCCCATTTCCCCTGTTGTAGCAATTGTAGGAATTGGCCAGGTCTTATGAAGATAGAGGTTTGCTGTCTCCTATTGGTTTATTTTCCCCTCCTGTTTCAATGGCCATCATTGATGAATCACAGACTATTAGTTGTTTTGTTCCCTCTTTTTACTCATTTGTTATATATTGCCACATATTCTGTTGTACCTAAAAACATTGCTCGTTTAATGTCAGAAAATCCTACTCAGGGTTTACTTTCCCACAGCATTGTGATTGCTGTGTGGTGAGCTTTGAGCATATCACACATGGATATTAAATTTTCGATTAAATTATCCACCCATCTTCCAACCACTGGTCGATCTTCAGGGGACAATAATAATAATAATAATAATTACTGATGCAGTAACTGCATTACAATTTCAAGAAAAAAACAGCAACCATGTCCTGCATTTCTGATTGGACGGCTTAAGCATGAACAGAATGTATCACTTGTGTGAGCCAATAGCTGCCCTCAAGCTGCTCCCTTTAACGATGTGGTCACGCTGTTGTTGAACGCGGCCGTGTTGTAGTGCCAGGATGGCATGTAGGCAAACACTGAGGCCAACACAGAGATCAAGAAGATCAAATAACACAGCATTTCTTCTGTGAAGGGAGCTATGAATTTGCATACATATGTCGAGGTTGCATACATATACATATGAGGCGAGGTTGTAGGTAGAAAATTATGGTGCACAGGCAAGTGAGGATGCTCGCAAATGTGAACTATTTTAGCCTGCTAGTGTGAAATTCATAGCATTTTATACTGCTCTGTCTTTGCTAGTGTAGCTGAGTGCAATTACAGTCCAAGAGAATGACTGCCTCTCTTTTATAAGATCCCATAAACGGTTACTGAAAAATAATCCAGATATTGATTTAATTTTTAATGTAATTTAATTTAATAATGTGCAGGATTCTGTGACACTATCCTGTATAGTGGAGTGAAGATGAGATGGATGAATAGATAATGTGCTGGGCATTGGTCCACACAAATGCATGAACATATAAGTAAAGAATGTAACTGTTTTTGCCTTACGGATATGCAGCAATTAATATTTGCTTTTAGTCAGCCAATAAATTTCTTGTCTTGAGGTCCTTAGGGGTAGGTTCTGGGTCACTGTTTTGAGAATGGCTTCAGTGTCACCCCTGATGTGTAGAGACGCATGATGTCATCCACCTAGCAGATGTCGGTAGATTCTCATACCTCCACCCATCTCGACCTGACGGGCGTCGCCTCGCTTCCAGTTTGTAACATTTGGCTCAGAGTTACCCCGAGTCACCTCCGCTGGGCGGGGGGGGGAAATACCCAGGACTGTGCACAAGCGATTAAAAAGACGTGTTTCTGTTTGGCTATTAAAGGCAGCAAAATGCTTTATGATCCAGTTCCTCTTTGCTCTCCAGTTATCGGAACATTGTAAATGTTTATCGCACCGGCCTTTTATACTGTTTCTGTTGGTGTCATTCAGTTTGTTAGGGGTCATTCAGACTGAAAGGTGATTCTCTGGGTGAGCAGTTCACTGAGCAGTGGTACCGACAGGGCTGAAAACGCACTTTCTCTGAAGAGCAGGTGATGGGGAAGCAGAGGATCAGCTCCGCCCAGTACGCCAAGGCGAACCACGGTTTCAGCACCATTGACGGCCGTGGAACGGGCCGGAATATGATGCTGAAACCTACTCGCAGCAACCCGGAGCTGGCTCCCCCCCCACAGCTTGCGTCCCCCCGATACCCACCCACCCGGCCAGTCTTCAGCCAGACCACCTTCACCAAAGCCGAGTCCAACTCAAAAGTCAAGAGTAGGTGAGTGGGGTTAGCCTCCCAACAAAGCCGGGTTCTCTCTCCGTTCCTGTGGATTAAGTGGCACCCAGTCACCAAGATCATGTTTGGTATAGTATTTACTCAACCTGGGGGGCATTCCACAAAGTAGGATTTCTTGCTTAGCTGGATAACTTGTCAGATTTAAGGTAGTCTGGGCTAAATGTAAGTGAATAAAGTCCATTTAGCCCAGACTAAAGTTATCCGGCTTAGCAAGAAATCCTGCTTCATGGAACACCCCCTTGATTCTGATAACAACATAAATATTTTTCTTGTAGCTATAATCTGATTCACCGTTGCCTTATACTTTATTCTTCGGCAGTTGGCTTGTCTTAATCAGTTTCACAAACAATGCTTCATCGGTTTGATTTTTCCGTGCATTTAGCTTGAAGGAGGAGAATGACATCACTGTGAAGGATGCCGTGGAGTTCCTCACCAGCCCAGAGGAGAAGTTCCAGCTCTATGGGGCCTCGTTCATCCAGCACAACACTTACAATGACCCAAAAGCCAAGCAGGAGGTGAGATGTGGACTAGATGTGGTCCTGGTGAATCACTAGGATAGGGTCACTCATCTGGCCCTAGGGTGGTGTTTCCCAGTTCAGTCCTCAGGTACTCGGGTATGCTTGACGTACACTGTTTGGGGGTCCCTGTGCACCGGGTTGGGAAACACCGCCCCAGGGGACAGACTGACAGTCAAATCCCACACAGTATGTCACAGTGTAACACACATGACCTGTTTATTAAACTATGTAAAAATTATTTCATCTATGACTTCATCTTTAAAAATGAATGGTTTTCACCATGGATGTTTCACCAAGCTAACTGAGGGTTCAGTACTTTGATCAAGCATCTTAGCAACCTCAAACTATGGCTTTTAGGACACAAACTAGCAAATGCATGTTTCAAACCAATACCCCACCTACTGTCTGATAGCTACTGTATATGTAATAATCAATGTAAATTATGGGGCGATGGTGGCACAGGAGGTAGTGCAAACATTCGGCAACTGGAGGGTTGCACGTTTGAGCCCTGGCTCCACCTGACCCCATTGAAGTGTCCTTGAGTAAGACATTCAACCCCAAGGTTGGTGCCTTGCATGGCAGCCTCTGCCACCGGTGTGTGAATGGGTGAATGTGGGGCAAACTGGAATACTGGAAAAAAGTGCCTTTTTTGTAACAGTATTTACTTCCACTCTTGTCCTTTTAAAATTTCTGATAGACTTGAATGTGGCACTGACTTGCCCATGAATGCTAATCTGCTGATGTAGCAGTGGCTTTAGCACGAGTGACACGGCCGCATGCGTCCTCATAGTAAGTGTATGCCTGTGATGCTCCCTCAGGTGTTGCAGCTGAAGGGGATTCCCTCCCTGGTGTCGCTGCTTCAGAGCTCCAGCCCCCCAGTTCAGGAGGCGGCTTCCAGCGCCCTGCGCAACTTGGTCTTCAAGGATAATGCCAACAAGCTGGAGGTGCAGCGGTGCGGCGGCATCAACAAGGCCCTGACGCTGCTGAAGAGCACTGACTCCGACGAGACGAAGAAGCAGCTGACAGGTAGGGGGCGGTAGAGAGGCAGAGCCGGCGCAAGGCGGGCCTTTAAACTGGAGCCTGAGAAATCAGTCCGTTTAGCGTCATGGATGCTAGCGGTACAAAGAAAACTTAAAGGTGTAGGCAAGTAATACAAATTAATGTGTCACTTTACGAACCTGGAATGATGCTGAATATTTTGGATGCAAATGTATTTTAAACCATCAATGCTCATTTGTTAATTATTAATTTCTAATGAACATAAATTGATTTGGCAATATCTGTAGATAAGTCAATAATAACTATTAAAATACTGCTAGTACTGAAAATATTCACCATTTAATAATTTACTCTTTGACATTTAATGTCATTTACAAACCTTGTTTTGATTTAATTATTAATGAAATGACAGAAGTAGAATTATGAACAAAGTTATACAAGGTTACCTTTTTCGTTCTATACAATTAAACAGTATATAAGATTCTGAGAGCTGAAGATATGGGAAGAGAAACCGTTGAGGGAAATTAAATTTGTATGTGAAATTGAAATGAAGTGAAAGACACGCGCAGGGAATTAGTTTCGGTGTCTGTGAGCCGGGCTTGTCAAATATGAATGACTGTTATGCTGGTTCTGAAGCCCTCAAAAATGCTTAAGAAAAATTTGAGCTAATGCTAAAGAAAAAAACTGTGATTGTGAAATATTTGCTGTTTTCGTCTAGACACTGAGTGAATAGTGTTTGCAGTGCATACATTCAGCCGCTGTGTGTTTACATCCTGGGTCTAGGAGAGGACTTTTGGGGGTGGGATGTCGTCTCACAACACAGTGTTTCCGGACCTTCCTAGGTCTCCTGTGGAATCTGTCTTCATCGGACGATCTGAAGTCGGATCTGATCCAGACCGCCATGCCCGTCCTGACGGAGACTGTGCTGGTGCCGTATGCGGAGCAAAACACCGGTGACAACATGGACACTGAGATTTTTTACAACACCACAGCTTGTCTGAGGTGAGGACCCTGCCTGGTGTTTCGCAGCCATTTGCCATCAGAAGACCTTCTTTACAGGGTACAGCTTTGTCTGACCTTTCTTGTCGTGTAGCTGTTTGTAACATTACTAAACATGAATGCAGATTAAAATAATAGTGAAAGGGTCACCTAATAGAAAATGTTATGTAAATAGGGCAGGTATAATAATATAAAGCCTCAGCCTAAACCTTTTCGGTCAATATGTATGCATGTACGTATGTACAGTATGTATGTATATGTATGCATGTGTGTGTATGTATGTAACTGAATAAAAATTTAAATTCAAAATTCAATACATGCGTATTGCATGTGCAACGCAAATGACAAAATGGGTATTAAAAACACTCCTATTAATGGCAAAATTAATAAACAAAAACAGACCAACAGCGACCCAGAAACTGGTGAAAAACAGCGGCTGAATATACGCAGGCCCTGGTTTAAACAGGTGTACAAGAATAATGAAAAAGAGCAGATTCTCATAACCAGAAACAAGGCTACACAGTTTATATTACATGTTTAATCAAGGACTGCTATAACTGGCTTGCAGGTATATATTCCTCTTAGTCTAAAGGTTGATTTGCGTGTTATTTTCTTGTTATAACAGCAAAAATGCACAACTGCGGCCTTATTACCACACAATTTATCCTTTAAACCGCAAAAATGTACTTGCATACCAGTTATGTCAGCATCTGTCTATAATGCTGTTTGAATCATAAAAGATGCCTCTTAATTTTAATGTCAGTTTTTTTTTTCCTCTTACAAGCATGAATATGTTTTTTCTGCTAATGTGTTGTCAAGTGGTTGAACAAACACGCCTTGGTCTTTTCAAAGTTGTTGTTTTTATGAAAAAGGAAGCCAGATCAAGTCACGGTACCAGCCTCTTTAAACACGACAAAGCAGGTTGGAGTCAAATATCGGTGACACAGATTTCACCCTCTGCTGTACATTGACTAACTGAATGGTTCACTTTCTGATAAAGGAACCTGAGCTCCGACAAGCAGAAGTACCGGCAGGCAATGAGGAATTGCCGTGGCCTGATCGATTCCCTCATAAGCTACGTTCAGGTGTGCGCGGATACCGACAGGTCGGACGACAAGGTGAGCAACAGAAAAGGTGTTTTTGTGTCAAACAACTTCTCCCAAAGGGGGGGGACCAGAGCCTATCCCAGGAACAATGGGCGCAGGTGGGAACCAACCCAGGGCAGTTGCCAACACACTGCAGGGCACACGCACTCACAGGGCCGATTTAGACACACCAATCAACCTATCCTGCATGCTTTTGGGCCGTGGGAGGAAACCGGAGCCCCTGGTGGAAACGCACACAGAGCCAAACCCAGGACCATCTCGCTAACCACTGCACCACCGCGCCGCCCAATATATAATCTAAAGCATTAAATATATTTTTTTACTAATGTAGCTGACATCTGTGCCTGAATTATACAAGTGAGTACATTTCGGCTGTGTAATTTGGGGTCATTGAGATCAAATAAGTCCAAAAGGTCAATTAAGCTAGAAAGTAGCATAGCAACCGGACCAAATGCAGAACCCAGTGGTTCTTTGCTATTCTGGGAAGTCATTTCATGGACTCACAAAAAACTTAGATCCTCAATCAAATTGTTAATTTCTTTTCTTTAATGATGATATGTTAATAATTAATTTTGTCCTATTTTGAAAGAAAATATGGCTGAACTCTTTGTGCTTACGTTCATCTCTAGAAACCTATATTTATTGTCTTTATTGTCCTTAAATTTTAGCCTTGTTTCTTAATCATGAATTCCATTGACAAATTTCTTAAGACACGATACACAAATATCTAGGTGACTGAAAAAAGGTTTGCTGTAGGAAGAGAATGGAGGTGGGGGGTAATATTTTTGATAATTTTCTACTAAATCAATATCAAAATTTCAAAAAATTTTGCTGCAGAAAAATTATTGCAAATGCAGTAGTTGCACTAATGAACATCAGTGTCCTATAGAAGGATAGAAATGTGGCAAATGAAATCGATGCATAAGACGTCTGATAAAAATAAAAGTGAGACCCCCCGTGGCCGACGTTTTGTGCCCCTTTTGAAAACTCGGAACCTCTTCGTCTCCCCGCCCACTCTCTGTGTTGCCGACAGTCGGTGGAGAATTGCGTCTGCATCCTGCACAACCTGACGTACCAGCTGGAGAAAGAGGCACCAGGGCTCTTCAGTAAGATCACGGCCCTCGCGATACCCCCATCCAGGAGCACTGCCCAAAAAAACACCTCACCTGTCAGCTGCTTCAGCCAGCAGGGCAACAAGACTGAGCAGGAGGTACGTCAGACTTACGGGCCAGACGATAACAGCATTTTACATTTAGGGTATGATACATTTCCATTCGGGTCATCCTCACATTTGGGTTTTTATGGCATTTTTTGCATCGATAATTAATACATTTCGGTGTTATGCCCCTGAAACTGATGGTTGACACCAGGAAGCTTAATTTTAGCGCTGGAGTGGCCCTTCAAATACGTACGGGGGATGGGGGGAGGTCCAGATCCACCCTCTTTCCTTTAATAATAAACCTGAAAGACCCTTTAGTAATATAGGCATTCTTGGAAAAATTGTCAAATTTGCCTTTAGCAAAACAAAACTAAATCCATTTAGCTACAAAGCAGATTTTGCTGTTATTAAAGGAATTACTTGATGTCAAATTTAAATATATTTGGTTAGTCTAAGTCAGTCCACATTATTCCTTTGATAATAACAGCAGGTCTGTGCACACTGAGCCCGCATAACTTCACAGAAGTAACTTTCTTACCTTTGCACTTAACCATAGAGCTACTTTGACTACCCGGTAATGGAGGACAACAATCCAAAAGGGGCAGGCCGACTCTTCCACTCCTCAACCATGCAGACCTATCTGAACCTCCTGGGAAGCAGCCAGAACGAGTCAACACTGGAGGCCTGCATGGGGACTCTGCAGAACCTGACAGCTCAGACGGGAACTGTAAGCAATGGCCTCATTTTCCATTTAGATGTAGCATTGGAGAAGGCTGGGCCAGCCAGTCAACTGGGACAGCTGGGAGTAAGGGCCGTGCTCAAGGGCTCAGTGGTGACCTCATTCTGCCGACCAGGGGATTTTCCCTGCTTCAGGTGAGGCATAAGTGAAGTCGGCATAGATGTGTCGGCTCTCATCTTCCCCAAGCATCATTCAGCAGTTGCACGCTTGTTTTTTTGGCATCATGGGGCTTGTCGTGCAGAAGAGGACGGTGGCAACCCAACTGCTCTCAATCTGGTCCGCTTCCTCAGCCTTAACACAGGTCCCTATGTCCGTAGGTGTCCAACGTGATGAGCCAGACCATAGTCCAGAAGCTGAACGGCCTGCAGAGTTTCGCGCCACTACTGCAGTCCCCAGACCCCAAATTGCAGAAGACAGCTACGGCGCTGCTGGGAAACCTCTCAAGGTCTCCACGCATCCAGAGCACTCTAGGTAAGGGCTGACATCACCTTCTCTGCTAATAGACCCTGATTGTGGCATTGGCAGTATATCGTAAAAGGCCACTGTGCATTTGCAGCATTAAGACTTGATATGGACATGTTGGAAGGACAAAGGGATGATCCACGTAGCGACTAACACACATGGACCATGAGGGGTCTAACATAAACAGGTTAATTATTCAAGAACTTCAACAAGCTAGGAAAAAACACAAGGAGAAACCAACACCAAATAGGTTCAAGGACCATAAGCAAGAAAGACATACAGGAACAAAGTAGGAAGCAAATGCAGGGTAGCAACAGCTACAAACACCATGACCAACTGAGGATCAAGGGCAAAGGCAGGCACATATACATAGATATCAAGAGTAAGATGCGGGACAGGTGTGGACCAATTACAATTACATGCAGGTGAAGGTAGTCACAATCAAACACTAGGGGCTAGGACTTCACTGGAGACACACGGACAACAGGTGAACTAAGACATATTTACAAAACTAGATACAAACAAGACAACTGACGAAGGTACATAACAAGGAATCATACAAGAACACAAGGAACCATAATAAAAAAGGACACACAACTGAATCTAGGGGCAGGGAACATAAAAATGTTTAGCAAGTTGACGGAGGAGATGCTCACTTTGCAGCCACTCGCTTCGCTCGTTCAGCCACACAGGAGCCACGCACTAGGAATAGAACAGACCTGCGAAACACTGGGAGATGGGATGGCCACCTGCTAGCTAAACGAGGAACTGATATACAGAAGGGGGCAGGACTGGGACCGATCCTGACAAAAACTGACAAACATTACAATCCATGAAATGAAGGGAAACGGGGAGAGGCTCAATTAAGTCTTGAAAGCTGAAATTAAAATTAAATTCCATCTGTGTCCAGAGGCCAGAGCAGTGTTTCCCAACCAAGTCCTCAGGGACCCACAAACGGTCCATGGTTTTTCTCCCTCCCAGCTCCCTGCATGACAGTCCACATTTTTCCTCCCTACTGGGAGCTGGAAGGGAGCAAAAACGTGGGCTGTCTGTGGGTCCCTAAGGACTGGATTTGGGAAAGACTGGTCTAGAGCATCTATTATGGTTCGCTGCACAACCAATTTCAGGAAATAAAGTCTTCAGCATCTTCACAATATGTGTCTATGGTTACATTAAAAAGTAAATAAAAACCAAGTGAACAGAACACTACTAATGACTTCAGAACAGAGAATGTGTGCTGAATGATCAAACCAAGACCTCTTAATTATAAAATCCATATCAGTGACAGCGCATTGTATGTAGCAAGACGTGATGCATTACTACAATGTGATGTTACTGATATATTAATAATTAATACTTTATTGATCCCTGTGGGAAAATTGTCATTACGCCTCCCTCCACTTGCTCTTTGTAGAGTAAGCTGTCTGCGAAGGGCAGCCACCTATTGGGACGCCCGGGAAGCTGGGGGTAAGGGTCTTGCTCAAGGACCCACAGACGTGCTGAGGCTGGGTTTAAACTGGTGACCTTCTGATTACAGGCACACAGGCTTAGCCCACTGAGCCACACGCTGTCCCCAATATGGACTTCATAATCATTGATATGCACTTTATTACTGATATGGACTTTTAAGATGTGATGTGTTGCTGTGCTCTGATGTTACTGATATAGACCTCTTAGTCACTGAGATGCACTTTAAAGATGATATGAAATTCTCATTTTATTAGCTCTGTTTTTAACCTCACATGGCCTATTTATAATTATTTATTTATATCATTTTAAACGACTAATTATCATTAAATGATTTGCCTCGTTCAAGTAAGGAGCCATGCTACAGTTCTGTTGATTACTTTTCTACTCCAGAACAGCTGTCTGTGGTGGCGGTTTGTGGTGAAGTCAAAGCCACGAAAACCACTCCAAAGCACTCCAAAGCACACCGAAACACACCAAACCACTCCAAAGCTCTCTGTAGCACTCCAAACCACTCCAAAGCTCTCCGAAGCACTCCGAACCACTCCAAAGCACTCCAAAGCACACCGAACTACTCCAAAGCTCTCCAAACCACACCAAAGCACTCCGAACCACTCTGAACCACTCCAAAGCACTCCAAATCCACTCCAAATCCACTCAGCTTGCTAACATAAATGCTAAGGCTGAATTATTCATCTAAGGGATATAAAAGTGGTGAAACTGCTGGGTTACAACTGCAAAGTTTGTTTAGGCTGGGATATACGGCTTGGGGGAAGGGAGGAAAGTCAAACAGTATAAGGACAGTAAGAAAAAGAAAACGAAAATGGGCCATATTACCTATCAAATAGCAGACTCTTAGGCAGAAGCTAAATGCAGTGAACTACCATTGTAATGCAGTCACACAAGATTAAGTGCAGGTATCATTACTCACTTTTGCCAGCTATTTAGTGAGTGACATTTGGTCAGACTGTGTTTCTTTATTGGCTTTAAAAAAGGGTAGGCAGTTTGATCCAGTCAGTGGATGAGGAGATCAGGGCCTGATTGTCACCATCTCTCCTCGACAGCTCGGCAAGCCCTACCACGACTGGCCAGTGTGCTCACTTCCGGGGCGACGGACCCGGCTAATACTGATGACACCATGGCGGTTGCCTGCCACACCGTCCGCAACCTGCTGAAGGTCGAGCCTGAAATGGGGAAGAAGCTGCTGAACAACACTCTGATCAACTCTCTGGTGGACCTGAGCAAGAACAGGTGTGCTCAGTTGTTGGGTTAATGCATGTGTGCAGGGAGGCGTTGAAGTGGATTCACTGCAGATCTCGAGATTAGAACTGTCCCAATTCAAAGCTGCTAAAAGTAATCGTGTGAGTCTCTGCAGTAAGCGTTTCAGGTCACCTGCAGTCCTTGGCAGCTAACAGGGAATACAAGGATGCCCTTGTAATTCCAGCACAACTTGATGATTAAGATTAAGGATTTAGTGCTGACTAGGCCTCACCCGTTAACATGTTGTTTGTATGATTCTTTTCCTTTCCTTCGCAGATACTTCCCAAACTCCAGCCAGGCTGCAGCCCTCCTACTCCATAGTCTCTGGGCAGAAAAGGATATTCAGAGCTTCCTAAAAAAGGTATTAGTCCTGGCAAAGTTATACTTAAGTTCTCTGGCCAATGGGAGCTTCCAGGGATAAGTAGGTGAGACAGAATTGGATAGGGGACTGTATTAGGAGGGCCAGCACAATGACGATGTGGGTAACACCTTTGCCTCAAACCTCTGGGCTCAGTGTTTGAGTCTCTGCCGTGGCTCCATGCGTGTGCAGTTTGCATGTTCTTCCCGTGTCGTTGTTGGGTTTCCTCCGGGTGCTCCGATTTCCCCCCACAGTCCAAAAACATGCTGAGATTAATTGGAGTTTTGCCCATAGGTGTGCATGTGTGACCAAACGATGTGTGAGTGTGCCCTGTGATGGGTTGGCACCCCATCCTGGGTTGTTCCCTGCCTTACACCTATAGGCTCCAGATCCCTGCAATAAGATATGGTTACAGAAAATGGATGGATGGATGGACTGTATTATGAGATTATTTTTTTTCCTACCTCATGCAAACTACAAACATTCTCCTGTAAAGACACCATCCGTTAATTGCTGCTTGATATTTTGGCGTCACTAGCTGGGCTGCCCTGTTAAGTGCCTCATTTAATTATAGCTGAAAATACTTCACACCAGTTGGGTGACTCATTATCAAGCCCTAATTGATGTATCGCATGGCATGGCCCTTAGTCTGCCAGCTGCATGGGTGAAAAGCAGCTGAAATCTAAGACAAGATTTTGGGAGTGGCGGTATTATTTTGAGCTTGAACCGCTCATGTCTCAACATGGCGTTTAGATGAATGAAGGGAGGGGAACCTAAAGGGAGGTGGAGGCTGGGAATTTTGGATGTAGCGTTTTTTTTTAAAGAACACGTTTGTGTTCGTGTTGGGTGTGCTGAAACCTAAGAGCTGAGCGATGTGGTAAAACCAGCTCTGACCACATCAGCTGGGATGTATTCCACAGATTTTTTTAAGAATCAGGCAGGATGCCTTACACGACAAGCCGGCCTTATTTTATGATCAGTTACGAAGCTTCAGACTTCATAATTAGGCATTTTAGGGGAGTATTTTGGGCAGAACTATTGGTCGGTCATAGAAACTTTTCCATTGATGTGAAAATAAATTCCAAACAGACCAATTTGCGCTATTAAACAGAGCATGATAAGCTCACAGGATTTCAGTTGGCAGTTTTGCTGCCGCTGTAGCTGGTGGGGGTGCGGCGGCGCGAGTAAAGAGTGACTTAATTGGCGAGATGAAGCTCTCTGGCCTTCTTGATCATGAGACTGCAGGACACCAGCTAATTTTCACCTATTTTGTCTTGCAGCAAGGTCTGAACAAGGGCTCCTTCATAAATGACATCACCACGTCGGCCTTTAAGTCTGCAGCTCAGTCCCTGATGACATAGGTATGTAGGTGTGAACAGAAGATCCTCTGCTACGTTCATAAGAAGCACAGATCTTTGTTTTTGGCTTTTAACCCGGTCTAAGTTGTTTTCTGTTTCACAGGTAACCTATAACTTGCCTGCAGATGCTGTTACAAATGCCATGGTCCTACATTCTACACCAGCTAGACAGTTGCGATTGTATTGCTATACATGATATGAACATTTTTATGGTTTGGTGATATTCAACTCTTCCTGTTGCTGTGCTTTGGTAGTAGAGATAATATTTATCAATGGATAGCTTAATTTTCTAAAATTAATATAATATTAGTTATACTTACTTTGACAAGCAATTGTCATTAATAGGTAAGGCACGTGGATTCAAGATTATGCATTAATATTACAGGCACATGATTAAACATTTACATTGATCATATATGAACAAAACTCTGTGTTGCTAACATGTTCTAAATGGTATAAGCCTAACAGTGCTTATCTCTCTTTACTTACTTGGAGGAATTTGCTTGAGGGGTCATATTCCCCTTAAAATTTGTTCCAAGTTTTGAGGAGAGTGGATCACAATTCTCATACAAGTGAAATTCTATAATTCTGTATGGCTCTCTAATGTTAAGACTCCTAGTTTTTTAAGATGTTTGTGCAAGTAATGTATGTGTTGGCTCAATAAAAAATGTTGCACGTAGCTTGGCTTAGGTATGCGTGAGATTTTAGCTGTAGCGTAGTACTTTGTTCATCACCTGGCATTTCCGTTTATTGATTACACGCTGCCTTAATAGTACTTACACTGTTCTTCCTTTTTATTTGAATATAAATCAATTCTGAATAACACACTTTTGATATATTTCACGACATGTACATTATGCAGTATATTCAGCCGCAGAGAAAAATAAGAGACCACGGCACAGTGTTTTGTTTCACTCATTTCTCAATTTATGGGTGTGTGTCTGTGAATGATGTTTTTTTTTTTTTGTAAACTGTAGCCTGGTTCTTCTCTATTTCTCATGGATGAAGGGCTTCTTTCTTGCTTTATGGAACTTCAGTCCTGCTTCTAGGAGCCTGATATGAACTGTCCTAGCAGTGCACTTCACACCTGCACTTAATGTTTCCCATTCCTTTTGAAGGTCACATGATGTCATCCTCCGATTCATGAGAAACTGACGCATAAGTTGACGGTCATCTCTGGAATTAGAAAGCCGGCTCTGCCCTCTACCTGTCTGGTTTCTGGTCATTCCCAGTGTCTCCTGCTTCACCTTATTCTTGTGTACTGCTGTCTTAGAAATTTCGAACCCGGAAGCAGCCTGCCGCTCAGCGTAGCCTTCTGCCAGCAAAACCATGATCAAACCAGGATTTACAAATTCAGATTTCTTTAAAAATAAAGAGTGGTCTCTTATTTTTTTCTGCGACTTCTGCAGATTTATATATATATATATATATACACACACACACACACACAAATACACACAGTGGCAATCAAAATTGGAGAACAAGTAATATACAAAGTTACAGCTTATCTGAATTCCAAGTTATTCTAACATGAATAGACGAGATGTATTTTAATAAATTTTCATTTTGTTTCATTTTCATTTTCAAGGTGTGCAATCAAAATTAGAGAACAATTTGTTATACTTCACAGTTTTTGGATCTAATCTGAAATATCTCTAAATATTTGGCAACCCCAATCTACTTGAAAACATTGGTAGGCATTATGCAAGTGAACCTCTCCAAGGTGACCGAAATCCTGTGACGTCAGGTCATTCAGATGGAGGCCTATGGGATGACCCTCTTAGTCACTGGAAGAGAAGCTAGTTATTCCAAGAGCTTCATTTCTCAAATATTGAAGCTCTACAATAAAGTTAAGTCATTCAGGTCCAGAAAACGGCTGGCTGTCCACATATGACCAGTGCACAAGTGGACAGGGAGACTTTAACAGGGAATCGGTTCAACAGCTGGAATTGTTTGCCAAATTAGTTCTGGGCAGGGCAAGAACTTGTCTTGACAGGGTCTTGTTGTTTGGGACAATATGGACTGAAAGCGCAATCTGTGGTGACTAAGCAAGAAGAATGAAAAGGCTAGACTATCCCTTTGCTGAGGAGCATGTTGTGTGGACAGAGGAGATCTGGTCCAAAGTTCATTCCAGTGATGAAAGCAAGTTAAATTTAGTTGGTTCAGGTGGAATACATTATTTGTGGTGTTGAGTTGTGGAAAGACTCCACCAAAAGCGTGTGAAGTCAGAAAAGTTGGGAGGGGTAAGTGTCATGGGTGGGGTATGTTCTCTGCTGCAGAAGTCAGGTCTCTTATACGGCTACATGGTAAGGTAGCATCAGAGTAATGAGCATCAGAACCACTTTCAGCAACATCCAGTCAGCCAGTCATTTTTATATAAGACAGGACATCTTACCACACTGCAAAGTGGGTGAGGCAATTCCTCAAAGTTGGGGACATCCAGGTAATGAAATGACCAGCCCAGAGTCCTGATCTGAACCTTATCAGGAATCTCTGGAAGGTAACTGGCGACAAAATTATGGCAGACAAACCCACTACAGTTACCAAATTGTGGAAGAAACTGGAATACGAGAGGAACAAAATCAAGTCAAAGCAGTGTGAGAAAGTGGTTGCGTCCCGCAGGCGCCGATATGCCAGGCACTGAAAGCAAGGGACTCGATTCTTCCTATTAACTTCTGAAAGTTGTAACCATCAAAAAAGTTGACAGAATTGATTCGTAGGCTTCTTGTACAAAAAAGTAACTCATTTTGATTGCATGCCTTCTTCAAATTTCTTGTTTAAGCCATTTATTTTTTGATGTGGCGTAGCTTGATAAGATATCATTAAAATACATCTCTTCTATTCACGTTACAATAACTTGAATTCAGCTAAACTGTGACTATGTATATGACAAAACGTCTCTTGTTCTCTAAATTTGATTTTGTTCTGCCTAAATATTTTTGATTTAATTAATTTCTTAGTGAGTGGACACTTTCATGGTGGTTTATTGACCCCCTTAACCAGTTCACTCTCTAAAGCATGTGTTTCTGAGTACACTTTCTGTAAAATAACTTCATTAATCCTTATTGCCAAACACGTACACAAATAACACTGGGACAAAGCCGCCGCTTTTACTGTTTACTAACATGTGAGCTTGTTGGTTGGTGATGAACTGAAGAAACAAAGACATTAAATTGAAATTGATTCCATTCCTGTATTGTATCCTGTTTATTGCGTGACTCAAAGTATGATATTCCCATAGCAATTCACCAGTTAGGCATCCGTTAATTTAAATATTTTTATTTATTACATGTCCACACCTATTGGGATGTGTAAAAGGGTGATGTGTCGGCTTCTCCTACCAAGTCCTGTTTTTTTTTTTTTTGATACTTCATGCCACACTTTATCGTCCCAAATAATTAAGATTAGCCATTTGGGGGCTGTCATAGCTACATAGAAAAGAAAAAGTCTTTTTTTATTACCAGACCTCTTGCTGTTCTCACAATAATCAGACAGCTGCTCTTGTAATTTTGAGTTAAAATGACTCGTCTGCTGATATGTTTTCTGATGCACAGTGGAATTATTAGACCTGTCGTTCGTTTGCGACAGTCTGGCATAACTGTCATAATCGGCTTTATGCATCTCTGCTTATCCTCTGACTTGATATCTTTTACGCGAACCTTTTTAGTTCAACCACGGCATGACGATTGCATTACAATCCCCCCCTTCACCCTTTGGCATCTGAAAGTGAACAAAGTCTCATTGAGAAATGAAATATACAATGCGATATAAAAACAGCATAAAATCTTCTTGTGAAAAACAATCACAATAAACATTCACTTTCAAAAGTAAACAATTGAAATGAAGTCACATATGAACAAGAGTGAAAAACATATCAAATCGTCTATACCTAAAGGTGTCTTTGAATTCCACCATATATTTTTCTATAGTTGCTTGCTCAGGGGAGTGTTGTGGTGAGTCATGCGCCTGTCCCAGCAGGTCCAGGGAGGAGGGCAGGACACACCCTGGACAGATGTCAGTCCATCGTAGGACACTGACACACACTCCGGGCAACTGAGATACCATAGTGCTTAGCTGTCAAGAGAAAGTACTCAGAGTAAATCCACACAAATGTGTGTGAGTGTGTGCGTGGGTTATGCAAATATTATTTTGTGTAAGAACCTGCTTTTTTGATGTTGTGGGGACCATTTTTTCAGTTCCCATGGGGGGAAACTCAATTTGATAAAAATCTGTTACTGCAATCAAAAAACTAAAAATGTTAAAAGTCTTGTATTTTGTTTGGTTAGTTATGGTTAAGGTTAGGGCTGGGTAGGGGTTCAGATCGTTATTGTTGGGATTAGGTATGAAACCGGCACCAATACAGAGCACATGGCTGGAACTGAACGTAGTAAATGTGGTTTATTGAGAACATGTTTAAGGAACAGTACTTTTTCAGCCTTACAGTATTTCATCGAGTTGAAATATCTAACCAATCAAAAAATTCTCTCTAAGCTAAAAAATATATGTTATATAACATAAGATATAAGATTAAATATATGTTAAAATATATGTTATATATGGTTGTGAAAAACCTCCCAAATATTCTTTTCCTCGGACATTATAATTTAGTGCTGCTACATAGGACCATTGTACAATATAGACATCTCCTGGCATGATGCTGTCACAGGTCTCCAGCCACATTCCCCCAGCTCTGTGCACACAGAGGTTTCACACCGCTGTGCTGCAACTTTTTCCTTTTTTGAGAGCAGAGCAATTCTCTTGTTTCCAAGGCAAAACTTTGAATCAATTATTTTCTTTTGTTTTTGAGATCAGCAGTCCAAATATTATTACAAATTGCAAATCTGTACAAAGATTCTAAAAAGGTTTTGTTACCTAGCAGCAAGAAAAAAAACTTGTAAATCCCCAGAAACCTGCAAATGTGTAACTTCTGTAAGGAGGATGGATTATACTTTTCTCATGTTCTTGCTGGATGTAGCTCATAATTAAATTAAGAGAAACGCATTTCACTCCCGTTTACTTCATCCCTTTGTTTGTTAATGTGCATTTTACATGTCTGTTAAAATATAGTTATGTTTATTTCCCTTCATTAACTGAAGAATCCAGACGCTCCTCCACTTACGAACGAGTTACATTCCGAAACGGGCGTTCGTAACTTGAAATGTTCGTAAGTCATTAAGTTATTAAACATCATTTTAAGGGCATACGCAAGTACAAAGAACTAGGATGCTGGGAGTATGCATGCTACGCTGCTGTGCGGCGGGAGTAGCGGCCAGAAGTCATACTAGGCGGAATTGGTGCGCAGAAAAAAAAATGATTTTGTGGACAGGAAACAGGAGCCCAATGAACACAATTTGGACTTACAGTCCTCTTCGTTCGTATGTCTGAAGGTTCGTAAGTTGAAAGTTCGTAAGTAGAGGAGTGTCTGTAATTAATACTAATTCAGTAGATACACATTTTATCTGACACAATCATAATGTGAATATTTCCAACCTGTCTGCACTCTGTGACATGCATCTCTGAAGCATTCATGAGTAACATTGTTGATTGAAGTTTTATTATTTTAAAATTGCGTTACTCTGGATCAGAAGCAAATCTGACAATGAGGTGAGACAAAATTGTTACTATCTCATAATGCTGCCTTTTTAAAATGCTAAATAATTAATAAAACACCTGATAAAATGTAAACAACAGGCATTTCTGTAGGGCATTGACAGCCTTACATGTCATCACCTACTGCAAAAGTTCTACCTTGGGTTACTCTCTCAATTTGTAAGTCAGTTCCTTGTGCCTTTCAATCATATATAATGTAATTAGTAAGTGTGCCTGTGAGCATTTGCGGCATTTCAGAGAACCGTAACCGACGCAGTTATGGGGTGGCGTGTTGCTCAATAGAAAAGGGATCTTTGCCTGCGTCGACTGTGTTACGGGTTCGAATTTGCTGCATGGGGCACAAATGCTTAGTAGTAACTGAATTACTACTGAAGTTCAAATCAAGAAACAAATATAGTAGCTACTTGGGTCACACTTTACTTGAGGGGGATGCAAATAATGTAGTAGTACACGCTTACTTAATGCATTAATTAACCAGTGACTAAATGTTAGTTATATACTGATCCCATGTTTATTCATCATTAATAAATCATGAGAATTCATGTATTCCATTCAGGAACTATTAGTTAGTTAACAAATTAGTTACGTGTTAACTAATAGTTCTTGCATGGAAAACATGAACTGTAATAATAATGGTAAACTAACATTTAGTTAATGGTTAATGCATTAAGTAAGTGTATACTACATCACACGGGTCTACAAAAAAATTTTTTTTCAGGTGCCAAGGATTTTTGAATGGATTTAGGGTATTTTGAGGGTGCTGAATTCAAAAATCCCATTACTTTTGCTGAATTCGTTCTAGTTTTTGAGATAATGGACATCAATGAAAATAATGCATTCCCCCAATGCGACTTGTGTGTGATAACAAATGCAATACCTTTTGGTCTGTCTTTTGACTCTTTAACAGTGTCTTAGGTAATGAAATATCCCATATAATTATTTTGTATTTCAATT
>JAODKC010000130.1:18367345-18418445 GCA_026777985.1 Mormyrops attenuatus
CTCATCAGAAGCCAGGTTGGATAGAAAACCTTCTGGACAGTAGCTCTCCAGGACCGGAGTTGGAGACCCCTGGTTTAATACTTCCATGACATTGTGACGTAGATTGACAGCAGCCATTTTGCGACTGTTTGTGAATTGGTCTTAGTGACTTAGGAGTTCTCTCCACTACTTTTTAGTTCTCCCAGACTTAGGTGCTACTTTTAGCATTAAGGGGCTTTGTGAATTGGTCTTAGGGACTTAGAAGTCCTCTCCAATACTTTTTAGTTTTCCCAGACTTAGATGCTACTTTTAGCGTTAAGGGGCTTTGTGAATTGCTCTTAGTCAAAAAAATTAGGAATGCTACATTTAGGACTGACACCCCCATTATTTTTCGGAGTTTCTCCTAAATGGGCAAGTCAGGAGCTACTTTTATCCTTAAGATGCTTTGTAAATACGGACCCTGATCTCTGATGACCCACACCTGATCTCCAGCAGATAGTAACTCATCAGGTAAGATAGAAAACCTGCTGGATACTGACACTGTAGGATCACGGTTGCCTACCCCTGAGTTAGACGATGGATGGATGGATGGATGGATGGATGGATGGATGGATGGATGGATATCAATGTATCTGATTAATCAGACTCTTTAGTGCTGCATTTAGATTGAAGTTTTGGTTGGTGTGCCGTGTTATTAAGCAGAGCTTTGTTCACTTATAGATTTGTACATATTTTTATTTTATCAAGTGACTTGAGTGAAACTTCAAAGTACATATGGAAAACCATGCCAAATCAGAACAAGTGCAAAGATGAATTTTGCATAGTGCCTGTGGCATGAGTCAGCTGTGACAGATTCAGACCTGAGTGGTGAGCAGGTGGCGCTTGATGTGTTTCTTTATAGCAACCACTTGTGATCTAGCCCAGTCACTTTGTTTGTTGTGCACTAACTTGGGTCCTGTTGGAGCCTGTTGGAGTTGCCAGCCTACAGAAATGCTAATAGCCATGCATCAGAAAAGCTGGAATAATTCTTCAGTCGCCTATAAAACAACAACAAGATATTGCTCAGGTTAACCCCCGTTGTTTACAGGTCTTCCTTTACAACTATATCCTCGCAATGTATTATCTGCCGCACTTTTACGTTGCTTTGGAAAAAAGAACCTAAAGTAAATCTATCCATCCATCTTCTGTGCCTTTCAGGGTCGTGGGGGGTCTGGAGCCTATCCTGGAGGCTATGGTGCAAGGCAGGGAACAGCCCAGGATGGGGGGGCAACCCTTCGCAGTTAATGGTACAATTAGCATTATTTTAAACACTGCCTTGCTGTCCTATCCTGCTTTCCTGTCTCCTATTGCCCAACTGATTAGACTGGCTGCCATCTGGCAGAAGCAGAAAACATGCCCACACTGCCACATCATATCAGTGAAATGCCCTGGGGTGTTATCACTGGCATATTGAAGAATTTTCCCCACCCTCACATCAGGGACAAATGAAACCTATGATTGCTGTGTAGTGTCAGAGTTGTTTTGATCAGGATGTTTCCCAACCTAAGTTTGCTGTTTGCTATTTGCGATCATTGCCTCACTACCCCCCCCCCCCCCCCACTCCACAAAATGGCATTTCTTCCATGAATATATTTGACATCTAAAAAGCCCAATCAAAGCCAAGACAACCATTAACATTTCACAAATGCCAAATCCCTTTATGCAGTTTCATATATTGTGCTTTAACATGATCATTTTATATTCGATTTATTTAGTCAATTCCTTTTTTTTACTTGCTTAGCTACCAGTTGGTGATTTAGTCCTGAAAAGTGAATAATTGATTTTTCACTTGGAAGGTTTTACTAAAACAAGTGGTAACCATCAGAGTAAGTTTACTCCCAAAGGGCTTTAAGGGGCAGTGTGGGTTAGAACTCTGTGCTTTTTGTTTGGAAATTCACCGTCTCATATCTCCTGGTCAGCAGAGTAATCATACTCCCATTTAGACCTTAAAAGCAACATGCTCATGAGGCGCAGATGATACACAGCAGCATGTAGCTGACAGTGCAGCTGATGTCATCTGGTATACGAGTACCGATAGGCTAAGTTTCCAATGAGTGTAATATAACAACTGCAAGATAGTTGTGGGAACAAGAACTGCTTACAACCTAATATCACAAAAGATATTCAATACATATCACCCAAGAGAATCGAGGAACTTAGACTGTGTGAAATGCAGGAACCGAGGATCCAGTGCTGCCAAGTGAAATGATTTCAGCGGACCAGATAATGAAGACAGTGAGCTGGTGCGGGTCAGATGTAGGGTATGCGTGGATCTTAACGTGTTTCCTTAAGGTGAGAGACTTTGATGAAAATGCAGTTAGGTAGCTCGTTCCACCACTGATGATCCTTGCAAGAAGAACACCAAATGACAGACTTGTTTTCAAACAGTAGGTGAATCACCAGGTGAGGTTCAGTTGCTGACCATAGAGCGTGGGATGGTAACAAAAATCCTGATGAAACACTTGATGAATGCAGAAACTAGAACTTCAAACTTGCTGTGAGCACCGATAAGAAGTCAATGGGGAGAAACAAGAAGATGTGTACATAGCACATGCTAGCAGCCTTAGCAGTAATGATAATGGTGCCTAACCTAAACCCCTATTGTCATGAGTGAACAGAAGGACCTGGTTGTTTATTGTGCTAAAGGCTGCAGATTAGTCCAGCAGAAGTGAAGACCCTGATGCCGCTCTTTCAGATAGTGGGGTGTCCACAGCCGTCAGGGGGAGACCATCCTCGGAATGTCCAGCTCTGAATCCTACTTATGGGGTCTCAGATCATTTTGTGTGAGAAAGTCAGAAACTTGATTGAGGACAGTATGTTTGAGTCTTTAACAGAAATGAGATGAGAGTAAGTGGTCTGAAAATTTCTGTTCGTGATGAGATGAGTATGGGATTTTTGTGACGTTTACTCGAGCCTATGCAATGGAGAAAGTGCCTGTGAGGAGTGATGTGTTGGAAGCTTGATGGAGATGAGAGGGGGTTAGTGTCCAGGGGGTAAGCAGTGATTCTGGTAGAATGTCAGATCATTATTCTCCATGATAATACCCACTGCAGAGGTTAATGCACTTTTACAGCAAAGGATACTAAGTGAAGATGTTGGGAGAAACATGCAGAATTGCTGCTTCATAGGGCCTGACACCTATCCCTGACAGCATGGGGAACAATCTAGACACACCCTGCATTGCAATTCCCATTCATCACAGGGCACCTTCACACAGATACTTTCACACGCTTCAGGCACTTGATGTAAGCTTGGCACTTCAGAGTCAGAAATCTGACTGGTGGTGCTTACAAAGGGCTAAGCCTGCATACCTGCAAGCAGAAGGTTGCCAGTTCAAACCCAGCCTTGGCATGTCTGCAGGTCCTTGAGCAAGACCCTTAACCCCCAGCTCCCTGGGCGCCCCAACAGGTGGCTGCCCTTCGTGGACAACTTACTCTACAAAAACAGCAAGTTAAGGAAGGCGTTAAGAGAATTTCCCCAC
The DNA here is from genome assembly GCA_026777985.1 of Mormyrops attenuatus. NCBI lineage: Eukaryota > Metazoa > Chordata > Actinopteri > Osteoglossiformes > Mormyridae > Mormyrops > Mormyrops attenuatus. Next base: position 18,370,845 of record JAODKC010000130.1, read on the forward strand.
GGGGATCAATAAAGGTATCAATTATTATTACTATTATCTCATTCAGCAGGAATTACAGAATGTTGAGGCTGGAGAAAATATAAGACGATTTTATTAATTTTATTGGTAAGATACTTCTCTTGCACTGACATAATCTTCTGATGGACCCAGAGGGCATTAGCTGCATTCACTGAAAGCTTTTGATATTCATTTATTTAACTTTAAATGGTTTTGCTCAAACATACAATTCAATAAGCATACAGCCAGGTATATTGATGTCTCTAAATTACCCATTTTCTTTGTGACATGTGATGGACTGGAACCCTATCCTTTATTGAGGCACTGTGCAGTTATTGAAGGGAAACCAATGGGTTAACTCAACAGATGACACACCTCTTTGACATGATTTAAACACAGAGCTTTTCTAAGCGAAACAGGGTGTGGGTAACAGTCAAATGGGCTGAGTTTGCAGAAGAATTCATCACTCCCTGCTAAAGTAAAGCCAACAATGATGACTGGATTTTTGTTTTCTTCAATGTTTTAATTATATTTTCTCTGTTGGTTGTGATTGATTCTGATAAATACATCATATGTATTAGAATTGCAAAAAAAAAACACAAAAAAAGAAACAATTTGAACTGGAATCCCATCAAAGTGTCACATAAAAACTTCAATCCATCATAAATTTTGAAGGAAATTGTGCAAAAGCTAATAAAACAAAAACAAATCTACACACCCATCATATCAGTATTACTGCAAATTACTGTGGTATTTTTTCACATTAAGATGTTATGATCAACTTACTTATGTTAGATAGTTACGTACTGCAGTGCTTAATACAGTGTATTATTAAAATATTATCTTTCGAAGGTTTTTACTTCAAAAGGACACTGTACATGTTAATTTGACCTAAATTGTATCCATTCAAAGTTAAAGAGAATCTGATCGTATCCAATTGTATTGGATCCTTAAGTCTATAAAAAAATAAGAATTCTCACAACCCCCTTTTTGCTGAGCGGGGGCTGGGTTGTTGGGCTTGAAATGTAATATTTTTTCATGTTTGTTTAATTTCATAAATATGTTCTGGAAACCGTGACACCACTTTGGGAACCCCTATCCTTGGCGATGTATCTAGATCCGTATTGACCAATAGCGAGAGACAGAGACCGTTATTATGTATCAACATGGGTAAGTGTAAGCATCCACCTAACAGCCACGTATCTAGTACAAGGCCACAGGGGAAAGGCTGCGATAGACAGTATAGCGCCCATGGTATCAGAGATCCTGAACAGAATGCCAGTCCACCTCAGGGGGCTCACACCACATGGTGAGACACACCAGTTAGCCTCACCGCATGTCCCTGGACGGTGGGACGGCGGAAACTAGAATACATGAAGAAATGCTTCTCTGTGACAGTAGGACCTGCAAGCTTCCAACCGGCAGGGGTAGGGGTCAAACCCTCAGCCTTAGATGTGTACAGGGATGATACTGAGCCACGGCACCCCCTTGTGACTATACACAGTAATTACATCCGTATGTTAATTGCTAAGGATAAGGCTTTGTTGTCGTGTCTCCTCCACTTAACAATTCAACTGTGCCAACTGCTTGTCCTACACCAGGGACACACAATGACTCGCGTGTGAGTAGCATGTATTTTTGTGTTTACTCTGTGGGCAGGGGTGGGGTTTGTCCTGTTTGTTATGCTTGTGGACACCCTGATCTTTTTAAATTTGTACATGCTGACACAATTATTCACTTAAAACAAAAGCAGAGTATTTCTTAGCTCATAAGATTATAAACAAATAAGTATTTAGAGATTCAGTAGTCAGTATGTACTTTGATGAGGGACTGGCCAAAGCTATTGTCACTCAGACATATTATGGTTGACACCACAGAGAAGTTAGCCTGCCTCTCGCTTAGCTCCTGTAGCTGGACCGGTGTTTTGTTGTGCTACCAATGCAAAGGTTGTGGGTTTGAATCCCTTGGAGCACATATAAACTGTAATCTTTCCCTCAACTACAGCTGACTCTGGGTAAAGGTGTCAAATAAATGTACTACATTCCAACCATCTCCCAAGTTTAGGTGTCACATTGCATTGACTGCAAATTTAAGATCTTCAGTTTGACATCCTGGTTCTTTCTAGAATTCCTTCTAGAATTTCCATTCAGCCACATATTGTCCACTTTGTTTAATAATGTTATTACAGTGTTATAGTCTGATATAAGCTCTGAAACCTACATCCTTGCTTCCCCAGGTTTAACAAATAGCATTTTTATTTTTTCTTCTTGCTTTGTTGTCAGTGCCTACAATAACAAATCTGTTGGCTTTTACTTTAAATGTGACTTAAATCAAGAAATGTATTAAACGCAGTTTACGTTCTTAAAATTAATTTACTTCTTGGTTCTAAATGGAAGGCTCCAGGCAACTACGTTCAGTAATAAAATAATAATAATAATATGTGTTTAAACATGCTGTAGTCAGTTTGTATATTGATGGGGGATTTTGTAGAATTAAAAACGATCAACCTGAAATAACATGATTAACAGAGAAACTAGTCAAACAGGTGAGTAGATTGGTCTTAACAGAACAGAATATTAAATGAATGGTGAAATGGTGACAATAGATACAATAGCCAAGTTAACATGTCTCTGTTAAATAGCGATGGCACAAAACGGGACTCAAACCTGCATCATCGGAACCAGTCTGACTCGCTGGGTGAGAGGATTAGCCTGCTAAACTGAAGACCAGAGCCTACAGGCTCCATCTCAATCTCTTCCCGTGACTCCTGGGTGTGACCCTGTTATAGTGGTAGACTCATGCCACTACAGCAGGGTTATTCAAATCACGGTCCTCGAGGTCCGAGCCCTGCTGATTTTCCAGCCATCCTTTACCTGTGAACCAGGTGTGAAGCCTCTGGCCAATCAGAATCAGTAATTATTTAACTAACTACCTGGGAGAACTGAAAACAAGGCCTGGATTTGGAATCGAGGTCCAGATTTGAAGAACGTGAATGTGTTGGAGATGCAATACAGCATCTCCAACACATGCCCCATTAAATGAAAAACCAGGACTGTCCCAAGAATGGAGCTGGTGTTTGGCTCTGTGCCTGTGATTGGATGATCTTTGGTTCAAATACCATGGCCGTCAGAGTGATTTTAACGTCGGTACCCTGTGCGAGGCCCTTAACCCCAATTGGCGTGGTGGCTTGATCCCAACACAATGTGTCATATGTTGAGGAGTATTGATTACTTGCCGGCATTTGAAGATCAGTTTCAAAATATTTTCATCGCATGTGCCTAATCTTGGTGTTTCCCATGAAGAGATGGTAGCCTTCCTGAACTGACACTCAAAGAAGGCCTCATCCCAGGAAAGACACTGATCACAGAGCTCAAATTAACGTCATTTACACATTCTATTGTACACACCTTAAACAAATTCTTAGAAGAACTAGCTTATGGCACCTGTACAATTCGAAAGTTCTGTTTGGATATGTTATCTGACAATGTCACATTTTGTTTTATGATTATGAGGAAAAAATTGTTTTGTCAGGACAAACTCAATTTCAAATAAATCTACTTTAGATTCCGACAGCTGAAACAAGGCCAGAGATCCAAAGAAGATAATTTGTTTTACATAATTATTCAAGGCTGTCTGTCAGTAACTCAGAATGACAGCTAATGACAGATACTTGATTGAAAAACACTTTTGTCTTTTTACTTTATTCATGCTCCTTTGTTCTGTATATGCCTGACAGATATGGTTCTGATCAAAAACATTGAGCAACCACGTCTCTGTAAATGTGAAGTAATACCATTGAATACAACTCATCTGCTGCAAAAAACTTGTATTGCTTATTTTGTTTGATAAAGATGCTCCTGGCATCCTTCCATCTTCCAAACTGTTTATCCAATAAGCCTGAATCAAAATGCTGTTTGGAAAGCATGCAGATTTCAGTTGCTTTGATATGTATTTATGGACATAGTATGGATGTATAGTATAAAAGTCAATTTTATATTCTGACTTTTTGGTCAAATGCTGCTAATAATCTAGAATATAATGCAAACACACTACTTAGCATTCTGTTCATTTTGTAGAATACTTTGCAAACACACTACCTAATAGAATGTGAATACTCTAGAAAACTGTGTAACTGGCAATATTGCAGTATACAAGCGGGATTCATTTTAATAAAATTAACTGTTTGGCATATGTGTGAAATAAATCAGTCACCCTTCCCTATTAGGCAGTTGCACGTATCAGACCATAGTGAAGGACATAAAGGCGTTACACAATAGCTGGATGGATATTTGGCTATTTGGCCATCCTCTCTTTGTCTTCTTGCATAATGTCGTTGGCCATCCTGTCTTTGTCTTCTTGCATAATGTCGTTGGCCATCCTCTCTTTGTCTTCTTGCATGCTGTTGATGCACCCTGCAAAGTAATTTATTCAGGTCAGGTCAGGTTGGGGAGCATGGGCCGGTGCAGAGCGTCGCCGCACCCACCACATGGCGAAACTCCTCGGGATCCCAGCTGGCTACCCCCCAGGCAGACACACGGTCCAGTCCCACTCTCCGGAAATGGCCATCCATCTGCAGCAGCCAGGCGTTACATGGGCGTCCCCTCGGCCTGCCACTCGGGTCCTCAGCAGTGAGAATCCTGCGAGCCGGATCACCCTCAGGGAAACGCGCCACATTCCCGTAGTGCCCTTACTTGACGCTCCCTCATAATGCAGGTAATGTGCCTCACTCGGGACTCCTCTAGCAACCGCTCATTCGACACAAAGTCAAACCAGCGGTTTCAAGGATTCTCCGAAGAGACACAGTACCGGAGGAGTCCAGTCATCATCTCAGCTCACTGGATAGCGTCCATGTCTCACAGCCATACAGCAAGACAGGAAGCAAAGTCATTTATTACAGTCATAAAATAAGCCTAGGTACTCTTTTATAGTTTCTAGCAGCCTGGATAACTGGTTAGAGAATAGAAGGATGGATGGATGGATGGAAGATTCATTCTGCATGGGCTGTTTACAGGTTTTGAGTGAAGTGCTGAAAACTATCTTGCTAGAAAATCTGAGTGACGTGTGTCACTTATAAATGCCCTGAAATAGACACTTCATGTCTATTAACTTAACATTATGAGGTGAATACCTAGCAGACTAAAAAGCCAGAAGTAATGGTCTGATTTGGATGTAATTTGGAACACACGCAGACCAGCGATGGGTATGTAAATGATTCAATTTCCAAGGAGCTGGCATGTCTAGTCACCAGACACAGAGGATGCCTCGTAGATGCATTAGACAGCATTACCAGCACTCGATGGAGTTTGATAAGGGTCACATTGTGGGTTTGTGTGAGGCCAGGTGGTCATATTGTGCAATTGCATCGGCATGTAGGGCATGCAGATGTCACAGTCACCCGATGTTGGAACCAATGGGCACGTGAGGGCACCCACGCACGTCGTGAAGGTTCCGGTCGCCCAAGACAGACCACACCAAGGGAGGATCGTCATGTTGTGCACCAAGCATTACAGAACTCCATGACATCTGCACCTGCCATCCGGACACAGGTACTGGACTCTCTACGACACCCCATGTCATCCTGCACCATGTCTCGATGGCTGGCATCAGCCAGACTACGGGTTCACCGTCCCATGCATAAGCTGCCGTTAACACCAGCGCAGAGACGGCTGTGCTTGGAGTGGTGTCCTAACCGGAAGGCATGGACTGATGGTGAGTGGCGTCGTACCAGGTTCAGTGATGAATCTCAGTTCTGCATAAAACCGATAACCATCGTGTGTGCGTATGGCAGTACTGAGGGGAGAGGACGAATCCTGCCAATGTTGTGGAGAGACACACCGGTGATACTCCTGGCATCATGCTGTGGGGAATCATAGGGTATAACTTCAGGTCATCTCTGGTAGTGATTCAGGGGACCCTGACGGCACAGCGCTACGTCAGTGACATCCTGCATCCGCATGTCTTACCCCTCCTGAGACAACACCCTGGTACTGTATTTCAACCCGTCCACGCACAGCACGTGTGTCTATGGACTGCTTGCTTCATGTTGAGGTCCTCCTGTGGCCAGCCAGGTCCCCCGATCTTTCCCCAATTGAACATGTGTGGGATCAGCTTGAACTTCAACTCAGACCCAATGCCAATCTGCAGGATCTCGAGGGCCAGTTACAACAGCTGTGGGCCAACTTGCCACAGGAGAGGATACAACGGCTGTACAACTCCCTTCCACACCGTACCGCTGCATGTTTCCAGGTCCGGGGGGGATACCACACCCTACTGACATGGGACCAGCAGTGTGCCCATACTGCCAACTCTGTTGTCCGTAAGATCTGATATTATAATCATTGTGATACAGTCACATGACCTTTCACATGCACAGTCACATGACTTTTCACCATGTGCAGATTCACTCATATCCACCACGCCGTTTGGGTGCTTTTTTGTCACTGAGTGTAGTTAATATTATGGCTTCTAAGCACATTCAGGTATTTTTGAACAATCTTGGAATTACGTTTCAAATACTGTTGAAAATATATATTGATAACAATATGTAATGTCTGATGAAGTGATAGAATGATGTGTCTCCAGACACTTTTCCAAGTCAGCTTTGCTAAGGAGAAAGTTGCCTGTTATAAACTGCAAATGCACAGACTTCTCAGCGCCAGAAAAACACAACAGCGTCCATTTTTTAGCTACTGAAATTGAATGTGATTACGTGTGTACGTAGCCTTTACTTTGATGTTTTCTACACATGCAAACGAATTATCTTCACGCTGCTCTCACCGTTATCCACTATGCTAGTCATTCTTTCTCATCTTCGGAAAAGATAGAGGCAGCTGTATGCAGAATTCACATAAAATCCACCCGCCTAAGTAGATCTACCCTCAGGTTAAAGGACTTGGAGCGCTTTACGCCTCTTTGGTAGCTACGTCTAGCTCACTCACGATTGGTCGGTGAGGTTCCAGCAGATTTTTACCTACTGGGTTCCAGCAGCAGCTTAGTGGGACCTGGTAGCACCTCATATACTTTATGTAAGCCTCTGGCAGGAGCTCCATCATCATATTTGTGTCATCATGCTCTCACCTGCTCACTGTGCAGTACCCTTGGCAGCATCAAACATTTTCTTCCTGCCTTCCATGCCAGACATGGCCTCCACATTCTTCCTCCAGTCGCTGACTTCAACTGGTCTCTCCTGGGAAGTGGATACAAATTAACTAGGTCCTCCACGTTGCCTAGATACTCTCATGGACGTGTCCACAATAGGGAACTGTCTCTCAAGCCCCAATGGGCATGAGAGGGCATGCAGTGGCTGGTCCTGGCTGAAGAAGCAAGCTGAAGCTCACCTTCTCAGTGTCCTCCTTCCTCACAGATTTGAGGTTTGCCCTGAGGTCCATGGACACCTTGTGCTTGGAGCCTAGCAAAGAGCGCAAGATGGCATCGGCAGATACCCGCACCCTCCTCAGGTTGGGCCGTTTGAACTTCCCCCTTAGGTCCAGCACCTTGATGTTCAGGTCCTTGATCTAAAGGAAGAAGGTGTTGAGGAAGGTGCAGAGGGAACTACAATGAAATAGCCTGATCTATTAAACTAAACTCCCAATCCCAGCTAACTTCAAACCACTTACACCGAGCGGGGTCATTGGTGGGCCTGCATTGCATCCCAGGCAGCAGTTCATCATTAGGTACATACTCTAACACGCAGTGGGAAATTCAAAGATGGGTAATGCTTTACTTGAGGGCACAAATAATGTAGTAGTACATTCTTACTTGATGCATTAATTAACCAGTAACTAAGTGCTAGTTACATACTGATCCCATGTTTGTTCATAATTAATCAGTCATGATGATTCATGTATTTGATGCAAAAAATATGTTCATGATTTGTTCTTGAGTAGTAGCCAAGTAACTAGGTTATTTATGCCCCCTGAAGTAAAGTGTTACCCAAAGATGTCAGGCAAACTAACTGTGTGTCTTTGGGCTGTGGGGTGACAGCAGGAATACCCAGAGGAATGCCAAGCAGCATGGGTAGAAGATGCAAACTCCAGAGACGCAAAGCGGGATTCAAGCCTGCGGTGCCAGAGATCCTGGGCCCTTTCCGGAGAAAGGTCCATATATCATGTACCTTCAAATGCGCATTCTAGGACTGTGTGCATCCACACCACAGCTGACATGGCTGACACTTCACCCTCTTCTTCTAAAGCAGTGTTTAATACAGTGTTCCATCCGGTCCTTAGAGACCTGCAGACGGTCCATGCTTTTGCTCTGGGAGCTGGGATGGAGCAAAAATGTGGACCGTCTGTGGGTCCCCAAGGACTGTGTTGGGAAACACTGTGCTAAAGAAATGCTTTTTAATGCTAAGCTAAAAATGGCTGACAGATTTTAGCCGGAGGTTGCATAGTGATGCAGTGGTTAGCAGTGTTGCCTCTCATCTCTGGGACCAGGGTTTGAGTCTCTGGCCTGGCTCTGAGTGTGTGGAGTTTGCATGTTCTTTGTCTTGGGGTTTCCTCTGGGGACTCCAGTTCCTCCCCACCAGTCCAAAAACATGTTGAGGTCAATTGGAGTTACCAAATTGCCTGTGTATGTCAGTGTGCCCTGTTATGGGTTGGCACCCTATCCTGGGTCGTTCCCTGCCTTGTGCCCATTGGCTCCAGACCCCCCATGAGCCTGAATAGGACAAGCAGTTACAGAAAATAGCAGGACTTCTGGATGCATAGCTTGGTTGCATTTGACAAAATGATTTATTGTATAACAATGGTTTTTCTTATTACTTTCCATAAATGTTGCGTAAAAGTAATTCATCACTGGATTATTTGAAATCCAGGATTAAGGTAAAATATGCTACCTTCTGAAAGGTGCTTATCTTAAATTCTTAGCAGAATAAACACTGTGATCTCATGAGAGGGAGTCTTTGTGTTTCTATTGTACCTCTCTGGTGTTGTGTAGTACTTTGGCTTCAATATCATATCTCTCTTCATCCACCACATCGATCTTGGCATGCAGCTCACGACAGAGTTCCTAAAAAGAGGCAGAAGAAGAACCAGCTGAGAAAACGGCCCACAGGTGCGTTTGAAAAAGGCAATTTAGTGGATCAAAAAGTGTTGTGCCGCTGTTATGCAGGAAGGCTTACAAAGACGTCATTGTATCATTAGCAGAGAGACTGAGGATGGGTGGGAGGTGCAAAAAAGTGATACACACCCAAAATGGAAAGTGGGAAGTTAGTATACTTCGTTGAGGGGAGGTGTGTAAGGTAGGGAGTGTGCCAGGAAAATGCCCCTGCCAGGAAAAACTTTGTAAACATAGAGTGGAGAGGAAGAATTAACACTGGTCAACAAATTTTTACTTTCGTTTTGTCACATGAATCAAAATAGGTAAATCTTAGAGTATGTTTGTTCTGAATTCAAAAATCGAATCAGAATTTCGATTTTGATCCGATTTTGAGTGACACACAATTACATTTTACGCTATAATTTACATTTACGATACATGTACATGGTGTAAGTGACTCATGTAAAAGGTAGATGTTTATGGTTTTCTGCTGTACTTGAATTCAGGAACATCCCTCCTGAGGGTCCAACAACTGATCACCACCTGGCTGGGAGCTGAGTGTCAGACAAAGAGCAGGATCCTGTCTCACCACGTCCAAACCCGTTATAGCCTGTAAACAGTTTTACAGTACTGTGCGCCATTCTGTGAAGTCTGAGAAATGTTCAGGAATAGGAATAAAATCTTCTTAAATTAAACTTTAATATACCCATACATTCTTAATAAGGAATTATGTGCTATCAATATACCCTAAAAAGGACATTACTCAAAAACTATGGATGATCATGAATGCATTTCTGAAAACAGCATGAAAAGTACATAAAATACAGCCTTAGTTGTCTTTGTTGACCAGTGTTATTTGTCATGACTTTGGATGGGGATCCTCAGTTTATTTCAGAGCATTTTCAGTGAAATATTACACAGCGATTTTAGAATTTTTCTCTTGTCTTAAAGGCATTGTGTGGAATTTTGAACTTTCTTGGTGGCTTTTAGGAAAGACTACAACACTTTCTACTGCCACTTTTAACAATGCTTAATAATTTACAAGCCTAACAATGTATGTTTTGTAAGAGGACATTTTTTGACAGTAAGCAAAAAGGTGTTCACCAAAATCAAATGATTCACCAGGTGCACTGTTGTGTAAAATCTTTTTGTCGAACAAGAAGTGCATTTTCAGTCACATGCAACATTTTCTTTGCCTTTAAATGCATTCTTTGAAAATCAGCAGTGAAGTGGCTGCAACAAAGAGGTGCGAAATATCACCTGTAACTCGGCAAGGGACAAGCCACTTGTTTTTGGCGGAGGTGCATTCTCTGCAAGGTACCTCTCCTTCTCCTCTTCCTTTTCCACCAACTCCTGGTCAAGCTCCTCCTTCGCCCTGGCCACCATCAGGCTCTGAGCACACGGTCAGATATGCACGCAATCATGTCCAATACGCCAAGAAATGAACGTAGACACAAACCAATTTCCAGTTCCAAAGGAAGGTACAAAATGATCCTGAATTTCATATCAGGAGGGGAAACTGGCATTATAAGATGTATGTGTGATGCCCTCATGTGGCAAAGAGAGTAACTGCTTCATTTCTGCAATGCCCAGAAAGGTATACAACTGAGACCTAGTACTTGTCCACAAGGGGGCAGTAATCAGTATCACCTACACAAAAAGTCCATTCTTCTTTAAAAATGTAACCAATAGAAACTGAACTGTCTTAAGTACTTTAATTAGCAACATTTTGCATATAAAAACACTGGAGGCTAGCAGATGTGTGAAGGGCTCATTTTCTGCTGAATGTTTTTTATGTCAAATGCTTAAATTCTGATTTATGCACGAGGTGTGACAGATAATTGCAGCCTGACACTTTGAATTACTGGAACTCACCTTCAGCATCAGCTTCCGGGAGGCGGATATCTTAGACTTTTTCTGGAAAAGCCAGAGCACTGGGTTATGCCTTGTCTTACATTTGGCTTTAAGCCATTTCTTTTGTTTAATTTTGCCCCCATATGCCCTTTAAGAAACACCCAGTGTGTGTCGATAACATTGCCCCCAGTGTGTGTCGATAACATTGCCCCCAGTGTGTGTCGATAACATTGACCCCTGTGTGTGTCGATAACATTGCCCCCAGTGTGTGTCGATAACATTGCCCCCAGTGTGTGTCGATGACATTGCCCCAGTGTGTGTCGATAACATTACCCCTTACCTCTGGCCTGCAAAAGGAATAGAGAGCAATAAAACATCATTTTCTGACATACATCTTTTCACATTTTTAATGTTCAATAGGGCAGTATCATAATAATATTTTTTTTTAAAATCAAAAATATTTTGGGCAGAAAAAGAAATTTGATTCTAAAAAATATAGTTTTTTTTAACTCTTAAGGATGCTGATGTTTACCACCTGTTTCCAGATTGACCTTTTGTAGTGAAACACAATTTCCATTTGACTTTCAGATTATTGTGAGGCTGGTCTTCCATGGTGGATGTGAGGCAGAAGTAGCAGGCTGGCATACTTACACATTCTCTGGCATTGTGGCAGCGTCCGGAAAATCTAGAGGGCAGATAATGGTGTTTGTTATGTTGTCATTTCAGGACCCAGATCAGCTGTTTATTAGCAGGTTCATATTTCAGCCGTGCGGCGTACTGAGGTGGAGGTACGATGGCTTAGATGGCATCTATGTGTGGAATCTGCACGGTCCCCCTCTCCTATGTGAGTCCTCCTGCTACTATGGAAATACTTGCAGTTAAGCTAACTGGCACCTCTGGGTTGGCCAGAGTGTATGATTCTGTTTGTGTGCCCAGCATTGGGCTGGCGTCCCATTCAGGGTGTCCTACCACCTTGTGGTCCAGGCTCCTTGTGATAACCAATAGGAAGATGGATGGATGTTTAGCGTTAAACCACACGCAGAAGGTAGCTTGCCACAGCCTCCTGACAACTGTCATCACCTAAGCATGTGCCTGTTCACGTGATCAATCTATTCATCCATTTATGCATTTTCCAACTGCTTATCAGCATCCAGGATGCTTGAATCGGCAGCCTGGGGCAAAAGGCAGGGGACAGCATGGGACAGCAGGGGACAGCAGTGGACAGCAGGGGACAGCAAACGGCGCACACGCAGAACCGCACTGGAACGCCAAACCCTAGAGGTGTGAGGCAACAGCTCCACCTACTGGGACATCATGCCGCTGCAGTCTAACGTTGCCTCTCCACTTTCAGTGCTTCCCCTTTTCAAGCATAGTTCAGTTGTGAAGTTAACAGTGAAGGTGGTAATTATCCAAATGTCCTGCCAGCCATACGCACAAAATAGACAGGGAAGATTTATTATTATTATTATTATTGATAATAATAATAATAATAATAAGAAGAAGAATTATTATCCTGGGCTTAAGAAATATAAGGTTCAGTTCTGTATGCTACCAAATCCAGTTGTGGAAACATTACTATACTGTAGTTGTCTGTTTGTAGGCCTTCAAGCTACATTTTGTTAAACTTGTGATTTATGTATTTGTATGTATGTATTTTATGTGTATTTCATTCTATGTGATGTTTTGCCTTATATTTGGACCCCGAGTCTGTATTATTATTATTATTATTAACAATAATTATAATAATAATAAGAAGAAGAATTATAATAATGCACTTCAAATGTTTCTCTGATTTATACTTAAAATTAACCTATAAATACAGGGGAAGATGGAAAAACATCAAAGCCTCAATACTACACCAAGCATCTAATCTACTATATTACATATACTCCTCTAGCTGTTGAAGCAGTACAGATTTGCAGGCAATCCCAGGCTTGTCCCTTTAAAGCTCTGACATGAATGTACTGCTGTAACACTGCTGGATCATGCTAATGTCCCGCTTGCACAGGCTATTAAAGGTAATTTGCTATCAGTGCCTGGTGTGGCTGAGTGACTGTGACAGCGCAGACTTGAGCACTCCGCACCGCTGACAGCCCTGGGTCTGATAGAGGCCACAGCCTGGCCTCTGCCATTTCTCACCCAAAGCTCTGGCCACATCCAGGCAGGGAATTAGAGACCGGCACAGTGTATTCCCTGGAGGCCCAGACCATCTTGCAAAAACAGGATTGTAAAACCATTCTTTGCATTTGATACCAGCAGAACCAAATCACACAATCCTAGTTTATTATCATGAAAGCGCCCTCCGAATATAGAGAATATCAAGACATTTTGATGGAATTATATTAATTGAAGATACATGTGTAGCGAAGCATGAAGTGTGATATCACTGATGAACAATTATATACGTAACCTTAATTATTATGACACGTAAATTAATACAATAACGGCAAAAACAATCATAATAATTATCATCATTATGACACGAAGAAAAAAATGAATGTTCTAGATTTAATGACATGTGCTTGATTATCATTAACATATTATATGTATTTGCGTTTTAGCCAATCACATTTGCCAGCCTGTAGTTTCCATAACGGATCTCGAGTTTGCATTTCACACTTAACATCAAATTCTACGGTTATTACACACCCAAATTTTAGGTTTCTGGTAATTTATAGTTCTGTAATCGATGCCCTCTTTTAAAAACACACGCCCACAGAACCAGTATTCCTGCGCCTACCTTTGTTTGGCCGGGAGAGCAGCACAGAAGACAGGTTCAGTAAAGATGCAGGAATGGGGTGTACAAGGCTATTTAACTCAGCCTCCCCATTGTCTCCCCCCGTCTCTCTCCAGCAGTTAATAATAGATCCCCCTCCCCAAACACACATGCCCACGCAAACACGCAATCACTCCAAGAAGCCGTTGTTATCCTGCACTTAAAATACTGGACATTCCATGGGTGGCAGCTGGCCAAAGTTGAGCGCTTCTCACTTTCCTGTGTCAGCTTGGTGCATCTTCTCAGCAGATAATAGTCACCAGGGCCCCCCGTCTGCCTTTCCCACCATAACACATCATTTCTCTCTCCATTAAAACTGCAGATTACCACTTTAAATTACGGAGACTTTAAGTGTAACCTGTGATTAGCTTTTGGTGAAATAACTTTTCTTCTCCACTGGTGCAGCGACACAAGTGTGGGAATCAAGCAACCTGAACTTTCAGGACTTTTTAAATTTGACTTCCTCTGCCGCCCCCTGGAGGACGGGCTCCCCCTTTGGGTCTGCTTAGGCTTAGGGCTTCCTCTGCCACCCCCTGGAAGATGGGCTCCCCCTTTCGGTCTGGTTAGGGTTAGGGCTTCCTCTGCTGCCCCCTGGAGGATGGGCTCCCCCTTTGGGTCTGGTTAGGGTTAGGGCTTCCTCTGCTGCCCCCTGGAGAATGGGCTCCCCCTTTCGGTCTGGTTCCTCCCAAGGTTTCTTCCTTCTAGGGAGTTTTTCCTTGCCACTGTTGCCTCTGACTTGCTCACTGGGGTTTTTGAGCAGGGATAATGTAAAGCGATTTGAGACAATGAAATGCTGTGAAACGCACTATACAAATAAATCTGAATTGAATTTAATTCACTTGACTCTACAGCAAAACTGAGACGTTGAACAAGCAACTGGGTGTGAAAAAAGCCATGTAGTTACTTTTCTCTCCTCCTAAAATGGAGCCTCAGTCAGGTCCTGCAGATAATAAGCTGCCGGAATGTGGAGTAAGCCGCCAGCTGTTGCCTTCCTGCATCCTGACAGGACGTCTTGCCACACCATAATGGGTCCTTCTCAGGCCTAGTGTCGATTCTGCAACACTTCAGATTATATTCCAAATTGTGATGTATGCAATGGCAGATTCTGGATAATTTAGAGACACAAATTCACTTACATATTATTGGCCAAAGGAAACAGACCAATGAGAACAGGCGAAGTAAACAGAAAAACTTTTTATTTTGTTTAATCTGCCTTGCCAAATAAAAAGGAGTAATTTCATGGTTTTAATGTTTTTACATTTAGTTTTTATTTTTATATTATTGTCAATTTTTGTTTGAAATCCAGTTTAATTGTAGTTGGTTTTCAGTGGAGTTTTTTTAGTTTTCATTTAAAAATATATTTCCGTTCAGTTTCATTTCAGTTTTGTCTGAAGTTTTACTAATTTAATTTCAAGGGATAGAATAAATAGATTTTATTTCAGCTTATGAAAATATTTTCTTATAGATTTAAGTTGATGGTAATAACCGTGCCGCAAATCTGATAGCAGATGAGTTTGCACTCATTGTTTGTGGTGTGTGACATGTTACAATCTAGTTCTTTTAATTTTGTTACATGTAACTTTTCGCACAAATCCTGTGGGACACGTCCAAAGAGAAAGGGAGTGTCAAGACTCCTCCAGTGGAAAATATTTAAGTTGTTGACCCTTGAAGTTGTGAAGACCTATTGTCCTAAACAGCACATGTAATTTAATGGTTTGCTAGATTTTCGGTCAACTTGGAAACAAAATTTATGAGTCAATGCCTGAGTTGTTAACTGAGAGAAAGCCTATGAACTTGCTTATAGGGAAATAACAGTGTTGAGTGTAGTTTCAGTTAGGGGTGCAGTGATGTGATGGTGTGCCCCCCTTTGGCTGCCAGCAGCTTCTGCTTGAAATCCTGTACTTATCAAGAAGAGGAACATGGCTAAGAAAATTAACTGCCCCCTCTCACCCTGGTCACTCCTGTCCCAGTGTCTTCCTTCTTGTCAAAAGCTGAGAGTAAGATCTTTGAGTACAAGGATGACTCACCAGCTAAACAGCTTCTTGCCCCAGGCCACTGCCCTCCTAAAGAAGGTCCCACAAGAAGCTCGCTGATACCTATGTGACCTTTAGTCACCACTGTACTTTATAGTCCCGTGGACCACATGTTGATTTGGACACACGACACAGTGTTTGTCTCACCCTTATATATATGCCATATTTAGATACTTACTGCCGGGTGGCGGTGCAGCGGTTACCCCTGTTGTCTTGCACTTTTGGGACCAGGGTTCAAGTCTCCACCATGACTCCCTGTGTGTGGAGGTGGCATGTTCTCCCCGTGTCAATGTGGAGTTTCCTCCAAGTACTCCAGTTTCCCCCCACAGTCCATGCTGAGATTAATTGGAGATTACCAATTTGTCTGAATGCTGTTGGCACCCCATCCTGGGTTGTTCCCTGCCTTGTGCTCATGGGTTCCACACCCCCATGACCCTGAACAGGACAAGCAGTTACAGATAATGGATGGATTTATTTATTAATAGCACATCTTTCTCTTCATCTATGTTATTTTTTGTGTCTTGACTATTTTTTTGTCATGATAGTATACTTTTGTAAGTACCAAAACATTAATGTTGCCGTCTTTTAGCTTTTGCTGTTGTGTTGTGCACTTACAGGGCATCGTACATTATTTCTTGAGTGGCGCGGCAGCCCTACAGTTTCAATACCACTGGCTAGCAAACTTACAGTATATGTAAATATACAGTATATGTAAATATTAGCAATGTGTATCCTACCTGCACATCATAAATCCTTTATGTTTACTCTGACTTTTCTTGTTCAAGTTCAGTGGGGTAACTGCCCCCCCCCCCACTATGAGCACCATAAGCTACCCCTGAGACCACCAAGAGCTGGACTGAGTGTGCACCAGCTGTCCATACCACGGTTTGTGTCTGCTATTGTGAGGGATGCAGCCAGGGATTATGGCTGAAGACAAGGTTGTGTCTGGGGGCAGGGGGGCTGAGCAGACATTGACGATGACCAGCTGTCTCTGACAGGGTCTGTCAGTTAGTTAATTAAGGGGAGTCAGCATGGACTGAATTCTCGACATTTCCCACACTCCCCACGGGGGGGGCCTTTAATGAAAATGACAACCTGTGTTTCTCAGGCTCTCCCTACCCGGCGCCACAGACCCGCGTCTGTCCACATTTCTTAATTATCTAACAATTGTTAATTAATTAACAAAAGCTGTAGCAAGGCCAGATTCCTGTCTGGCCTAAAAATGGGTTTCGTTGCCAGCTGTCGCCATTGTCTTGGGTGAGGGAGTATGCGAGATCTTCGTCGGCCTTTACTGTTGTACGATGGCACATGTCGAGGAAAATAAACCTTTGTGTGCCTGGTGATTTTTCCTTAAGGATCTAAAAATTCCAACACAGTTTTCTTCTTCGTTTTGGGTGTGAATAGAGGAAGACAGTGTGTGTGTGTGTATGGGTTATGTATATATTGCATCATGGGGCCCAAATGTCACCACAATGTGATAAAAAACAGTTATTTTGATGTTATAGGGGGATTTTTTTTGGTCCCTACAAAGGGAAACTCAATTAAAAAGAAATTTGTGAGTGCAATCAAAAAACTAAAAATGTCAAAAGTCTTGTATTTTGTTTGGTTACTTATGCGTATGGTTCGAGCTGGATAGGGGTTATGGTTTTCATTGGGATTTGGGTTTTTCCCATAGAGATGAATGGACGGTCCCCACAAAGATGTGAATACAAACGTATGTATATGTGTGTGTGTGGATTAGGTTTATATTACTTTATGGGGACCAAATGTTCCCCACAATCTAATAAAAACCTGTTATTTTGACGTTGTGGGGACCATTTTTCGGGTCCCTACACAGATCTGTGAATGCAATCAAAAAAGTAAAAATGGCAAAAGTCTCATACTTTGTTTGGTTACTTATGGTTAAGGTTAGGGCTGGGTGGGGCTTAAGGTCACCATGTTGTGATTAGAGTTTTCCCCATAGAAATAAATGGAGAGTCCCCACAAGGATATAATTACAAACCTGTGTGTGTGTGTGTGTGTTTGTTCGTGTGAGCATGTGTGTGCTTGTTTCTTAGAAATTTCTTTGTTACTTGTCATTGTGACAGAACCTGAGTTTTACCTGAAGCAAAAAAGCATTGAATACAGTGTTTGTGGATAATGTTACAAATATGTCAACCTAGCACTCCTTAAATGCTTGGTCCTTTTGTAATTTTCCTGGGGGGGAAAGTGCATTCAGGAGCAAAAGCCTTTCCGAAATTTACCAGAAGGCAAAATGACCCCCTTTAGAAGGCCCCATAACACGGGCCATTTCCACAATGTGTCCAGGGAGACATTCATGCATAGAAAGCAGAACTGTATGCGACTGAGTGTGTGCACATGTATATAAATGAGACAGAAGACTAATTATTCAGATATCCTGGTAGCTGGCAAACCACACCCTTAAGGCGCCCCACCCTCCAGGTTACTATCAACCTCTCCCACAAATAATTTGGGCAGAGTCACTGGGAATTAATGTGAAACAACACAGAGAGCAGTGAGGATGCTAATATATATTAGGCTGCAGGAGTCTTAGTGAGATTTTTTCATTTGATTAGCTGGTCTAGAAGTTTGTAGTTTACAGGAGCATTTGAGATGGTCAGAGTGCAGGAAGTGAAAGTGAAATCAAATTGACCCAAGTCACTGGGAAAGAAGGCAAGCTTCTGTGCATCTCACTGAACACTGATCACTGCACAACTCACTTAACATTGATCACTGCACATCTCACTGAACACCAATCATTGCACTTCTCACTGAACACAGATCACTGCACATCTCACTGAACACCAATCATTGCACTTCTCACTGAACACACAATCACCGCACATCTCACTGGACACCAGTCATTGCACTTCTCACTGAACATACAATCACTGCACATCTCACTGGACACCAATCATTGCACTTCTCACTGAACACAAATCACTGCACATCTCACGGGATACCTTTTAATTTTTCATGTGACTTGGCGGCAGGGGTTTTCACTGTTTTCTTTCCAAAAAGCTACTTCCATCTATCCATCCATGTCAAGCAGTAATATCTCACATTATCTGTAGTTATGGTCTCTAACAAGAACACATTTGGATCTGATTAAGCTAAACAAAGTTATTCCTGGAGATGCAGATTCAAACAAACATGCAGCAAGTTGGAAACTTCCAGGAAGTCCATGCCGCTTCACAGAATGTTTCCACAGATGTTCCAGTTGGACTCCCGTTGGACCTCAGCCAGTGAAGTATTTGAAAGTTTTCACCCGTCCCAGAAATTATGTTTAGGGACAAGTATGCAATGCTGGGCCATAAATTAAAACAAAAAGAAAAAAAAATAACATTTTGCATGTACTGGTGTGATGGCAAAATCTCCCAGCCAAAATCTTATTTTGTAAGCAATTCTTCCGTTGTGATCATGCAAAGCACTGAGGAAACACAAGCATATAATAAAATGTATTAATTCTGGAATGATGAAACCTGGGTCCGCAACTAGTCTGATTGTTTCATAAATGTAATTATCTATTAATCATCCGTAACACAGGCCCAAAATGTGCCTTGAGGAGGCAGAGGATACCCTGGATGAGATGTCATGTTTGAAAATACTTCAATAAATATGCATTAAAAATATACATTATAAAGTATAAAATAATAGAAGCCAGAGTCGTCCTCTGCTGTGTGGCCTGGGCTTCCCGGGAGAGACTCCAGGGGATCCACAGCCATGTACTCTAGTGACTGACAAAATGATGCTTCATGAACCTTTTGCTGTATTTTTTGACCCCAATAGATGGCGCTCTCTCTTCAAAAAAGGACACAAAAAGTCCAAAAAGCAAACCAAGATCACCATCTAGTGTGGTAAAAAAATACAGCAAATGGGTCATGAAGCTTCATTTTGTGCATCATTTACTGTACTGGGTAAGGGCCATGAAAGACCATTGGTTTGACACAGACAATAATATTCTAAAGAATAAACTATTACCTCCTATTATTCTGAAGTTAAATTTATAGGATGTGTGTTTTAATGTATGTTGAGAACTATGGTATCATCATTCAGTTCTGAGAAGTGGGAAATAGGAAGCCTGCATATTGTGCATTTGTAGCTGTGAGAAAAAGACAGCAGAAACCCAATATCCACATTATGTATAACTGAGGTTATATATGACTGCATGTGGTTATATGTGACTGAGTGTGCTTATGTGTAACTGTGTGTGGTCATGTGTAACTGTGTGTGGCTATATGTAACTGTGTGTGGTCATGTGTGACTGTGTGTGGTCATATGTAACTGTGTGTGGTCATGTGTAACTGTGTGTGGTCATATGTAACTGCGTGTGGTTATATGTGACTGTGTGTGGTTATGTGTAACTGTGTGTGGTCCTATGTAACTGTGTGTGGTCATATGTAACTGTGTGTGGTTATGTGTAACTGTGTGTGGTCATATGTAACTGTGTGTGGTCATATGTGACTGTGTGTGGTCCTATGTGACTGTGTGTGGTCATATGTAACTGTGTGTGGTTATATGTAACTGTGTGTGGTCATGTGTGACTGTGTGTGGTCATGTGTGACTGTGTGTGGTCCTATGTAACTGTGTGTGGTCATATGTAACTGTGTGTGGTCATATGTAACTGTGTGTGGTTATGTGTAACTGTGTGTGGTCATATGTAACTGTGTGTGGTTATATGTGACTGTGTGTGGTCATATGTGACTGTGTGTGGTCCTATGTGACTGTGTGAGGTCACATGTGACTGTGTGTGGTCCTATGTGACTGTGTGTGGTTATATGTAACTGTGTGTGGTCACGTGTAACTGTGTGTGGTCATGTGTAACTGTGTGTGGTCACATGTAACTGTGTGTGGTTATGTGTAACTGTGTGTGGTCATATGTAACTGTGTGTGGTTATATGTAACAGAATACAGGCTGGGTAGCTTCAGAACCAAACGTAGGCAGTTCAGTGCAGCTATTTATAACAAGAGCTCTGTGATAATAGGTGATAATCTGGCCTTGTCTGGGACTCCTGGTTTCACTGTGACAGATGTCAGCTCTTCAAGCAAACAAGACTGGAAAACTACTAGATGGTTTGTCTCCTGAACCTGGCTGTGTCTGGCCAGCCGCCGTCCTGACCTGTCACCCCCTATCCTGTCTATCATGAATC
This sequence comes from Mormyrops attenuatus, assembly GCA_026777985.1. Taxonomy (NCBI): domain Eukaryota; kingdom Metazoa; phylum Chordata; class Actinopteri; order Osteoglossiformes; family Mormyridae; genus Mormyrops; species Mormyrops attenuatus. Next base: position 18,391,691 of record JAODKC010000130.1, read on the forward strand.
CTTTCCAAAGCTCTCTGGTAGGAGTCAGAATGTATTTGGGTGGTGGGACTGAACGTGACAGGTATTCCTGTAACAAGAACTACTCTGTGCTGTCCGATGCTGATTTACATTAGGTGATGAGCATGGAACATTCACAGTGGCACAGCCGTGTTTGAAAACATGGTGAGTTACTACGGATTTTGGAAGACCTAGTAACTTTTGGGGTAGGAGCTTTGCAGGGTTTTTGCTCTCAAAAATGTATCAGACAGATAATTCTAGGGATAGGTTCAGGCTAATTCCCTCAAGATAAAAACGTGAATCTTTATGACTGGACCTTAGAAACCAAGATTTCTCCCCCTAGTGTTGCGTTAGTAGCATTGTATGTGTGTGTGTGTGTGTGTGTGTGTGTGTGTGTGTGTGAGGGTGAGTGATCGAGAGAGAGAAAGAGAGAGTGCACGCACATGTGTGTGGTTATGTATTAATTATATTTTGGGGATATTTGATCCTCACAATGTGCTATAAACATGTTATTTTGACATTGTGAGGGACATTTTTTTGGTGCCGAGAAGGATAATCTCAATTTTAGAAAAATCTGTGACTGCAATCAAAAATCTAAAAATCCAAAAATCTTGTATTTTGTTTGGTTGTTTATGGTTAAGGTTAGGGCTGGGTAGGGGGTTAAGGTTGTCATTGTTGAGATCAGGGTTTTGTGTGTTGTATGTGCGTCTGTGTGTATTTTAGTCTGTCTTCATTTGAATTTCTCTCTCAGACAGGATGAACAGCCGACATTCTTAATATAACATACATGCATTTATTTCTCTCAGTTAATAATCAGGAGATATCATCTCACCCAGCAAGAACAAGTGCGAAATCCAACTTCTAGAACGGAATGCAGAATTGCTTTCCGTAGCAAAGCCGCGCCCTCTGGTGGTAATATGGTCACATTGATTTGACATGAAATACACGCTTTCCACATAATCCAATGGGTTTGTAACAGAAAAGTGTGCTTATACTTATAATAGAAAAATGAGTACTGCCCAAACAAAGGAGACGTAATTTATATTTGCTATATCATTTTCATAATATCAAGTGTTTGGAACACTGTTCACTGGAGAAAGGGAAAATGATGTTACGCAACACATGGTTTAGGGAATTTTTTGTCAATGTTTGGTGTTACCCAATAGTAGACAAGATAGTAACAGTCAGTGCCTAGGGTGACTTCTGAGGGGGTGGAAGGGAATGAGCGAGCGGATCTCACTGCGTCTCGGACAGCGGGGCGCGCCAGCGGTGAAGCTGGCGTAGGACTCCACAAAGGCTTTAGCCGGTACTGCTAACAGCTCAGGAGAGTCTCATCCATGGGGGGTTGAGGAGGGGGGGGGGGGGTCAGAAGACTGGCCTCTTCTATCACTCCCATTTGCCATTCAAAGGCCAACTTCCTCGAATACGGAAGGGGGGGACAATTTTTCATACATGCAGCAGCTGTCTGGAGCATGGGCTGGAGGGCGTCCATTCGTGAGTTCTGGCAACTGCAGACACAGCAGGAGTGTCGACTCGCCTGGATGCTCCATCGCTCAGGGTGGGGCCCATGCCTGTGTCTTGTTTGTGGTGGGGGCACAGGAACAGGGAGATTCAAATCCAATCTAAACCTAAACCTAAACCTAACCTAAACCAAAACCACTGCGGCTCTGCTTTTTGAGGATCATAATTTTTCCCATCCATCCATCCATCCATCCATCCAGCCAATCCCAGGAAGCACAGGTTACAAGGCATGGGACACCCTGGGCAAACTCTCAGTCCAAGCCATACACTAGCTCACAAAGTTGTGCATATTTACAGACACGAATTAGTAGTAGTAGTAGACGTAGTAGTAATAGTGGTACTTTATTGATCCCAAAGGAAACTCTGAAAGTTACAGCAACACTGTACATATACAAAAACATAGGACACAATACTGTACAAAAGACATAATACAATAACACTAGATTACAATGTGCAAAATAATGTGTGCAAACATTTAAATACAATACTATTCTAGAGCTCTGGCGATTGAGTAGGTGAGAGGGGGTCGGGGGGGGATCCTTATAGTAGTTTTTGAAGGCCGCTGGGAGAAAAGACCGTAGATGGCGCTCACTGGAGCAGCATGGCTGTGTGAGTCTGACGCTGAATGTGCTTCTCCGTTTGACCAGGGTGTGATGCAGGGGATGTGAGGCATTGTCCGGTATGGGGCAAATCTTCTTGAGTCTTCTCTTGTGTACGGTTGCTTCAAAGGAATCCAGGCGGATTCCCAGAACACAGGCAGCCTTCTTAATCAGGTTATTGAGTTTGTTTGAGTCCTTTCTTGTAGCATTGTTGTCTCAACTCACCACAACACAAAAGATTGCCCCTGCAACCACTGACTGGTAGAACGGCTTTAACAGAGACCCACAGACTCCATAAGACCGGAGTCTCCACCATCTCCTTGGCTTCCCAATGCTGAGCTGCAGCTGGTTTCTCAACAGAGTCCTTCACCAGATTCCTGTATTCCTCCTCCTGCCCATCCCTAATACAACCAGCTACAGCTGTGTCATCAGAGAATTTCTGCAAGTGACAGGTCACCATGTTGTACTTAAAGTCAGCCGTATAGAGGGTTAACAGGAAGGGAGACAAGACCGTCCCCTGGGGCGCCCCTGTGCTGCTCACAGCCATGTCAGAGACACAGCCATGAAGTCTCACAAACTGCGGTCTGCCCGTCATGTAATCCACAATCCAGGAGACAATGGGTGTGTCCACCTGCATGAGACAAAGGTTCTCCCTGAACAATGCTGGCTGTATGGTGTTGATCGCACTTGAGAAATCAAAAAACATGACCCTCACAGCGCTACCAGCCTTGTCCAGGTGGGAGTGGACTCTGTCCTGCAGGTAGGTGTCTGCATCATCTACTCCAATGTGATCTTATAGGCAAACTGCGGGGGGTGCAGCAATGTCTTGACCATTGGATTGAGGTGAGCCAGGACGAGCCTTTCTAAGGTCTTCATAACGTGTGACGTCAGAGCTACAGGTCGATAGTCATTAGGGGCCGAGGGTTGTCCCTTCCTGAGGACAGGGACCAGGCATGACATCTTCCACACCACTGGGACTCTCTCCTGGCTCAGGCTCAGGTTGAATAAGCATTGAAGAACTCCACAGACCTGCTTAGCACAAAGCTTCAGCACCTTAGCACTGAGACTTCCCTTGATGAAGTCTCCTCAGCGCTCTCAGCACCTGGTCGTTGTTGAAGACCAATCCATGATTGATAGTGGTGGAGGATGGGGGGAGGGTGAAGAAATACTTGTGATGATTTTAAAGGTGCTCTAGCCTGAGTCATTATGGGGCAGGGAGGATGGCTGAGATGTTTGGAATGTAGGGATGCAGAATGGAGGGAGGGGGAAGCAGAGACTATTCCGAAGATGGCAGAGACGTTTATGAGCTGACGAGACAGACTGACACAAACGGGCAAACATAAAGAACAGAAAAAGTACTTCTCGTGTAACCTCTCGCAGAATAAAATCCATCAGAAAGGAGAGCTGGAGTAATTCCATGGTAACTTTTCTTGCAGTTAACTCCACATTTGATATTGAATCAGCTTGCATTTATAGGTTTTATCGTTCCAAATAATTCTTTTTCATAAATGACTCACAGGCAGAGTCAAACAGCAAGGACGTTTAGGTTTCTGTCCAGGTGTTTTCTTTGTTCGTGTATTCAGCTTTTAAGTTTGAAATAAACCACTCAGAACAGTAATATGCCAGGTTTTATTTATCAAATCCTTTTCAAATCCATTTTTCATTCATGGTTTTTTAAATTATTCTGTTACATGTGAACTTTCAAACAAATCCTATTGGGTGCTTCTCAAGAGAAAGGGAGTGCCGAGATTCCTCCAGTAGAAAATATTTAAGTTGTCCACCCATTAAGTTGTAAAAAGTAATTGTTCTAAACAGTACAAGCAATATATAAAAGTGTTCTGAGTCTATACTACTATAAATATTACGAGAAAAGAGCTTTCTTGTCAGGGAACCAGGGGACAATAATCTAAAAACGATTTAAAAAGCGAAATATGGTAAAAATGCGTGTCTGTTGGGTACCATGGAGACAGAGAGACATACCATGGACACATTTAGATTTTGACCAGCCTTCTTTTTGAGATGGGTGACGTAGGACAGTCGTGGGCAGGAACGGGCCACGCCTGAATCGATTCTGTGAAGAATAGGACAGGTGCACTGCTGGGTCACTGCCAAAGTGACTCTTTGTTCAGTATTTTCCTTTGCAAATGCTTCCGGAACACTTTTGTTTAAAAGGGCAATGGAAATTAATCATTGTTTGAAAGAGTTTATTGCTGAATAATATGTAATGATTTAGAATATTAAAAACTGAAAAAATGTACGTATGAATTTTGACTAGTCAATAACTTTAAAACTTGGTCACAGATGCACGACGGCATTAAATATTTGGACACTGCTTGACATCTTACAGGAAGATCTTGAGACATGAGAATGGCGGGAGGTGTTTCTGTCTCAGGGGTCATAAGAACATTAGAAATTTACAGATGAGAGGAGGCCATTCGGCCCATCAAGCTCGTTTGGGGAGAACTTTAATAGCTCAGGTGACTGCTCGGTCTCAGGGGTCGGGTGACTCTGCTCGGTCTCAGGGGCTGGGTGACTCTGCTCGGTCTCAGGGGTCGGGTGACTTTGCTCGGTCTCAGGGGTCGGTGACTCTGCTCGGTCTCAGGGGCCGGGTGACTCTGCTTGGTCTCAGGGGCCGGGTGACTGCTCGGTCTCAGGAGTCAGTTGACTCTGCTCAGTCATGCTGCTCTTTCTTGGCTGATATAAAAGTAGTTTTCTGCTCTTTCTGGTCCCCAGCAGGCCAGTTCTGCTAATGACACCAGTTCCCACTCCCCAAAATCCCTGTGCCTGTATCCTATATTTCATTTATTTTCCTCTTACCAAAACTGTTCTTTTGGTTTTTATTCTTCTCTTTTATCCTCCTGACTCCATCCTTGCCCTGCAGAGAAGAACAACATACCACTCAAACACGTCCCATCCCAGTGACTCAGGCTTATCTTCACTCTTATGGTTAAGCTGATTCACACTGCAATATTGAAAGAATGTTAATTAACTGTAACCATAGGGCCATAATGCTAAAATAAAACAAATACCTGATTTATTAATAATCTCAGTGCAGTTGCTCAGGTCACATACGTGACATTATCTTTCGGTTTAATTCCAGCTAGACTGTCCATGCAAAGTGTGAGTGTAAGAAAGAACGTGGGGACGGAAGCCAGCATTCACAAATATGTAGTGGGCTATTCAGGTCCATTTACGGGATGGAATACCACCTACCCACAATGCACCAGGAGAAATGCCCCATGCCTCTGGCTTTTAAAGTCATCTTTAGCAGTTCAATGTTCAAATCCTTTTTTCCTCTTCGTAAGAATCTGTCACTTAATAAAGCAAATGCAAGCTGTGAAACTGGAGGGCTAAGCAGTGTCATAGAGATGGTATTAAATTGCCCAGCAGGGGGTGCCGAATAAAAGAAAATGCAGGGCCTGGCCCATGTATGTCATGGGGCCTTACTAGAAAAGTAAGCTGTTCCTCTCTGCAGGGCAATTAGTAGAAAAGACACATGAACATTTGTCTTGTGTTTTGTTTGATTTTAGTTCTTTGTTTCTTTGGGTGTCAGCTGTACTAATGTCACTGGTTAGCTGAACACTGTTGTGGCACTGAGGCCTGATCCAGTGCACTGCTGTATGCCTGCATGTGTCTATGAGTTTGCATGCAAAGTCTTCACACTCTCTCTGTGTTGTAGGGTGACGGTTCTCGATCCCGTTCTTGCCCCCCCGGCAGAATGTCTTCATTCCGCTTTCAACCTGCCATTCATTATTAGACCGTTATTAGGACCATAGAAGCCTGATCAAGGCAGGGATTGTATGCCAACATCCTGGCAGAAGGTCCTCCAGGAACAGGACTGTTCTCAGAGTTTTCCAAAGATGTACCAGTCAGGTGACTCTGTGCGCAGCAGCTCACGGTCAGATCTGTGCTGAAAGCCAGCTCATTCCTACAGACCACCACGAAGCACCACCGATGGGTGGTGACCAAAGATGGATGGAGGACACTAAGCCGAGGGACCCGTGCGTCTATGTCACATTCCATCTGAATCTAAAACTAACCTCGCTGGTGGAATCTGTCATCCCAAAGAACCAATGAAGTAACACAGCGCGCTTCAAAAGAGAAGCAAGCAGTCAGGGATTACGACATAGCTGGGGGGCCTGAAAGATGGCGCCTCTGTGGCTGACCTCCATGAAAGGCGAAGGGGGGAATTTCCGGACCAACGGAGATGAGGCGGAAGGTGGAGGCTGGCCAAGGAGAGGACGCAGCCAAAGGAGGCGGCAAAGGCAGGCCTTTGAACTCCTTTCATTTCGCCGGGGATGATCACAGTGCCCTACTGCCCCCCAAAGCACACAAGGGTGTGCATAATTCACAATTCACCTTGGCTGGTGAACCCAAATTATTTTTAAGAGGAGGATGTTGTCCTGGACCTGTGCGTGTAGGCTGATACATGTAAGGTGTGCAAATGTGTCTGAACACGTGTGTGGCCGAATGTGCACATGTGGATGTGTGTGTGGATAGAAAATAATTCTGTCCCATTTTTGGGAAGGAGAAACAGATGAGTGACTTTCACGGATGATTTTAGTGCCAAATTTCTCATTTTCTACGCATAAACCATACATTCCCTTTACCCTCTTTTTCAGTCTTTAAATTTGACTGCTTTGTACAGTGTTTCCCAATATGGTCCTCGGGGACCCACAGAGAGGCCATGTCCCTCCCAACACCCTGCCAGACTTTCCACGTTTTTGCTTGGGAGCTGGGAAGGAACAAAAACACGGACTGCCTGTGGGTCCCTAAGGAATGGATTGGGAAACAGTGGCTTAGTTCGTTCATACACACACATGACCTTATGCGTGGGTCTGCGGCCATGGCCCGTCTGGCAGGCAGCCAGACGCACGGGGGGGGGGGTGAGGAGCGAGCAACAGCTGGGATGTGGGCGGCCCACGTTTCCTGACCCCGCTGTCAGTTTGTCACAGACATCCCACCATGTTCCAGCCCCTCCCCATCCACATCCCATCCCAGAGGGGGAACTGCTGACCCCTCCACGACTCTCGTCTCTCTTTCACAAGCGTACAGCACCCTGTAATTGAAAAGCTGACCGTCCTGCTCTTTATCCTCTTTCAGTTTCCACAGTTAGAGTCAGGATTAAAAAGACCATTATCATTTCAGAAAGGGACTTTTTTGTGAATCAAAGGACTTGTGCATTTCTCTGCCAAGTCTTAAATGTTGATCATTTTATATATTATTGTTTTATACTGTTTAAGAACATACCTGCTTATTCCCTAAAGATGTTGGGAATGGTTCTCCTAAAAAACCAAGTCACACAAAACTTATTTTTCACATCAGCCGTTACAAGCATTAGGATGTACAAAAAGATGAGTGACATTAAGCTACAGTCAGTCACCGACTGGATTTGCCGGCTTGCCCGTTAGTGCTGTTATCAGTTAAACCAGGCACTGATGGACATCTCATGGTCTTGCTACTCAGATCACTGCCCTTCCCGTCAAAGGCTATTTCAGAGCCACGCAGGGTTATTTTAAACCGCCTTCATTTTCTCTATCGCTGAGGTGCACTCCACCATGAATTACTCGTCCCTCAGCTCGTCTCACTCATTGGCTGGCTTTCGAGGCCTGACGTCCAGACTTCCTGGCGCTGTATTTTCCCATGACGGCACTCTGTCACCCCATACATTAAAGCTCGAGTGTAAGGTCAGATTGAGGTAAGCTTGGGGGGGTGGGTCACTGCCCACATCTTGACACCTTTTCTCCTCACCTCTCTTCACTATCATTCGGTTTATTCTCCCTCAATTTTAAGCCATTATGCACCAAAAATCCCACATTACACCATTTTGTCAACAGCAGGCTATGGTGAGTTAACAACACAGACTAAACACTGTGGCCCTTTTCAACACTGCCTCTGCTTATAAGTTCTCACTATTGGCCTTTTAAAGGGAGTGTAGAGAAGGACAACAAAACAAAAATTAATGAAGAGTAGGCGATTGCGGGATGTATTCATCCGGAGAGGAATTTAAACACCTGATTGGTTCAGAAATATAGTGCAAGGCCAGCCGACCAGGGCAGACTGAAAGAATTGAACCATTGCATATTTACTTTAAGGCTTGATTTATTTTATTGAAAACAAGCACAAAAAGTGGTGAGGAAACAGGCCAGAATCTTGCTGTGGGTTCCCCCACCAGGTCACATGCTATAGTTCTGGAAGCTTCCATGAAATGGTCAAGTGTTATTGAAACAGGCTGTTCCCACCTACACCCACGCCGCCCCCGCGGGAATGGGGGCTTACATTCCCAGCGCGCGCCCGGGCCCCCCCCCCCCCCAGCTCCCTCCCAGCTCCCTCCCACATCCACTAGCAGGCTCCACACCCTGCTTTTTCCGGCTCTGGCTTTCAGGCTCCCGGGCCACATGGACTGGTCAGCTTCGCATTCCTCTCCCGCCGTCGATTGGCGGCTTCTGCCATCCCGGGTTCTCAGATGATCACCAGTCTCGCAAAAAGCTGGGCCGAGGCAGCAGGTTCTCCCTCCCAGGGCCCCGAGGCAGACCGAGCAGGTAAAGGGTGGAGGATGGGAAACCGGGGAGGAAAGGAACATGTTTGCCCGGCAGCTTCAAGGCGTAGGGGGAGCGGAGCGTGAAAGAAACGCTCTCAGAAAAAAAGATGAGTCACCATTAGCCTCTGGGGAGAAACCTTCACTGCTCTTACCAATGAGCACTAGGACGGCATGGAGATTATGGGCAGGACCAGGCAGCCTCATGTGACAGACTGGACTGCACCATTAACACGCCCAGGGGGGGTGAAGGCAGGTGTATCAGAGAAGCTATTCACATAGACCCGGCTCCTGTGACACGGAACAGCCCAACGCAGGGGAGGGGTGGAGAGGGAGTGCTGTGGATGAGCATATATAAACAGCGTAGGGGGCAGTATGTTACGTTACAAGCAAAAACAAAAACAGATTTACTCTGTTTTGCCAGTAAGCGTGAGGGTGCTGAAACTGCTCTGCTCCCAGGAACAAAATCAAAATTGGTCCAGTGTCTGGTCCGTAGTGGTCGCTTAACCATTGATGATCCTCATAAAAAAAAAATAAAAACATTATCACTTTGAAAATAATGGGCACTAAAAACAAAAGTTAGCTCTCTGGATCCAGGTAATGGATCCTTGTGTTGGCGCACTGTCCCAGGGGTCTGCAGCACCGAATCTCAGCCGTCCGCCACCATCCACAGCAAGACTCTACATTCAGAAACTCCGTTCTGTATAAGTAGATCTTGTTATTTCTTTTTTTTGTTTTAGGATTTCCTTCATAGAGCCAAATCTTTTGTTTTTCCAAGGAAATCTGATCGCGTTTTGTGTTCTGCTCTCAGGTCTTTGCACTGCAGATGAAAGGAAAAGCAGCACCCCTAAAAGTCTCCCCGCCTCCCTTTCTTCTCCCTCACGCCGCGCTTCCTGGAGCACCTCCAGGGTCACTGTCACCCTATCCAGAGATAAGCAGCCGTGGCACATTGATGGAGGATTCTCTCTGTGAGATTTAAATACCATCCCTGCGCTTAACACTAAATGCACGCAACTGAAAATGCACAGCTAAGTAGCAGGAATCGCATACAAAACTTTACTCAGAAGAGAGGAGCCAGAAAACATGCGGCATAAGACAACAGTATGGGCATCTCCATAGCATGACACCATTACAGCATTATAAGCTCTACTAAGCACGGTACAAAAGTGCCAAGTGATACAGTACTCTGAGCAATCCACATGCTTCTGCAGGCCATATTACAATAAATGAAAAGGTGTAAGAGGTTGATAGCTACAGCGCCCCCTGCTGGCCACCACCCTCCAGGAGTGCAGTCCAGGCCTCGGAGCAGTATAAAACCAGGGAGTCCGTAGATACTTCAACAAAGCTACACCAGCCATTAAGGGGGAAAAACAGTTCAGACCCCCTAAGCCAGCACGCTAAGTTTTACCTGTATAAGTCAGATAACGGGAAGGACCTGAGAAACAGGACTGGAACGGGAGCGAGACACATTTCCAGAGAGGAAGGACGGGCCGTCCGCCCCTCTGATCTCTGCCCTCCAGTCAACATCTCCCAGTTTGAAAACTGTATCCCACTTGCAAATCTGTAAAAGAAAAAGGCAGCTGAATTTCCCTTTCAATAAATGTTAAAATACCAAGTTAACGAGGATCCTGTGTTACACATGCATTGATACACACACCCACACTTAAATATTCGATACACTTAGAGACACATACACACGTGTAGGCTTATATACATAAATTTCGGAGCGGCTCATATCTGGGAGACGGCAAGTTTGATTTAGTGCGGGCAGCAAACCAAGCAGACAGGGATAAATTATCTGTGATGGGAATAGGAAGCATACTCAGGCTATTTTAAAATGCGTAAATGAAGGAGATAAATAATACAATTACACCGTATATATGAGTGACTGAATGAACACGCCCGAAAATAATCAAAAGGACTTCCTAAACGCTATATATAAATCTTAATTCCGAGAATCTGCCCAGCAGCCATAATTAATTTTACCAGGAATCGCTAGAAGAGGGGCTTAAAATGTATGGCGGATAGTTATATTTTTACTTTCCAGTTTACTATGGGTATGTGGGAAATCTGCCAGACCGTGTTTAACCAGAGAAACGCCAACCAAAGTGACATCCTGATCCGCAGCACCGCCGCGATGAGTCTGCTAACCTAAAGCCAAACCGGAATTGTTCTAATCGTTAATATAATATAATAATAATCGTTGTAATTCTTACTTTGTGAGTAAAAATGAGCATATCTAGCGTGTGTTTGCAGTTCCCGCACGAAAAGGATTTATTTAATGAATCATGCGCAATTATAGTTTCCGATGTTTTTTCATTGCCAAGCGCACAGCATAACAAAGTACTTGGCGAGAGATGTCAAGAAACAAAGAAATAACAATTACGCAATATATTAATAAACGCAGAACAATGGGTTATTGTGGTAAGGGAAATACTTAAGAATGACATTGTGAGTGACAGGTGCAGAGAAAGAAGGTTCTCGGCTGTCTAACCTTCGCTGGTGCCCGGCTTGCCCTTCATCGCGATTCCAGCGTCTCCTCCTCCCCAGTGCTCCCCAGATGTGACAGATGCCGGGTCCGTCCAGTCTGCACGGCCACGTGGTTCTTAAAGCGGACCAAGGCGAGGGCTATCTCGGCGTTCCAAGCGGTGCCTTCCTGCAGGCATCTGAAGTCAATCTCCTTGCCTCCCGCCATGACCACGGTGAAATACACCAGTCCCCGCTTGTATTCGACACAGTCGACGGTGGCCATGCGCTCGAAGCGCAGCTCCTTCGCTTTGGAGTCCTGGTCGTGGGCCCCTTCGTCGCTGCCTTTCCATTCATACAGCCGGAGTCCTTCTTCGGTCAGTAGACAGCGCTTCTTCTTCCACAACTGTAGTAACCCGTTGCTCCTTTTTTCCAGAAATCCTTCCTTCATTCCCTTCTCCGAGTTCATCATAAAAAAATTCCTGGCTTTCGCGCAAAGACCTAAACCCTGCTGGTCTATTCTTTAGATTCCCGCAGAATCTGGATACAGATCTTTAATTTATCAGACATCATTTATGTCTCCTAAACAAAACAAGTTTTGCTTTTGGTCATGCATGCAGTTTCTGGAATACAGGGCCTACGATCGATTTTCTCTGATTCCAAGTGAACATGTCAACTAACCAGAAATTTTCTTTCAAAGACAAATCATCCGTATATAGTCTTGCGCGTAACTAATCTTCGTCGGGAGGTACCGTATCCAGCTCGGTGAATCGGGCGGTGCTGACTGCCGCGCCGAACCTCTGGATATGCCCACACATGCCCAGCACAGGGACTCGCCTCCACGCGGTTTTGCCGGTCCAGCCCTTGAGTGGTGACGTCAGGCAGCAGAGACCAATGGTAATACGGGGGCGGTGTTCAGTCGTCGGTCGCCGTGGAGACAACAGCTGTTTCTCATTCACAAAATGCAGACACACCCACCACCCTTGAACTGCAACTTATTGCGGCCGTCGCTGAAGTTCATTACCAGGCTACCTCGGGAATTTCCTAAATGGCGAAGGGTCTGCGTGAAATGCAGTTGCTTACAAAATTCGAGCTCCGTAGGTCCCGCGGTACTGGAGCTACTGTTCTCTGCACAAATCTCCCACTTATCAGGGAACTTACACAAAAACAAATGTGAGTTGGAGAACGCCTACTGCAGACAGGGGAGGCCATTTGCACAAGTTAAATGTGTCTTTTGTTTTCCCATTTCCATCTTGGTCTCCTATGAGACATACACCAATCAGCCATAACATTAAAACCGCCTGCCTAATACTGTGTAGGTCCCCCTCATGCTACCCAATCGGCCCTGACCTGCGGTGGTATGGGCTTTACAAGTCCTCTGAAGGTGTCCTGCGGTATCTGGCACCGAGGTGTTAGCAGAAGATCCTTTAAGTCCTGTAAGTTTAGAGCTGGGGCCTCCATGGATCAGACTTCCCACAGATGCTGGATTGATTTGGGATATGGGGACTTTGGAGGCCAAGTCAACATCGTTTTTCATGTTCCTCAAACCATTCCTAAATAACTTTTGCACTGTGGCAAGGCTCATTATCCTGCTGAAAGAGGCCACTACCACTGGGGAATACCGTGGAGGGGCGTACTTGGTCTGCAACAATGTTTAAGTAGGTGGTACGTACCAAAGCACCAACCGCATGGATGCCAGGACCCCAGGTTTCCCAGCAGAACATGACCCAGAGCATCACAGCGCCGCTGCCGGCTTACCTTCTTCCCATAGTGTTCCTGGTGCCATCCAGGGGTGTCATTAGGCTTATTTTAGAGGGCTTTAGCCCCCCTATCCAACTCGAACTACTCCCTTGGTGCCATCTCCAGGCAAACGACACACACACACCTGGCCGTCCACATGATGTAACAGTCAATGTGACTCATCAGACCAAGCCACCTTCTTCCATTGCTCCATGGTCCACCTCTGACACTCACATGCCCATTGTAGGTGCCTTTCCTGATGGACAGGGGTCAGCATGGGGTCTTTGGTCCGCAGCTACGCACCTCGACACACAGCAAGCTGAGATGCACTGTGTGTTCTGACACCTTTCTGTCATAGCCAGCATTAACCTTCTCAGCAGTCTGTGTTACAGTTTCTCTCCTGTGGGATCAGACCAGGCTAGCCTTCGCTCCCCACGTGTAGCAGTGGGCCTTGGGCGCCCATGACCCCGGTACCGGTTCTCTGGTTGTCAGACGGGGCCCCCAGTACGTAAAATGACAATTAATACACCCGGGGACAAAAAAGACTAACACAGGGCCCATTTCAACCAGGGGGTGCTACTGGAGCAGTTTTCAGGGTTAAAGTTTTTGCTGAGGGGCCCAACAGGGATAGGATGATATAATTACCAGTCACGTAATTCTAAGGAGCACAGAGTCCTGACCTCAGAGCGACACAAAATTCCTCTGAGGCAAGTAAGCTAATTTAGCTGCGTGACGTGTGTTAAATAGCAGGTACCCAATCATAGCTGTATACTTCATACAAATGAAATCAAATTATCTTTGACATGTCACATGCTAATGGCAGTAACGTTTTATTAACTTGAGGTTGCTTAAGCTTTCTGATATCTAATATTGATTTAAAATATATATATATATATATATATATTAGAAACTATATATACATATACATATATATTTGTTAGAAAAAAAGACTTACACGTCAACTCAAGGCAATTTGTTTCGCTGGCTGTTATTTTTGTTTTGTTTGTTTTCTTTTGTCTTGTTGCCGTTAGTTGGTTTTCTTCAAGTAAAATGAGCAGAGCTCATGAGCAGAGAGGGACTTAGCACCACTGTGCCGCAAGCAGAGCTAATATAATTTTTACCTGCCATACTGACCATATGTTCTCTTTTCCCCAAACTTCTTTGGGACCCAAAATGGCTGAAATGTCTGGTATTTCACCTTGTTTCATGTTGACATTTGCTTTCTACAGTCAGAATACTTTCTGTGTGCATATCTGTGTTGCTTTGACGCCTCTTTTTGCATCCTGCCTCCAGTGTCCTCTTTTTTTGCAAGGCAAAAATCAGTCACCCTACAGTGTAGCCTACACAGGGCCTACACAGTGTGCTAGCTGAGTATTAACCAAACCGCTTATTAAATGAGACCATATCAAATTTAAGTACTTAAGAAAGACTTCTTTTGCCACAGACTTTTGTGTAGTTGTGCATTGATGCAGCAAAATGAAGTCGGTAATGGGTGGATGAGTTTTCCTCTTGTTACGTCATCTTTGCGTAGCATTTTTGACCAATAGGTCCTAGTTAACCCATGAAATTAAAAGGCCATGAAAGGTCATACATTTAGGTGGAGAATTCTGCCCAGATTGTTAACCGCTTAGGAATGTAGTCATTTCAGGATAAAGCCAGTTTCAAAATTCACCATCTGAGTGCAGACGGTAATCTCAACCTCCGTGGGTGTAGAATCCATCGTCGAGGTGGCCACAAGCAATGCATAACTGTATGTTGTCCACTAGAGGGTGAACAAGAAACAACAACTTTCAACTCAGTCCGGTTTGGAAGCATACGATGTCGTAAACCGAGGACAGTGCTCCAGAATAACACTGTGGCTCAAGGCACCAGTTTGTTTACTTTCCACAAGTGGGCAGCTTTGACGTTTTTGTGGTTCTCATAAAATAATTTAACAGAAGGCATGACTGCAGTGCTTTATATGCAAACAGAAAGACTTGCCTTTTATCCCACACAAAGTAAGGGTGGCCATGATTTAGTTTTTTGCCTTTTAAGTGTTTCTACGCATTTCCATTTGAATATCCATCCATCTATCCATCCATCCATCCATCCATCCACCCATCGATCTACCTTCCAAACATTTATCCTTGTCAAGGGAAAAATATTTTTAAAAGTTTGATGAATAGACTGCATGGCCCGTTACATGTTTTTCTTCTGATATAGAAATTCACTTAAAAAAACGATTTTGCATGATGGTTTTAGGTGATTTTCTTTGTTAGTACTGTGTCAGGTTTTGTTAAATTTAAGCAATGGACCAGGGGGAGATTTCACAAAAGTGAAAGATTATACATGAGTGATTATAAGATTATCTTTTTTACGCATACAGTCCAATTTGCCCCAAGTCATACACTCAGATTCCTGAAACGCTGACAAAGTTAATAAATCCCCTGTTATTTTCACACACAGCTCCTTAAAATGCTTCGCCCCTTCTGTGATTCTTGCCCACCCACCCCCTGCTACTCTTTGGTGCACACACACACACACACACACACACACACACACACACACGCACACACACACACACACACAGCACAGTGTCAGATACCGTCCACTGTTCTCTTCAGCTTAGTTCCTTCTCCTTCTACCGCCCAGGCGGATCCTGGCTTTGATCCCGCCTCTGTCTATCGCCTCCTACGCGGTGGCAGGGTTTGTCGGGACGCCGTCCAAGCGCAGGCGGGCTTGTACGCCCAGATGTGCCCAGGGCGTGCAAGTCTCCGAGCCCCGCTGAGAAGGGGATTGGAGGGGGGTGTGAGGGGGGGGGGGGCGTTCGGCTGCTTTCCCGTTATTCACAGCTCTGCATTAGAATTGCCGGGAGGACAAGCCTCTGTTGTTTGGTGAAAGGGGATGATTTTTTTGTTACTCAAGTGCTATTTACGCATTAACCGAGATGAGGACTTGAAACTTGCCATCAGCTTGCTCTGCTTTTAGGTCTGAAACTACGATTCACTAATTTGCCACTAGTTTTATCTGAGTGAAGGTTACGGGCAGGTCCTGTGTTAACCCTTTAAGTGTCTGCTCCACCGAATGCTAGACTATCGTTTGGTATACCTTTGTAATACATAAACTGCATTTTTCAGTGTTTGAAAAAACTATTGATTTTTGTTTGTATTGGCCTACAGACCTCAGAAATGATAAAAAAATATATTTCCAATGCCTTTTTCTGGGTGTGGCACTTAAAGGGTTAAATAAACGTTAAGGACATTTTGTTTATGTAAGACCTTAAGTAAGTTGCTACAGAACAACCACGTTGTTCTCAGTGTGCAGTGTGTGATCTAACTTTTATACAAACATAACAGTCAATGACAGTTCATGATATACCTGGAGTTAATGCACTTTCCATTGTTTTTAATTTATTATAGACGTAAAACCATGACGTTTTGTACACTTTGTCGACCATAAAGTGAAAGCACATACTGTAAAAACGGATCAGTTTAACAACGTGCTCGAAATGAAACAAAACCGCCAGCAGAGTGCTTAATAATTTAATTATCCGGTGTGTGTAGCATGTCAACGGGTTTCATAGATCAGCACCCTGGGGTCCGGCACTGCAGTGCAGAACGTAACTGCAATATAACTGCGTTGAAGGTGTTCAGCGTTAATTTTTCCTTTCATTACACTACATTGAATATTGCGTGATGTATTTATGTGGTAATGTTATTTAAATGATAGGAGACTCCATATAAAGATTATAAGAGTGACGTGCAGAGTGTAAATGAGCCCTGCTGAAAAAAACAGCTCAAACCCGCTTAAGCTGGTAGCTGGTTTTGGCTGGTTTAAGAAGATGGTCTAAGAAGATGGTCTAAGAAGCTCTTAGGTAGTCAGTTCACAGCTCTTGCTGATCTTTAATGGAATAGCTGAGGGGGCCACCAGTTGGTCATGCTGGTGTGGCCAGCCTGGCGCGATGGGCTAAACCAGCTCAAATGACCACCATAAACTGGTATGACCACCTAAACCATCAAACCATCATGAAAAAAAATCCCTTAAGATGGTCAGCTAAACTGGTCGACCAGCTTCATCTTAAGCTGTTTCTTTTTTCAGAAGGGAAGTGTTGAAATGCAACATAAGACACCTGGAAAGCCCTGAAAAGTGAGTCGAATATGAAAATGCTTGCCGCATCAGGCAGCCAGTCGCAGATAAATCTCCGGGTTCCTGAAGAGCGCAGTAAGGCTTCTGTGTCTTAAGGCTGCAGTGTGCGCTGTGGATCAACCCCGTTAACTCCTGTCGGGCGTTTATATTGAAACCCAGGCGGCTCTCGTCATGCACAACAACCAATTTATCTTACAGCCATTTAAGATTAATATTTGCAAGACTAAAAGTTACTCAGTTTGCAAGCAGCAAATTAGACTCTCTACATTTGCAGTTACCTGTATTTTGTAAAGTAATGTACACTGAAAAAATTAAACAAAGCTGTTGTTCATTCAGTTTGTTTCATCTCATACCAACAGTTGAAAATTATTAGTTTGTTCTTTTAAATGTAACTGTCTTATTTATGTGTATGGTTAAACAGATTTTTTTTCCAGGATAAACTGAATATATAATTTACATTGAGGCAACTATCAAATATCATCAACTTCAAATGTGATCAGTTACTTGAAATATTTTAAGTTGATCCAACATTTCCAGCATTTTATTTTTTCAGTGTAGGTTTCATAGAGTGGTTTGGCCTTAAATGAAGCCTGAAGTGTAAATATCAATGCCTTCTCCTGAACAGGCCGCATACTGGAGCATTTCAGGCCCCTTGGTTAATTCTGATGTCAAAAACAAACACCTAAGCAATAATAGTTATACTTCAGCGTTGGAGATGTTCCCGTGCAGCCTCTTTAGTGCCCACAGCTGAAATCAAAAGCTGCTAAATTCAGAGCTTTTGTGCCTTTAGCTAGTGTGATATTGTGTAGTGCAGAAGGATGCTAGGTGCGACCTAAGAAGCCATAAGGGGGCAGTAGCGAGCTGGGGCTGGGGGCGGCTTCCTGAGTCGTCCCTGAACACGGTGTCTACTGGGAATGAGCCAGTGCCCCAGCCCCTTGTCCAAATCCGAAGCCTTTGGGGCCAAAATTCTTGGCGTAACACCCTGTGGGGACACAGTCAAGGTTCAGTTTAGTAAACATGTCGTTACATGGAAACACCTGAGGAATGTTTTCTGACAGATGTTTACATGTGGAGAAGCATACGCTTCACTCTGCTATCCGTTTCCTTGTGATTGTAAAGACAGCAGAGGCTGAAACCTTTGCAGTAGACTTCTCCATCCTTGTCCGCCAGAGTGGTAGACTCCAATCCCTTCCCACATTTGGCACAGCGAAAGCAGCTTTTGTGCCAGGACTGGGTGGGAGGAAGAGGTGCGAGTTACAAAAAGGAGACAGACGAAATGTTATGTGCTCATTTCAGGGTAACCTATGGATTAAAGGTCTAACTAGAGACCGTTTATAAAGGAGTGAATCGGGTTTAGTGTCATGTTGTTTATGAGCATTAAGTCCACTTTGGGAGAGTATCTGGCTGTGTGGGTTAGGCATTTGCAGCCAGAAGGTCATGGGTTCAAGTACAACCCTGGCATATTAAACATATCACTGTTAGGCACATGAGCAGGTCTGTAACACCCAAAACAACTCCAGGGCTGCTGGAGAGCAAGATGGGATGTGTGAAGATTGAATTTTGTTGTACTTGCAACTCCTATAGTGAAAATAAAGGCATTCAGTTCTTCTAGATCAGTATTTTCCAATCCGGTCCTCAGGGACCCACGGACGGTTCACGTTTTTGCTCCCTCCCACCTTCCTGCCAGAGAGCCTGCGGGTCGCTGAAGACTGGATTGGGAAACACTGGTCTACACCATCACAGCTGCATCTACCCCTGGTGCCAGGAGGAATATCTCCCACTTACGTTTCCACCCCCGATCACTTTCTCCGCAGCGTAGACCGCAGTGCCACAGCGAGGGCACACGTCAGAGCCGCCCATCTTCTGGGCAAACTTGGATGGGTTGGGGTTATTAGTGGGCTGATGAGGTGCCTGTCTGAAAAGGCAGCATGATTGGGGAACGTGTTCATTGATAAAAAATAGGGTCGGTGTTTTTTTGATAGATATTGTAAGCTGTACATTTACAAAAAAAATCATTAACTTGGATTTCAAAGTATTTTGAGGTGAAGGAAAAGCATAAATTAATTACAGTTGAACATGAGTTACAGTTAAACTATTTTATCCTAAATAAGTCTTCATATTCAGTCTAAGCTATCAGTGACATGTGCCATCATTTCTCATGCACATAATGTTTACATGCATGGGCCTCACAATAAAATGTCACATGTTATTTCTTACTGGTCAGGTTTAATTCCCAGAGCGTCGCCTGAGTCCATGCTCAACGTTCCGGCTCCACCACCATATCCGTAGCCTTTTGGTCCATACTTCTTGCCATAGCAGGACTTGCAGTAGATTTCATCAACATGGACTGCTACTGTTGTACTGTCCAGGTTCTTCCTACAAGCCACTGGAAAAGGGCAGGGAGAGTAACACAAATTTCAGCCGGTTCCCATACATTTCCTTCAGTCCCTTATCCTTTTTTTTTATCAGGGAGAACATGCAAAGTACACACACACACAGACACACACAGGTTTGTAAGTATATCATTGTGGGGACTCTCCATTCATTTCTATGGGGAAAATTCTAATCACAGCATGACAACCTTAACCCCTACCCAGCCCTGAACTTAACTATAAGTAACCAAACATAATATGAGACTTTTGGCATTTTTAGGTTTTCAATTGCATTCACAGTCATACATAAACATCAAAATAACAGGTTTTTATCGCATTGTGGGGGACATTTGATGAATGAACATATGAATACAATATGTGTGTGTGTGTGTGTGTGTGTGTATGTGTGTGTGTATTATTCCACAGCAGATGTGCCCCAGAAAACAGGAAAGCGGATGAGCTGAAACTGGTGGTGTGGAAAATTTTAGGAAACGCTGAAGAAGGGATTCATCCCAGGCATTTCCCATGTATCCTGTGTGTCCTGTGTGTCCCAGGTGTATCCCATGTGTGTCCCATGTGTGTCCCATGTGTCCCGTGTGTGTCCCATATATCCCGTGTGTATCCCATGTCTCCCAGGTGTGTCCCATGTGTCTCCCACGTGTGTCCCATGTGTCCTGTGTGCCTCGCATGTGTGTTCCATGTGTCTCCCATGTGTCCTGTGTGTCTCCCGCGTGTGTCCCGTGTGTGTCCCATGTGTCCTGCGTGTGTCCCATGTGTGTCCCGTGCGTCCCATGTGTCTCCCACGTGTGTACCATGTGTCCCGTCTGTGTTCCATGTCTCCCAGGTGTATCCCATGTGTGTCCTTGGTTTTCCATGTTGTCAGTATGACAATGTGGTTAAACAGACTGTGAGCTGGGTTATTTCCCAATGTTCATGGTACTTCACTGTGCCTAGCTGCATTCCTGCAAGCTGCTGACAGACTGGCCGCTGTCCTCCCACTGCGGGAAGATGGGCTGGTGTCATTAGTGCCTCTCCTAATATGGGCACTGTTGTTTAAACACGCATAGCAAAGACATATCAGAAGCCACATATTCTACATTCCTTCTCTGTGATGAGAGGCAGCCATAATTATTTTTCCAGAATGAGTTGTATTGCACAGAGACACTGGAGCAAGCATATGCATTAAAAATAAGCAGAAAATGAAAGTTTAAATGCTAAATGTGCATATACATTTAAAATAAGCAGAAAATTACATTTTAAATGCTAATTTAGCTCATTTGCACCTCATGTTCCCTTTAGCAGTCCATGTCATCTGCTCAGTTTTAATGTTTATTTTCCTACACTAAGAAATTAGGAAAACATCACACTTTTAGGATGGAAGTCTGCTCAGTCTTACAGCGATGGGAATCGGGAAGTTGGAAAGCATGGAGGGAAGTCACTCACAACATCATGTTTACGATGTTTCGTTCCACATAGAGACATGTTGAGGGATTAACGTGCAGCCATATGGGTACGGATAAGGAACGACTCATAAGTCCATCAAGGGGCCGTACCGCTGAGCAGACCCATGGGTCCTGGTTTGGGGAAGGGGAGGCTAGTCAGACCCGCTCACTTACTGCAGAGGAAACAGGACTTGTGGAAGCTCTTGCCCTCGCACTGCACTTCCTCGGCGAAATAGACCGTCTTCTGGCAGCAGCCACACTTGTTGCCTCCTCCAAAGGGCATCTCGACGAGACTCAAAGCCTGCTTGCAGAGCACTTCTGAGCTGGCAAATGGAGAGTCGAGCAGGCTAGCACTAGAGAGAACAGAAACACAATCGCAGTGCATCAGACTTCGAAAAATCACTCTCAGGTTATGGGAATTGTACTAGGCCCAAGAAATTGTTACATTTTGCACATTAGACTGGGCCCCAGTTATTTGTCAGGCTTTGGGCATTAAACTAGGCCCTAGAGAAGAAATTTTCTCTTCCTCTACTGCTATTTGAATTTTACTTGTGTTACTTGTCTGTTGTTATTATGTCAAATGAAATCTGTGGTTTGTTCGATGCTGCCCGCAGGCTGCTGTGACATGCCCGATCGTCAAAGAGGCTTTTGCAGAATCGAATCATTCACAACGGCAACTGGATTTTAGCAGGAGGAGTTGCCAACCAGTAATACGTGTTTTGCAGTAAAGAGAAGCTGTCAGGTCTGTATTTCCTTTCTCACTGGCAC
Organism: Mormyrops attenuatus; assembly: GCA_026777985.1. NCBI lineage: Eukaryota > Metazoa > Chordata > Actinopteri > Osteoglossiformes > Mormyridae > Mormyrops > Mormyrops attenuatus. The sequence continues at coordinate 18,413,259 of JAODKC010000130.1, forward strand.
AGCGCATGACCCTGTTCTTATTTCACAAAAATGAAGGAGTGTTATCGTTACGGTCGGTGACCTGCATAGGTAGCACCTGTTCCACTGCCCTTCTGTTCCCTCCCTGTCCTCTCCTTTCCCATCATCCTTTCTCCTTCTTCCAAGGAACCTCGCTGTACTTCACAGCCATGGCCTTTTATGGTCTAGGCAGTCGGAATACCGGGAATGCGTTAGGGGTCTGCTGGCAGATGCTGTTTTGGCAGAGTCCTGGGCTTTCTCCACGGTTGATGGATTGGCTGAATGAATTTTCCACAGCTGATGGATTGGCTGAATCCTTTCTCCACGGTTGATGCAAATTATCCTGGTCATTCCAGCTCTGACAGAATTTTACAGCAGATGGTAGCACTGTCACTGCGGTTATGACCTGACACCGTGGTCCACACCAGAAAAAAAAGCTCCATCAGTGCGTACAGCAGTGTGTTCCCCCTGAGATCCTTCAGGTGCTGTGCCAAGAGGAACAAATGCAAGGCCTGCCTGGGTCCAACATTCTACCAGCAGCATGGTCATATACTCAGTGACCCAATACCCAAGGCTGCGTTTGTTCATACGCTTGTATGCGAAAGGTTAGACACTGATGGTCAAATTGCTCGTTTGCTTAATCTCTTAATTAATATGGTACCACACCTTTGGCAGGATACAACCTCAAACATAAAGTTTTTGCACTTCTTTATGTGCAATATCTCTTTATTTTTTTAATTTAACAGCTTAATTTTGCATACTGCTGCAGTATACTTTTCCTGCCTTTCCAGCCTTGGAATGTTTTGCAATCGTATTTATCTGATCTCATTTTCTTTGTAGCATTCCTGGTAACTTACAATATTAATAGCGTGACAGCATGAAGACCAGTAAGAGTGTTTGTAAATTTGCATTCTTAAAATCATATATAAACATAGTGCTCCTTCAAGGGGAGGTGTGTTACTTTAAAAAGCTGTACTAATTAATCAGTTGTGCTTCAAAATCCATTCTGGCATGAGAGACAGACCCGTCTGGATAGAGGGAACTGATACATTGTTTTTTATCATGTCTGTGGTTTGTGAAGCAGGAACGTTGGATAAAGTGACACACATATCAAAGCGGAATCTCCAGCCAAAGATACTGCTTAATTACTGTTCAGGTGGCCAGCTGAGAGGACTGTGATGATGGAAGCTGTAAACCCTGTGATTAGCGTACAGGAAGAAAACAACTCATTTTTCCAGAGCTGTGAAGCCCCAATGCAGATGTGACAGATGTTTCCTGCAGATGTTGCTAAAAAGTGTGCCGTGACTTAACTGGTAAGTTTTTTGTGCCCTGGAGATCCACTCGACCTCAAAACTGTGTTTTGCGTTCCCAGAGGTAAACTGCTGCAATTAGGAAGGCAGTCAGTCACTCTCACAAATGAGCTTCACCATTCAGAGAAACTCCTCATTTAAATAGCAAGCAAATCCATGCATTTTAAAGAAGTAACATAATGTTAAAAAAAACTAGCTGAATACTTTTTTCATACTCTTAACTTGCCCGTCTTGCATCACCTGAGTGTATATTTCACCAACAAAGAAGCTGCATCTCAAAAAGATAAGTTTCTGTTCTAGAAAGTGCAAAGATCCCCCTCCTGGCGTGATGGGATGGGAACACAAGTGATGAATTACACGCTTTGAAGAGAAACGAGTTCCTTAGTCACGTTAATGTGAAAGTGCAATAAGCTCTCTAATAAAGTGTTTGAAGCTTCAGTCCATTCATGCAACTGTTGTGGTCCTCGATTTGGTTCTAGTTGGAATATTTCTGGTCTGTGTTATTCTACTGCTACCAACCGACAATAAAAGAATTAAACTAAGGAATGTTTCCTAAAACTGACGGGCAAGGCAGCCCAGAGGGGTTGCTCACAAACTTTGGGGCTTTTATGCTACGTTGCCTCAACACAGAGAAAACTGAAGAGAGGGTGTCCTGATCTCATTGTCTGGGCACCATGGCAGCGACTGAACCTCATCCTCCTGAACATGGTCATGTTTTAAACATCTGTGCCTGGGTGCCCCTTCCACCCGCCTGCCTCTGACCTGCCCCTCCTGTCGATGCCACAGGAAAGTGACAGATTTACTTCTGTGTCCTGTCCAGCTGCTATCAATTTAAGATGCAATAAATGAGAAACAAACAAGATCCCCGATTTGACAGTATCTCAGGAAGTGAATCCTTCATTGCATTTTTATAACAAATGCTGTAGTAACACTTTTTATGAATGCCATGTCTATAAGAATCTTTGAACACATTCATAACACATAAAAATGCATCCATAAAGCATTATAAACACGGCTATGAGTATTTATAAAAATCACAATACAGAGCTTTATGAAGCTTTCATCTATAACACACTATAGATACCCTCATAATGCAGTATAAAGCATCCTTAACCCTCTAAGTGCCACACCCAGAAAAAGGCATTGGAAATATTTTTTTTAATCATTTCTGAGGTCTGTAGGCCAATACAAACAAAAATCAATAGTTTTTTCAAACACTGAAAAATGCAGTTTATGTATTACAAAGGTATACCAAACTGTAGTCTACCATTTGGTGGAGCAGACACTTAAAGGTTTAAGTCTTATACCAACCATTATAATAATAATAATAATAATAATACATTTTATTTATAGGTGCCTTTCTAGACACTCAAGGACACCATACATTGAATGCAAAAGAACAATATAAATAATAAAACCATACTAATACAAAAAATAATAATGCATTATGAAGGTATCTATAGTGCATTATAGATGAGAGCTTCACTGGAGCTTATGAAGTATTATAGTCAACACTGAAATGCCTTATGACTGTCAATAGAAGATGCTGTAATGCTTTACTAATTCTTATACTGACCATTATACAGCATTATGAAGGTATAGTGCATTACAGATGACGGCTTTAAGCAATCTATTACCAATTCAGTTTTGTTCTTTATGCATATTGCAGAGGCACAGAGGGAAACAATTTGTTGCACCAGAGTCATAAAACTCAAAACTATTCCAGCTATGTGGACCTAGAGATACAGACAAGGTGGGCTCTTGGCCCCCAGTGCCCCCCACCACCTACCTGCTCTGTCGGTGCTGGGGCTCTAGGCCTTGGCTGGGGAGAGAGTGTCTCCTCCTTTGCTGTGCACTCCTCTGGGCTGCGGGTCTCCTGTGTTTGCCCTGGAGTGACACTGAGGAGAGGAGGGTGCTCCACATCAGGGCTCAGGGCGGGGCTCAGAGTGTGTCGAGAGGGGGGAGGGAGAGGCAGAAGAAGGGGAGCGAGGGAGGGAGGGAGGGAGAGAGAGAGAGGGAGAGAGAAAAGGAGAGGGAGAGTGAGAAAGGGATTGAGAGAGGGAGAGAGTTGGAGAAGGAGTGGGAAAGAGAGGCAGAGGGAAAAGAATGGGAGGGAAACAGAGAGAAGGATACAAAGAGAGGGATGAAAAGAGCGTGGAAGAGGGAGAAAAAGAGAGGGGGAAGACAGAGGGTGAATAGGGAGAAATAAAAATAGAGGCAGATGGAGAAAAGCAGGCAGAAAATGAGACGAAGACGTGTGTTTTGTGGTTTCATTGATATGTGGACTTTTATCTTTAGGAGACGTGGTGCAGCATAAAGCAGACTGGCTGCATTTAAATAAAGGAACAAGAGAATGAGAGGAGAAATAAAAAACAGAGAGAAGAAGAGAAGGTTGTTTTAATGTGCTTTTTTGACAGTGTAATTGCTTTTAATTATTACCACACTGTTGCATTTTATTGAGGAGAGAATACTCTGGCAGTGTCGATGAACCACTTATATGCCAATAAATCTGACTCAGCTGAGACAAAGAGATGATAAAACTAGCAGATGGGGAAACTAATCGCCATCCATCACCGAGAGGAATAAATAGTAAAACAATAATAAATATACAATGAAAAAGCTGTTGAAATAGTCAAGCTTGCATTGTGATTTGCTGCCAGATAGACTGCCATTTCCCCTGGTGTTTGATTGCTGTTTTTGAGCACAAAGCATTGTTGTTTTTTTTTAAATACAAAAGCAATGCCAAGAAAATAACCAAGAGGCGTCCCAGAGGGGGAACGGACCCAAGTCAGAAAGCTGGACTCTGTGTGTCAGGGATGAAAGATGCATTAGCGATGAGCCCCTGCGCATTTACCAGCAGTCTGTAGACGGACCAAGGCAGCCACCACTGTCCTAAACTGTGGAAATTTGCATTATTGTTTGTACTTGATCAAACCCAGGTCACCTAATCATCAAATGATTCAAGAACGTGGGGTGGACATGTGACTGCATTCGTAACATCCTTCCATTTTCTCTATTCAGGGTTGTGGGGGGGGGGTGTTGTTGGTCCAGAGCCTCTCCTGGAAGCTACAGGCACAAGGCAGGAAACAACCCAGGATGGGGTGCCAGCCCATCAAAGGGCACAATCACACACCATTCGCTCACACATGCACACCTATGGGCAATTTGGTAACTCCAATTCACCTCAGTGTGTTTTTGGACTGTGGGGGCGGGGGGGCCTGGAGTACCCAGAGTAAATCCCAGGACGACACAGGGAGAACATGCAAACTGCACACGCACACACAGCAGAGACTGTAATTAGCCTTGTACCCTTCTGCAAACTGCAATATACATGTATATATATATATATATATATATATATATTTCATACTTTGTCCCACTTTTTTTAAGAGGGTACAATAAAAGATATTAATCTGGTGGCCGTCAGGGACCTCTTAGGCCTATTTTAGGTGGCTTTAGCCCCCCTCAAATGTTTTTTGCCCCTCCCCCCCCAAATAAATGTACACTAACTAGTTTAAATAATGTGGACCACATTATTTAGACCCTCCCGAATAAAGGCTTAGCCCCTCCCTTTCATAAATTTCTAGTGACACTCCTGGTGGTCATGGATAATTTTGGATTACAGCACAGCATCCTGGACTTCTGCTGCCGCTCGGGGTGTGATGGCTGGAGATAGGAGGGTGGTCTCCACACGACCTTACAAGGTGTTTGTTATGGTGAGAAACCCCTTTCCTCTCCCAAGAGATTACTCATGTTCTCCAGCCGAATGACACCACGCAGGAGTGAACACGCCAAGCTATATACAGCAGTCTCTGCCACAAAGGGGAGTGATGCCTCACTAAATTCTTTACAATTCTTTGCATTTTAAGCGAGGGGGGGG
>JAODKC010000130.1:18420995-18431328 GCA_026777985.1 Mormyrops attenuatus
GCAACTTAGCTCCTGGGATCATTGGAACACGCAAACCCCTCCACCACGATAAGGTGTCGGCTCCAGGAGAGGAGAACGCTGCAGAACTCTCTCAGTCAAATATATGAAGAGTTTGCAAATGTTTAAAGTTACGTTTCCACACTGCAATGAAACATTACCACAAAATGTACTTTTGCCCAGCAATTAATACTGCTAAAAAAGAGACATAACAAAAAGTATTTGCAAGGCTTAGGTATAATAGGCATTGGATACACACTCCATGATTTACAGCACATTTTGCGCTTTGTGTTTATTTGTTGTATTTGCTTTTCTATTAGTCTTGAACCATCCCAGCCTGTTGGAGCAGAACCGTTACTTCGAATAGACAGAGGTGGATAATTCAGGTGCAGAAAGAAAAATCCAGACCAAGATTTAGTTTCAGCCAGCCAGCTGCGCACTTGGTGACTGTGACTCTTTATACTCATTTGGTTGGGAAACTCTGTTCTAATTTAGATGTTTAGCTCTCATCCAAGAGAGAAGAACCTAAACAGGTGTCAAACCAATTTACAGCTCTGGAAAAGGTTACGAGATCACAGCACAATTTTTGTTTCGCTCATTTCTCAGTTTATGGGCTTGTGTCTGTAAATAATTTATTTATTTATTTTTTAGAAAACTGGCTAGAAACCTGGCTCTTCTCTGTTTCTCATTGATGAAACGCTTCTTCCTTGTTCCATGGGACTTCAGTCCTGCTTCTAGGAGCCTGTTTTGACCTGTCCTAGCAGTGCATTTCACACCTGCACTTAATGTTTCCGATACCTTCTGTCAGGTCACTTGATGTCGTCCTACAATTCATGAGAAACTCTCAGATAAGTTAATGGTCATCTCTGATATTAGAAAGTCACTTCTGCCCGTTACCTGACTGTTTTTGGTTATTCCCAGCATTTCCTGCTTCACCTCATTCTTCTGTACTGCTGTCTTAGAAATTCGGAAACCTGGAAACAACATGCTGCTCAGTGTAGCCTTATGCCTGCAGAACCAGGATTAAAGCAGGATTTAAAAATGCAGATTTTTTTTAAAAAAACATACAGTGGTCTCTTAATTTTTTCCAAAGCTGTATATATCAAACTGCTCTTTTTATTCCTAAGGGCTGGAGGATATCATTTCACTCGTCCTCCAAACTTCTTCTACAGTGTTTAGCTAGATGTTTATGTCTCCCAAGAAGTAAGACATCTATTCCCAGGGAAATGCCACAGCATTGTAACTGTACATAAGCAGTGACGTACAAACAGGACTTGGCTGTCAGGTGTGGCAGTGAAATGGTACCATAGGTATCTCCAGTGCTTTGTGACTCTAGCCTACCAGCTGGTCAGCAGGCTGAACGTCTCCAGAACTGTGGTAAGAACAGACTGCAAATCCACCTCCTTTTGGAGAAGAAATTGTGAGAGTTCCTCAAAAAAACAGTAAAGCTGAATCCGGATAAAATTTCACAAACAAGAGATTAGCCGAGGAAGTTAGCTTACCCCAGCCTCAATCGGTTCCTACTCCATGGAGACCAAATGGTACAAATTTCTCCACAGATCTCTCAGTGCTGAATCTCTTCAGAATAATATCCTTCTGTCATAAATGCACTTAATGCAGTTAATTAATGATTTTTTTGATTACACTTTAATAGGGTAATCTTTTTTTGCATCATTCGGTGATTATTTTTGGGGGGCACTTGCAATCATTGGGGGGGGTGGGGGGCAGCTAGCCCTCTCCGGTGTCCCCCCCAGTTGCATCAACACTGAACGTAACATAATGGAACAAAGCAGTGACTATTTAACACACAGCCATTGAATGGGGGTGCTCTTGCTGGCGTCCAAAACGCCGTAGGACGCATATTACGTAACCTTCCTGGCTACCAGCTGCAGACACAAAAGACAAACACTGGTTTTCACTTATCTCAGAAGCTCAATAAGTGCTAGAAAGTCCTGTAGTATACAGGGGAAACCCTGCAGAACCAAAAAAGGAGTGAGGTCCCAAGCAAATAGGCAGTATGGATTTTTTATGTAAGATTCAAAGAGCATGGAGGAGAAAACAGCCACATCTCCGGTGTCCATCACCCTGAGCAGAACGTCATGTCCAGAGGTGCTGGTGTTATGCTGCAGTGAGACGTCAAAAACCTACAAACAGATGACAGACACATCTCTGATTTTGGTCAGTGTAGTGTCATTAGGTCAGTATAGTGTCATTAGGTCAGTGTAGTTTGTATGTCACAGCCTCTCCCCTCATGGCAAAGAAGGCTGTCATCCTTGAAATGAAGTAACACATTTGGTGAAGATTCCAGCTACTGTTAAGATGGAGAACAAGAGAAAGTAATTACTGAATCTTTGAGTTTTTAAACTAGCCACAGAACAGAATCCTTGTTGACAGGACATGGACCTGATGCCAAGGCAGCCATAGAGACTCAGATTTCACTTCCATTTGAAGTAAAAGAATTTTACAACACTGCCCTCTGTTGGTCATAGTTGTGAACAAACGTTAACATAGCTGGCTGTAATACTGAGATGTGACTGAAGGATTATCTGTATCCGGTGTGTTAAATTAGGGCTGCACTGAAACTCTGCAGGCTGGTAGATCGCCAGTAGCAGGAATGAGCAGCCCAGTCCTACAGTAAAGCCCATGCTAGCTCTACAGTAAAGCAGACTGGTTAGATCCAGCTTTTTTCATTCAGGGTTTACTTATCCAAATTGGTTGTAGGGAGGTAGGTAGGTTTATTTGTCATTTGCCAAATACACAATATACAGTGAAACGAAATGTTGCTCCTCCATGACACAAGTGCAACATACAGGACTAGACGACATACAGTACAGTCAACAGTAGTAACCGTGCTGGTCTGAAATGGAAATTTGAATAAAATTTGTGAATTATGCTGTATTTTAGCAGGAAGATGGCAGAAAATGGTAAAGAAAAGTGCAAACTGCAAACAATAGCAGCAGCAGGACAGAGAGTGTGCAGTATATAATAAGTTCAATTGTCTATGAAATAGTTCGTAATTCAGTTTTGACTGAAGAATCTGACAAGCCTGAGGGAAGGAACTGTTTCCTGTCATGGCAGTGAAGGTCTGTGCGCTGCAGAACCTTCTGCCAGACGGAAGGAGGGAGAAGAGGGTGTGGGAGGGGCGTGCGGGCTCGTCCACAGTGGGGGGGGTCTTTGTGGGTGCAGCGAGATGGGTAGACCTTGTGGTCCTAGAGCATGGAGTGTAGGACCTGTCAGTCTCGCATTCATTAGAGTTACAAGCCCATCACAAGGTGTTCATGCATAGGAAATCATCAACTCTCACAAAAACAAGTAAGCAAGGAGGTACATCAGCTGGGTTTGATCTTCAGACTTCTTGGATGTGACAGGCGAATGCCTTCCCTTGGGGTCAGTGTTGATTTAGTTAGCTTGTTTTAGAAGAATTTCGTTTTGTTAAAGGTGTCATTAGTTTAACAAAAAAAGTCCTAGTGGATTTGCATTACTGGTGGCCAGTTTCATTTGAGGCTATCTATTCTACTTAATTGATATAGTAATCCACTATAAGCTCTATTTGATGTTTTCATGAGTCACAGGGGGCCAGGCATTGCTGTTTCAGCAATAAAGGCTACGAAATGAAAACTAAATCATGTCTGCTATATCGGTGCTTTCCAATTAATGAATTGCCCGGCATGTGGCTGCAAGGGCAAATGGAACCATAAGACGAAGATGAGCAGGCATTGCGTCGAGGCAGAAAGCAATAAATGGCACCTAATGGTCTTAAGTCTAGCTGATACTACAGAACTCTGCATTGGTGTTATTTCTGAAGCCCTAACTTATTATGTAACTATTGCAATTTATACCAAGAGGGCAGAGGTGGCAGATTGAGTCATAAAAATAGCTCCTATTAGCTTATAGTGGAGTTTGTAATGTTATTTCTTTGCCAATAGATAGTGCTGTTATCCAGCCATCCTGATTGCATTATAAACGAGCAGTTCCCTACATCAGCTACTCGAAATGTAACTGCAGTAAACAGCAGACTGAGAGCACCCATTCAGCCATGTATTTTATGTTATATTTGAGAAAATTCTGAGAGTGAATATGAGGTGAATAACAAAGCTAAAAAATATATAAATGGATTAAAAGCAGGTGCACCTGGACTGTTGACTGTTACTGTATAATTAATCATTTAAAAGAAAATTTAAGCAAATAAAAAAAGACCTAGACTAGTAATAGTGTACTCTGAGCATGTTAATGCTAGCAAGTTAAGTCAAGTAGGGCTTTATTACCACACATGTACTATAGGAGGCTTACATGTGAAGACCCTTAAAAAGCATCAGAATTGACAGAGGTCACAATAGGAATAATGCTAAAATTACTAGTGTTTCTACGCGCTCCCTAGAACAGAGTACTGACCTTTATTATGTAGTGATTGTCGGCTTGGTCTCCTAGGGGCGCTCTACCTCACATAGCTGTACTGTGCCGGTGTAACCCGTGTCACTTCTTGCCTACACTCTGCGTTGTTTGCTGAAGTAGTCAGGTGTGTGGGGTGCAGGAGAAAGGGATAGGGCAGACGCCGCTGTCGATCCTGAATTTTTTTATTGAGCCTGTTGGGTACAATTAGAAAGGGGGGGGGTAAACCTCTCAAGCCCTCTCGCGCTCTCTCTTCCCACGTGTGCAGTACAACAAAGGGCGGGGGGGCGCCAAAGAAAGGACGCGCACATTATTTGAACTAAACATAAATGGGAGTTAATACAGAAAATAATGTTAATTAAATAAACTAATACAAATGAAAACATACCTGTTGGGTATAATTAGAAGAGGGGGGGGTAAACCGCTCGCGCTCTCAAGCCCTCTCGCACTCTCTACACGAAACAAGATAATGTAGACATGTTTCAACCCCTACCTGTATTAGATAATAAATCAAATAATTTTACCAACTGACTTATTAACCCGGGGGACCCTGCCACTAGATCTTCACCTCTTCCCACGTGTGCAGTACAGCGAAAGGAAGAGGAAATGGGATCGGGACCCTTATAAAGGGGAAAAGAGAGGGAGGAGCGATGCAGGACCAGAGCGTAATGGGAAACTTAAAGGGATATTGTACCAAGCAGGTTAAACAAAAAAAAGGAAAACAGAATCTTGTATAATTATAAACAAAAATAAAATAACAACCTGTTACACCGGCACTGCAGAGGGTGTGAGTACTTCTAGGGGCGCTCTACAACACATAACTGTACTGTGCCGGCACTGCAGACGGTGTGAGTTCTTTTTAGGGGCGCTCTACATCACATAGATGTACTGTCCCGGCACTGCAGAGGGTGTGAGTACTTCTAAGGGCACTCTACATCACATAACTGTACGGTGCCGGCACTGCAGAGGGTGCGAGTACTTCTAAGGGCGCTCTACATCACATAACTGTACTGTGCCGGCACTGCAGACGGTGTGAGTTCTTTTTAGGGGCGCTCTACATCACATAGATGTACTTTCCTGGCACTGCAGAGGGTGTGAGTACTTCTAAGGGCGCTCTACATCACATAACTGTACTGTGCCGGCACTGCAGACGGTGTGAGTTCTTTTTAGGGGCGCTCTAAATCACATAGATGTACTGTCCCGGCACTGCAGAGGGTGTGAGTACTTCTAAGGGCGCTCTACATCACATAGCTGTAATGTGCCGGCACTGCAGAGGGTGTGAGTATTTTACAGACATAGACAGTCAATTTGACATTGTCTCGGACGGTATGAAAGCACGGCACGCATCATCCAAGACCAAAGGGAACTCAGTTGACTCAGGTGCTGCCCCCATATGGCCTGTAGGATTTACCAGCCCTGACTCTAGAGCTATCAGTCAGTGTTGGATTGTTTTAGGGCAACAGCCCCACTATATAAAATCTTGTTTATGATGATATATGTTTTGCTTTCCAGTGCTCGTGGTTCTCTAGACAAATGTCTTGATGCTATAATAATATAATGTCTACAGAGTTTCTAAAGCAAGAAGAAACAAGGAGGAGGTTGGATTTATAGTAAAACAGTGCCAGTGAAAAAAATCCCACAGACAAATACAATGTCTAATGACCCCGGCAACAGCAGAATATGCATAGTAGCTCCTAAAAGTCTGTGAACCCCAGTATACTCTTCATAAATTTTATTATAAAATCCAAACAATAGCTTACTTTTCTTAGAGGAAGGGTTATAATTTTATTTAAATATGTTCAACACAGGAAATGATGCATGTAATATGCTGGTAATAAATTTTATGTAACAGAATGAAAATATGTAAATAAGGTAGTATAATTTGGTGCCTAGATAATTTGGATTCAGTTTAACTTTCCAAAGTCCATATTACAAGGGCAAATTCTGGGTATTTCTCTCAGATACGAAGGTAAGAAACTTGGATAGATTGGTCTTAATACAGTATGCAGCATAAAAATACATAGCGTGACAATGCTCAGAAAGGACTGCAAAAGACTTCAGATGGCATGTGGTAAGTAAAGGGTCTTAAAAATGTTCAGAGGGTTATAAAACATAAGTCTATAGTAAAACAAATGGTCCATAAGTGGAGATAATTTAAGACCACAGTGACTGCAGCTAGATGTGGTTGTCCTTCAAAATCATATCGGAGAGTAAAATGAAAAATAATACAGGATGTTTACAAGGGAGCAGGGACCACAACCATGGACTGGTCCGCGTTTCTACTTCAACAATACAATGCAAGCTGAACAGCAATGGCTCATGGGAGAATAAGCAGGAAGAGATTTATGTTAGAACTTTGCTGCTTATCTTTATTTTGCAAAATACCTCTTTCATGATCTGGCAGGTTGTTGAAAGAAGGTTCACTGTATCAAAAGTTTTAGCTGAAGCTAAAAATTTTACATTCAGGAAAAACAAAACAGCATTTGCCAGCTGTCACACTTGGTGCAAAATACGTCCTGGTATGTGGCCGATTTATTTGCAGTTGCCATCACTAAATCAGGCCCTGCATCTAAATAACTGTTACATTTAAAATGGGCGCGATGACAAAGATCCTACACCTTCAGGAAACTCTACCAACAAATTAAGTAAGAGCTGTGTTACCTTGTGGAATGTGGGAATCAAGGTCCATACCTCAACCTAATGGAAATGTTTTGGCGTGACCTTAAGTGACCTGATGTCTGTTCATGCAAGAAAGTCCACACATATCTCGAAGTCACAAGTGAAAAGTAAAAACCACACATGCCGTGTAACTATAGGATATCTTTGTTTCACAGTATGCTGCAGTTTGTGTTCACCCTTCAATCTGCACACAATGAATTTTGTTATACAAAGATATTTTCATTAATAAATAATGGGAAAAAACTAGCTTCAGCAGTTGTGTGCATTACCAAGTTTAATTTAGCTCTTTGTGTCAAGAGTGAGATTCATTTGCCTGAGGTGTTTTATCGTACTTACGTAAGTGATGAGGAGAAAGCGAAAGGGCTGCAGTGTGACCCTGGGTTGACCTTGGCAGTTTGAGGAGCAGGCTGGGAAGGAGCAACCGCAGGAGGACACTCGCCTGGTAACTCACAGCCACCCAAGACACTGACAAAGCCATCTTTCACAAGCGAACAGGAAGTGTGGGCCAGCATTTCTGAGAGAAGCTATCTAAGGAGACAAAGATCATAACTGGCTAATCTGCTTGAATTAATCTACCAAATCCTAGATAAACAGAGCTTAATGGATATATTGGCAGTTCTATAAAAGGCTACTTAACAGTGATTCTGCAAGTCATTCCTGTTCCATGTTTTTGACAAATTGTGGATTTAAAAACTATGAATTCATGTTTCCATCTGTTCCTTCATTCCCCCAGCCAACAACCCACCATTTGGCCACTAAATTTACTCAAACTGCGACATCCACATTAATTAGTAGAGAAGTATGAGGAGCCATGTCTTACTGCAATCCTGTCTGAAGATCAGCTAGAGATTTATGGCCCCTAATCAATATAGAGCTCTCAAGAGGCTTCTATGGCAGTAGATCTGGGTATTAAAGGAGCCGCATCCACTTTGCCGTGAAGGAGAATCCATTTATTTCCAGTGATTGCTGAAGATTTAAGAAATTGACTCACTATGTGGAGTTTGGAGTTGAAGTAAGAGCAGTAAGAGCAGAGTTTAGCCACTGCGCAGTGTGCGTCACACCCTTTGTGTGTCCCGGATGTCAGCAGGTCCTCATAGATAGGTATCTTGTCACCCTTCCACCAAGTCAATTGCCGGACAGTGGCATCAGCCTGAAAAGAATCCCTCAGAGATCGAAAAATGCTGGAGACAGTGATACTGATACGGTGACCTGAGACGGGGGGTAACTTTTTTCGTCTGTGGATGTGGTGCAGGTCTCATCATCAACCTTCTGATGAATTTTTTGGCATCAGGAAACCAAGTCACCAGAGATTGTGGGCGAGCAGTTCCGGCACTGCAGAGGTTATGTCAGGAAAAACTGGACGCTTTAAGTGGTGCATCAGTATATGGGGTGGGTCCTCAGTCTCCATACCACCCCGCCGCCCCACCCACAGCCTCGCAATGACCATCAAGGGACAAGCATCCCTATTTATAGACTGCGGGGGCCTTGCTCACTAGCAGTTTATCACGGACGTCCGTTCCACCTACTCACCACGGGGACCCGGAGTCAGGAAGAGAGAAAACTCGCTCTCCACGTCAGTTTCCACTGGCTCACTCACATGCAGTTTATTACCAGTTTATTATTTTTTCTCATACTGGACTATCTGGCCAGCATCTGGGCACTCTCGGACTGATGGTGGAATCCAGTAAGTAAGTTTCTCTCACCACTGGCTGTTGTAACGTTCTGCTGCCGATGCCCTTGTAATGAACAGAGAGATGCAGCCAGAGATACAGATGCAGAACAGGGATACGGAACAGATGCAGAACAGGGATACGGGACAGATGCAGAACAGGGATACGGAACACTTCTTTTTCTCAGTCCTTGATGGTTGCATGCCGGCCTATGAGATCTGCATGTGTACATAATTACAGTTTGCATTAGTAATAGTGGTCAGTGTGGTCAGTCTTTGCCTGGGTTAATCCACTGAAACTCACTGGAGTGATTCGGAAAATATCTATGCCATTGCGTGTTCGCGTTCTATGATTATACTTTCTCTTTTTGAAGTGCCATAAAATAATTGAATGTAGTTTTCACAGTGTCAGTTTTAAGCATTTGAGTTATTTATACTAATCACATTGTCAGCCACATTACTCCATAATTATGCTTAGTGATGTGTTTTGCGATGAATTTCTCCGTCTCGGAGTAGCTGTGTGCAGAGGCTGCGCTGCAGTGATATTTTTCTGTTTGTCCAGAGGAATTTGCCTCCTTGTCTTTGCTCCAACAATAAAGTTTTTGTTTCTGGAATTAAGGGACATGAGGAGTACAGAAGGTCACTGTAAGGAGTCTTTCTTCATGTTTTCGGCAATCAGTCAGTGACTGTATGCCTAAGGATGTTTCTGTTTACTTAAAAAAACCTCGTTTCTAGAAAAAATACAATCTTGGGTCATTTGTTCATGTGACTCACAGCTAGTCATGTTTTGATATATGAGCCTTTTTCTTTCAGTGCTTTAAACTTATCTGTGTTTTGTTCTGCTAATGCAATAGACGAGCAATAATCAGCCCCAGGAAATTCCCCCTCTTTGCCCCTATATCCATCCATCTACTAACCGCTTATTCTGGTTGGAGTTTTGGAGGCGAGATCAGCCCCAGGGGAGATCAGCCCCAGGGGAGATCAGCCCCAGGGAAGATCAGCCCCAGACAGCACAGGATATTTGACAGTGATGTCCAAATTGTAGTGAGCAAATAAATAAATAGACAAACAAACAAACTTTTTTGTGTATACGTTGTGTGCATTTCTTGATGCAGCCAGTATCAGCCCCCATTAAAAATTCAATGGAAATTGCCCTTACGCTGCATAACCCGTTATGTAATTTTTAGCAATGACCACAGTCAAACACTTCTTGTTTATCTAAGTTTGCTGGGTTTCAAAGCACAAACTGGTTGTTTCAGCTCATTGCATAATCTAATGCTGTCTTACTGACGTTTTGAACTTTTGAAACGGCTATGCTAACACACTTTGACAGACATAATATCATAGTTTTACTCTAACATGAAGATATTTTAAACTCTTTCAGCCTAAGACTTTTGCAGAGCACTGTTTAACCAGATGCGACACTCTTTCAGGGTAGTGTGGAGGTTCAGGGCCTGCAGAGGGAGCAGGGGTATCGGAAGGACATGGGCGCCTTGGCAGATTCAGGGGGCCCAACACTTTGAAGGGCCCCTTGAATATGAAGAATTAATTTACTTGGGGAACATTATACCCTCCGCCTAGCATATCCCCCCCCCCCCC
>JAODKC010000130.1:18440833-18468789 GCA_026777985.1 Mormyrops attenuatus
GACTGCAGGCCAGGACCGTAAGCTCTCCTGGAGACTGCAGGCCAGGACCGTAAGCTCTCCTGGAGACTGCAGGCCAGGACCGTAAGCTCTCCTGGAGACTGCAGGCCAGCACAAATACGTTTTCATTTTCTTCATTGTCAGATGATAAATAATAATCTGTATTATAATAATATACAAGAATTAATGTTATATTTATATAGCACTTTTCAAGACACCCACAGCGCTTTATAGAACCAGTGGAGAGCCACTTCACCATACCACTGTGCAGCCCCCAGCTGAATGGTGCGACGGCAGCTATTCTGCACCAGTACGCTCACCACACAGTAACTAAGGTGGTGAAGGGGCAGGAGAAAAATCACCAGTTAGATATAGGGGATGATTAGGAGGCCAGATTTGATTACATTGGGTTACCCCCCCCCCACACTCCTTCAAAAAATGCCCTGGGGTAGTATTTCAATCCCCAACCCTGGATATTAGAGACCACCATTACTGAATCATACCTCATAGACATTATGGCATGGATTATGTCATGGATTATGCCATGAATTATTTCATGGATTATGCCATGGATTATGCCATGAATTTAGGTTATATATCTTACCTCTTATTTGGTTTTCACCTAGGATTAGGTCTAAACTTTTTAACATGCAATTCATGTGTCCAGGGGTGCCGTGAAGGGGGGGGGGGTAAAGTTCCAAAATTTCCTAAAAAATTTGGAGCGCCATTGAATTAATCTCAGCTGAGGGCCCAATATGACACGCTTTCATGCAGCCCAGAATCTCAGCCCTGCATGTGCTTATTTTACACGCCTTTCCTGACTGTTGACAAAATCACAGTATGAGTCTCTATTCCAGGGATACTCAACTATTTTCCCCAAATACCAAATTCCATCAGCAACCAAAGTCCATCAGAAACCAAGGTCCACTGCATCTGAAAAAAACCACGGATTGGAAAAAAATTGCTAAGTGGTGCGGGGGGGTCTATGAGGAAGTCTGCATTCAACAGTATTTCAATCCAGAGTCCACCAGTTGGTGACCACTGAGCTAATAAAAATACAATGAATCACCAGGACCAACGGTTTGTTATTGAATTAATCATTTCTGGACTTGCGAATACTGCCTATAAAATCCATTTCGTCCAGCTTTTTGTAACGGAATAATATATGTATTCACCAACATACAGACCAAGAAGAACATGCAAATCACACACATCTGACAGGATTTGATTCGGCTAAGAATGGGTAGAAAATACACAGTTGTTTTACTTTGACTCGTTGCTTTGGGATAACCTGCATTTAGGCTTGACTCTGCGTCCCGTTAAGCCACATCCAGAGTCAAAGCCAGCTGCTTCCCATCCCCTGCTGGGCAGTGCGGTCGCTTCTTTCATCCTGTTTCCAAACTCTGTGCCAATTCAGGTTTCCCACGTCGATGGTAATACTGACTGTACACTGTACGCTGAGGGAGGTATACACTTTAGTCTACTAAAATCTTTTTTGAAAGGTGTATATAAAAAATAGCAGAGCAAATTTCCAAAACACAATCCACAGATTACATTTTCGAGTAAATTTCTGTTGACTTACTGATCTTTTGGAATTTAAGGAAAGTCCTTCCTTGGATTACATGAGGACAGAGTGACTTTTGGTTCCCAATACTGTAACATACGATGAAGAAGCTTGACTTTTAGGTCAGTGACGTTCTCATCTGATCAACAGCAAAAAAATGGATGGTGTGAGTTCTTGAAATTAGCTATTCAGTTATTTGTAAAACTGGGGCTATGTTTTCGTGTCTTTTACATGGGTGTAGAAAAGTCACTTCGCAAGTGCATCATTTTTCAGCATAATTTTGATTATTTTTTCAGTGGTCTCTTGGGATAACATACTTGTCTTTTACTTTATTCTCCTGTTACATAAGTAAGTGAATAAAAATTACCCATCATATTTTAACTAAAGCTGCTTTGGTTTCAAATAAAAGTGTATAGTGAAGTAATATGAAAAATGATGAATTATATATCAAGGGAAATGCATCTGTTGATCATTTATGACAAGTAATACATCGGGAAAATTGTAAAAGTCTCTGGTTTTCAATGAATGTATGTACTGGTATAACTGTGATTTCTCACCAGTGTACTTCAAGTCATTTAAACTAAGGATTCTGTGCAGATTTAGGAATGTTATTGCTTAAAGATGCCTGCAGAGCATATCAGACATCGTCAGCATTATTTTGGTCACGAGATCAGCCATTGGTACAATTGTTAGTTTTTCACTATTGGCACACCTCCTGTATAAGAATCTGTCTCTTCCACCTACCCTTCATGTGATCAGGACTTTGGCACCCCGTATGAACCTGTCCTGAGTCCAGCACCGAGCCTGACTCCTGATCCACTTAGCGTTGCCTCTCTTGCTGGGCCCATCCGGTCCCTACAAACCCTGGAACAGAAGCCACACCCCTGAGCATATTTCTCTGCATCACATCGGCTTATTAATACAGGCAGAGTACATGAGCAGACCAGGTGAGAGTCTCGCAAACACAATCAAACTGCAGACAGAGTTGGGCATGGAATTGAGTTCACAACACCATGGAGGGCTGGGGTGACCATGGAGGGCTGGGGTGACCATGGGGGGCTGAGGTGACCATGTAGGGCTGGGGTGTCCATAACCCATTCACATTCTATGGTTCTAATAAGCTCACGGTGTAAATATAGCTAACAGACCCTTTTACTGTATGCTTTGCAGTGTGTCATTATTGACTACTTAGGCCTCAAACCAGACATGTTGTTGCCATAGAAACAAGGCCACTTCATGCCAGATTATGAAGCATTATTATGTTGTAGTGGGTTTTAAAAGGATATGTACTTTTTTCATCAAGGTCCAGACCGAATCCCTGTTTTGTATCAAGGAAGCATAACCTTTGTGTTAGTAAAGAACAAGGGGATTTAGTCCCTGTGTGATCCAGTTACACCATTGTTTTAAATTTCACCAGTTTCCATAGTGGAGATCTTTTTTTCATTCCCTGAGGTTGCAACATGCCCAAAATGCTATAAATGGTAGTATTTTAAGTGGCCACTTAAGCAAGCTCTTTTTAATGTATGCTCTTAAGTCAAGAAGGTTTATGTTGATCTTGTGTATGCATATTTCATAAAAGGAAGCACAATAATTACCCATTTCCTGCCCAGAAAAGTATCTGTGTATCTTTTTTTAGCATTGCAAATTCAAGTTGATAGTGGTAGGCTGGCATCCCCATCCAAGGTGTCCCCTGCCTCGTGCCTGGCACAGCATCCAGGCTCACCACAGCCGTGTCCCGAAGCGGGGCGACGGAAATTGGATGAATGCACACATAGATGATTGTAAACTCAAGCAGAGTTTCAAATCACTCTGGCATATAAACTCCTGTGTGAATATTAAATGAGGCATTTTATATTTACCACGAAGAAGAGTTTAGTGAAATTTTCTTATTAAACAGTTTGTTAGTGCCAAGTTTTGAGTAATGTGAGTTAGCAATTGCTGATTAATATTTCCATTAGGAAAGCTAATGTCAACCACACTAGGCTATACTGAGCATTTTATGTTGTATGAATCTTATCTGCGCACCTGGCATCAATGATGCCGCCTGTGTTGGGGCCTGGCTGCCGGGGTCAGACCCGGTAGCGATTAGCAGGAAACGCTAATCCTCTTTGCGGCCACTCAGTTTATCTCACCTACGTCAAGCCCGTTACCACGGAGCCGAATCCGGCTACAGTCTGGATCCTCGTTTCAACCAGTGCTGTAGGCACCGAAAATTAGTGATAATTTAGCGGCTGAACAAAAAAAAAAAGAGTTAACAGTGATAAAATCCTGCTTGCGAGTTTGATGTGCTGTGGTTGACAATACAGCAGCTGCTAGTGCATATATCTGCTTTCCTGGGTGATATGGAATCTGTAAATTCCTCATCAGGTGTGATTTTGTGCTTCTGCGTGACCTTTGATGGACAGGTGTTCCTCGTAGGCTGTCCCTCGTAGGGTGTCCCTCGCAGGGTGTCCCCTCTTGCCTTGTGTCCTCCCTTGGAGAGCCTCAAGCCCCCCCTTCCCTATACTGCATAAACAGTAGGAAGATGAGTGGGGACAGCACAAACATTACAAATATTTTGGCCAAATATGAAATAATATCTTAATTATCCATCCATCTTTTCATATTCTAACTGCTTATCTTGGTCGGGCTTGCAGGAAGAAGGGCAGTAGCACACCATTTATCATAATACTAATTATTATTTATAATCCCACAGAAATTAATATATGTACTTGTGTTGGCCTACAAGCTACAGATACAATTTTAGTTCTGCAATTAAGTTTCTAAAAAATGGTTGAGGCGAATGTATTAATGGGAGATGAATTAGAATGCGGGGACACGCTGTCAGCCATTTTCTATGTATGAGTGGTCTTTGCGTAGATGAGCATGCAAAGTAAAACAATCCATTCATCCATCTTCCAGAACTGTTTATCCCGTACAGAAGCGCATGGAGGCTGGAGATTACCCAGAAAGCACAAGGATTAAGACAGGGGACACTGTGGATGGGATGCCGGTTCATCAAAACAAAGACGAATGAAACAGAAATTGTTAATTAAATAACTGTGGGTTTCAGGAGCAGCAGCACAAACTCCGCAATGGCTGTTGTAGTTATAATTGGATTACTGCAGCTTCCTCTTGCTATGGGACAAAAAAAAGCCCCTCACCAATCTAAATGCCTGGTCTGCCTCTTAAAACATGCTCAGTCAACACAATTACAACACAACTTATACATAACAACAGATACAACTAATACACATAACCCATTAATTACTGAAACAAACAAAGATATTCCTAAACGTGCATAATTAAACCCAACAACCACCAAGGCTTGTGGGAGCCCTAATTTTATCCAGTCCCTGCCCAGACTTTCCAGAACAGGAAGTGTTGCTCAGACATGCTAGCGTGTAGCAACCGCTACAGTATTTATTAGGGTCACGAAAGAAAGTTTCTAGGGAGTGTCTTAATAGGGCCCTTTGCAAGTATGCGGAGAGTATGCGGACAGTATGCAGAGAGTATGCAGAGAGTGCCCTGGCTTTATAATTCATACATAACTCTTACAGCTTATAGGTCAAGGGGAGCAGTTTGCTTTTACAGCTTGTAATGCAAAGGGTGTGGCAAGCCCTTACAGCACATAAGGTTAGCTATAACAGCAGGCCACTCCCCTTTATTATGAGCTATAACAGCAGGCCTCTCCCCTTACACTATGAGCTATAACAGCAGGCCACTCCCTGTCACTATCAGTTATAAGAGCAGGCCATTTCCCTTTATTATGAGCTATAACACCTGGTCACTCCCCTTACACTGCTGTTATAGCTCATAATGAAGTGGAGTGGCCTGCTGGTATAGCTCATAATGAAGGGGAGTGACCTGCTGGTATAGCTCATAATGAAGGGGAGTGGCCTGCTGTTTTAGCTCATAATGAAGGGGAGTGGCCTGCTGTTATAGCTCATAATGAAGGGGAGTGGCCTGCTGTTATAGCTCATAATGAAGGGGAATGAGCTGCTGTTATAGCTCATAGTGAAGGGGAATGGGCTGCTGTTATAGCTCATAGTGAAGGGGAATGGGCTGCTGTTATAGCTCATAATGAAGGGGAATGGGCTGGTGTTATAACTCATAGTGTGAGGGGAGTGGCCTGCTATTGCAGCTCATATTGCACGGGGGTAGCACGCTTTTCTCGATCATGCTGTGAAGCAAGCTGCCTGCTCAAATACCTCAAACGGCGAGGGAAGAGGCCTGTTCTTACAGCTCACACTGTGAGGACAGCAGCCACAAAGCAACCGCATCAGAGCAACCGCAAGAAAGCAGGGCTTGGCGAGGGAGGGGCGGCGGGAACTCTGACGTTATCCTTCACTTTGATCTGCTGCAGCCACGTTTGCATTTCTTCCTCCAAAGAACTGTCTCCAGTGTGAGGTTTGGAGGGGCATTGAGGGACTATGGGCACTGTCTGCCTCATCGGTCACCCACTGTCGGGGTGACATTGCTGCAGTAATCGATGTCCGGTCCAGTGAGAGAAGCGGAGAAAAGCTCTGTGAGCTCATGGAGTGATGATTGGTATCGGGGACGGGGGTCATTTACCACTCAGGAAAATCATTCTACTTTTGAATACTAAACTAGTAACCCTGTCTCTACAGTATGACACAACCTCTGAACTTCGTATGACTAAACATGTCACTTCATCAGCTGATTCCTTTGTGGTTTTACTGCAGAGACAAAATCTATTGAGGAACATTTGTGAGAACATTTCAACATATTTTTGGATAAGAAGAAATTTAGGAGGGTTAGGGACACCTAATCATCCATCCATCTATTCATCCCTCATCCAACCGCTTCCACCCTGGATGGAATTCCAGTCCACTGCCGAGCCACATAATCGTCTATCTATCCATTTCCCATATCTGCTCCTCCAGTGCCTGGAGCCTCTTCTAGCCTTTTCCCAGGAAATGCTGGCTCTTGTGTGTGTCTTTATGGGTATTCCTGTGTATTCCAGCATCTGGAATTTTGAGGGACACGCCTTCCGTTCAGTTGGTTGGGTCAGGGATGAAAACCTTCTTCATGGCTCCAGCTATTGCCTACGCTGCCAGGCTCAAAACACAAATTCGAAGGAGCCCCGCAGTGTCTCCACCCACTGCCGTCATGAATGACTGTTGCCAAGACACACGTAGACACAGTGGGTTTCGTTAAAATGCGTGGTTTGCGCTGGTCCCCGACGAGAACGGCTCAGCTTTCAGTCTCGTCTCTTTAAAAAGTGCCTGTTTGTTTTATCTGTAGGTCTGTCACTTAATGTCTACTTGCCGAGCTGCAGTTCCTGCTTCACTCTTTACGTCTAAAGTGACACATGCAGGTATTTTTCCTGAATTTGTTCATGTTAAGCGCTTCTCTTTAGAGTCCAACAGCAGGGACCTTCCTTGGATTTCACGGAGCAGCCTTTAGGTTGGGTCTTTAACCACTATGCTTAATCTTTATGCTTGTTTTGTTTCTCTACTCAATTAAATCAAAATTGTCTTTATTTCTAAGGAAAAGGCATTTAAAACGCAACATGTATGTAAAATATGAATGATGTTAGTAATGCTGCAATCAATATTGGGTCCTGCCCCTTCTCTCTCCCTCTCTCTCTCTGTTTCTCTCTCTGTTTCCCTTTCTCTCTCTCTCTTACTCCTCCTCTCTCTGCTCCTCTCTCTGATGTAGGAGTGACCGCTCCTCCAGCTGATCCTGGCTCTCCTCTCTCTCCCTGCTGCGTTCTGGCGTTTGCCCCGCGTTGAAGGACAGGCCACGGTCTCGGTGCACGGGGCCGTGCAGAGAGAGCGGGCGCCCGGGCTCCATCGACTGCGTCATCACCCCGGCTGCGTTGCTCCTTATTCACCATAAAGGCAAGTTCAGTGCTGACTGAGTCTGAAACCCTGCTTAGTGCGTAGCGTAAAGACAGGAATCGCATTTCCAAAAGCAACCTGATTCTGTGGAAATTTACTTGCCTGCTGGTCTGGATGCCTTGCGGTGCATTTTTTAAAATCTGCCATTGATTTATCCAACATTGAATGGTTGACACATTTTTCAGCAATAATTTACTGCATTTTTTTCAGGGCGCATTTTACATATTTCATAAAAAATAATTCAAGGATTCAGTGGCTTTATTTGTCACTTGCGAGGTATACTGTCAGACATGAGGGGGGGGAGGGTTGCCCTGGCAGGGCATTTGGGTGCAGTTTATATTGCAACATCACATGGGGGCACACATGCAATAGTCATATTATGAAAGGATATGATGTATAAAAGACTTTTAAATAATTTTATAATAATAAAGATTTCATCATTTAAAATAAGGCTAACACTGTTTAAGGTTTAAACATAAAAAATAGTAGCTGATCCAAATGATAAAATGTGCTTGTCTGATGTAGGCCTGCAGTCTTCAGGGTGTAGGTTTCATCCTCATGCCCCACATGTGCAGCAAATGGGCCTCAGTAACACAGAAATTCATAATGAAAGATAAGGAACGCGCTACTAATTCATCTTATCTGTTTCATCTGAATCATGACAGAAACGTGTTACATAGCAAAAAGCGCCATTATTAACAGCGATGGCAAAAATATCGCAGTGTGATTTATTTGCAGTATTGTTCAGCCCTAAATAGGTATGTGTTCCTATGACATTATGAGGGTGTGGGGAAAGCTGTAGAGGATGGGGGTCAGACTGGAGCTTCACAGACAATGAAATGTGATTTTGACTGGGGGGGGGGATGTCTCCCCCCTATTTCCAATACCACAGCTTCCAGTTATTCCAGTCAGGGTTGCAGGGGACTGGTGCCTTGCCCTGAGGATGGGGGCGAGATTCCAGTCCATCATAGAGCGCATGCACGGTTGCAGTCATACATCACATGCTATTCAGAGACAGCGGCCAGCCCAGCTGCACGTCGTTGGCCTGTGGGGGGAGGCCCCCATGACACGGGGAAAGCATGCAAAGTGCACGCAAGGAATGGAGGCAGAAATCAAACCTGAGATGTTGGCGACAGTGCTACACAAAGTGCCGTTAAAATGAATGTGGCTGCATGTGGCTCAGTGCATTTGTCTGTGATCAGATGGTCACCAGTTCAAATCCCAGCATTGGGACAGTGGCTTCACTGTTGGGCTCTTGATCAAAATCCTTAATCCCCAATTACTCCAGGATCTGACCCCTGTGCCTTGTGATGGACAGGTTTCCAGTCCAGGGTGTCCCCTGCCCTGTGCTCTGTGATGGACGGATTTCCGGTCCAGGGTGTCCGCTGCCCTGTGCCAGACAGGCTTCCTGTCCAGGGTGTCCCCTGCCCTGTGATGGATGGGTTTCCGGTCCAGGGTGTCCCCTGCCCTGTACTCTGTGATGGATGGGCTTCCCATCCAGGGTGTCCCCTGCCCTGTGATGGACAGGCTTCCTGTCCAGGGTATCCCCTGCCCTGTGATGGACGGGCTTCCTGTCCAGGGTATCCCCTGCCCTGTGATGGACGGGCTTCCTGTCCAGGGTGTCCCCTGCCCTGTGATGGACGGGCTTCCTGTCCAGGGTGTCCCCTGCCCTGTGCCTTGTGCTCTGTGCTGCCAGGGATCAGTTCCAGGTCCCTTAGGACCCTAAATAAAACAAGCAATTGGACAAGCATTCGTCATTATAATTATTGTTACATTCAAGCTAGCAGAAGCAGACTTTTAAGTGAACATCAGCTGGCCTGCTTTGTCAGGAGAACATAAAAATATCGGGCAGCAGTCCCTCTTCATACTCTTGGACAGCACAGATATGTTCACATTTTCAGGAAACACCTGTAATGTTTTTTGAGAGCATGTGGTGTCTTTGTACAGGAGACGTTAATTCAAACAAGAATATTCTCGGGTTAAAACTGGTCTTTGGTTTCTACCTAAATCTTCAAATCTTCACTCTGTGTTTCTTTTCGTGTCTTATTCACTTTCTGCTGTGATATTAGTGCTGTCCAAAAAGACCAAATCTCCATCCACACAAAGGTAGCATTCAAACACTCCTGGCTCAGAAGAGAATCATGGCTGTGTTTTCTGGGTGTTTCATGGGACAGAGCTGAATTCCTGTCCTGTGCGGCTGCATACTTCCTTCTTACAGGGAGAGCGGTGTGTGTGTCACTAGTGATGAAGGTCACATCAGTGGAAATTGACATTATTCTGCAAAAGCAGAACCCCTAGGCGTCCCCTCCCTCCCTTGTCTGGTCACGAGAAATGAGAGGGAGTCAGACGTGGGACAGACTGAAGGTGGAGAATCTTTTGGCGTCAATTAAGACATTTTGAGCTGGTGGCATGCCCAGACTAGAGCCTCCAGAATTAATATCCCTTTCCTGAAAGCGCACCGTCTCAGTTTTATTCAACCCTATCCGGTTGCCATGGATGTGGTAAACATCGTGCAAACCCCGCCGGCCATCGCGGCGTGCCAGGGTCTCTTTCTGCGGCGCGCTGTTGTGCCACCAGACAGCGTAAGCCGAACACCACTCCGCGCCATTTGTTATGAGAGGGCTCTCATGATTGGCCCGCTTGGCCGTGTCTACAGCGCGCAATCCATGGCCTCGAAAACGGTGGAAAAACAAGGTCGGCTGTCCGTAGGGTCCCCGTATTCCACCTCTGGAGAGATTCTTCATTATGTTTCACTTGTATTTACGTTAAAAGTAGGGCACCCACAAATAAAGGGACGGCGAGGCTCAGCTGTCCCTCATCCCTGGTGGCCGTGTGTGTGAGTTTTAAAAATGATACTTAGTCTCCTCCAGTTAAAGGTACAAGAAAACAGAATACTTGACCTGAATGTGAATGACCCAATGGCTATAGGTCATCCAGTGTTACTGTAGCTTTAAGTCTGACCTGTATCATGTGTCCAGACCATTGAAAACGGTACATAAAGGTCCAGATTCTCTAGATTAGTATAACTGATACGACAATTACATTTACACAGGTACCTACCCACCTAAGGATAGCTGACAAGGCAAATATACTTTCGATGTAATCTGCCCTGCCACTGATGGCCATGTTTTCAGGGCTGATGTCCTGTAGCCCAATCAAATTATTCATGATTCAGCATAGTCATGTATTAATCCATGTTACAGCATAACTTTGTTTAATGATTTAATATCTATGAGCCTGTCTAGTCATCAGAACCGCCCAGAAGCTTCAAAATGCCCTTCCAGGTGACGTTTCAGCACTCTTTCATCAGAGGTTCCTGAAGTAGGGCTTGGGGGCTTCAAGAGATGATTTCCAGAATCTGTTTTTGACATCTTAAAAGTGTGATATTCAATTTTAACCATAACCGCAACCAATTCATCCATCAAGTAATCAATCTGCAGTGGGAAGCCCCCCCCCCAATCAGTGAAATCTACTGATGGGGCCCCAGGAAAATGGGGTTCATGACTCTCTGGCACAGTCTCTGTTAATTTGGGGGTCGTGGGCTACAAAGTTTACGATCCACCAGATATGACACTATATTTTTGGAGGAGATCCTCACCAGCTAAATGGGAAAGGCATGCCCCTGCAGCTTCTCAGATGAGTGGCAGTGTGAGGCGAGACCTTCTGATCTCCATGTTGAAGGATGTGTAAGATCCAATTTCTATTTTTCCCTTTAAATATAGACCGAGGTTCACCCTTTTCTCTGTGAGCCTCTGTAAAGAGGTTGCCTAGGCCACTCGCTGGCTTTTGTCTGCTGATGGAAGAGTCTTATTGAACCCTGCGAAGATCTTCACATACGAAGGTCGGGCTGGCAACACCTTAGCATCACCAATCAGACTTTCCCAGCAGATGAGGGAAGTGTCCCTATGCTTTGTTCACATGACAGCACCCAGACAGCTAGTGTGTCTGTGCTGAGTGACTATGCAGACAACCTGTGCCCTTTTCTGCTATATTGATCAATACTATGTTTTGTTTTTAGTTTGATGTAATTTAATATATGCAGCTACTTTTTTTGGATTCTAAGGATTTTGTGACATTCATTAAACACGTAGAAAATGAAAAATCAGGACAGAGATCTCTCCTATCTTGATTGTCCTACATAAAAGGGACTTCACTACAACACAGATGTTTTACACTTTATTCTCACATTTCAGGAGTCCCATTTCATCCACCGGGTCTCAGAAAAGTCCAAGTTTATAACAAATCATAACTTTACTAGATGTTTTCCAATGTTTCTTCTCCCGATACTGGTCATTTATTAATATCTAAATTTGAAACGTAAATATCAAATTTTATAATCACATACTTTGTTTTTTAAATTCCAGGTTATTATTGTGCGAGTAAATTTAGCAGTTCTGCAAAATAAGACTGAATTCACTGGCAATCAAACATACATTGGCTGCAGCCCTGGATAGAGATCATCCTTCTCCAGTTGTGATGCGTATTTCAGGCTGGGAGACTGAGAGTGGCTGAAAACATGATTTTTAGCGGTAGACATCATTAAAGCCACCCGCTCTCAGGTCAGCCTTTGCCCTCAACTTTTCCCTTCAGCCATGAAAACAGGAGAGCAGCTATTCTGTGACATAGCTATTGGTGTGGCAGTTCTGGGTGTGGCCAAGCGGCCACTCTGTAAGCTCCAGGACAATGACATGGCCAGGTTGGAGACAGAGAGAATGAATCCATTTTGCCTGGGCTTGGCTGCTCTGAAGGCTGCGGAGTCTCTCTGCCAAACCGGCATGGAGTCCAGCTTGGCTTGCTCTCCCACCGCTGTAGCTTCTGCCAATTCAGAGAGAGCCGATTTATGCTTGCTTTTCCAATCCAATTTTTTGGACCAGCGGATTTGGCCATTTGCATTCAAAGGTGGGAAATGTCCGTAACAATCTTTAATGCTGAACAAGTTTTTATAAATTATGCATTATACCTGTTGCTGCGTGATTAAATGTTGACTTTCAACATTGTATGTTGCGCAGTTGATCTCTTCCACCATGAGCGGTGGGCTCCACGTCAATGCGGCCCTGCGGACACAGCCCTGTTCTGGGATAGCCCTGCCCAGAAGTATGGCCCCCTCCTCTCAGCCAGACGCCGTGGGTGGCAGCATTCCCCACCCTGGTGCCCAGGCCTTGCTGAGCACCAGAGCCTCCTCCAACCTTTCCAAAGGCCTGCTGAGAAGCTCCATGCAGAAGAACCAGCGCCAGCTTCAGCACCACTCCAGCGCTTCCAGCAAGGCTGTCATTGGGTCCCGCTCGGCCCACAGCAGTCCCAGGGTCCCCAGGAAGGAGGCGCTCAGGTCCAAGGATACGCTGGATGTGCCCCCTGGCATCCTCTCCTACACGGCTCCACGAGACCTGAAGAGAGCCACCAATAATAACTGCCAGTCAGGCCACTCTTGGCAAGAGAGGATCGATAACCGCTATCAGCAGAGGGTCGTCTCCGAAATGGGACCCTCCAGGATGAGGAGCGGTGTCCTGCATCTCTGGCCGCCTGCTGCTGAGTACGCACACAATCGGAACAAGTGCTTTCAGAACAACGAGTTTGCCGGCTTCACCGATCAGGAGATGGGCACTCTGGACGACGAGTCTGCCATCTACCCCATGCCACGATCATGCCCTCTCGAAGAAGGACAGGGTAACAAAATAGCAGGATGGAGGCAGCCATCGAATGTCAATATGGCGGCTGTGGCACCGTTCAGGTACAGGTCTGTGCCGTTACCTGGCTCTCATTAATTATTAGCACCTGACCATTATTGTATTAATTGAATCGTATTGTGTACTAAGTAAATCGTATTACATCATGCATTGTTCTTGAAATAGTACCAGTTAACCTGAAACATATATTTATGTATTTAACTCATTGATATGCATTCAATAATAAGTCATAATAATCTGTGAATCCATTCTTTAAATCCCAGTGCAGGGTCCTCAAAAGAGTCTCATTCTGTGTTTTTCAAGAGCCACTGGTTTTATGATCATCCTTCTGTTCCCCCACTATGCTTCTGTTCCATTATTGTGTTTTTCGTCAAATCCCCCTTTTCTTGGCATGCATACGAGCCCCTGAATCTGGCAGGAGGGCTCGTTTAGAGGTGATGGGAATGTTTCAGATAAAAAGGAAAAAACTGCTTTGCTCTTTGCCAGCTGAAGGTGCAGATAATTGCACATTTTTACTCCAAGAAATGCACATTTCCATGGATGAATCAGCCGATAGATTTGTGATGTGCAGCAAAGCACAGAGGTTTCTGTTCTTCTGAGAGTTTTGCTGACTCAGTTATCCGAATGACACATTAGACACATTAGGTAATGGAGAATCCTACTTTGGGGCGGTTAGCATTTTGTTTAATCACGTCATATTGTTGCCAGATGTCAAATAGGAGGCAGTTGCTTTATGGATCGATAAATAGCTGTTTTTTAAAGTCAGCCCTTCTCTCCAGCTGTGACACATTTGGTTGAGATATGCCTGATCTTCTTCTTTTTAGACTGCAGATAAAGAAGGATGACTTTGCGCCAATGGAAGAGCTTGGTGAAAACTCGCCGGACTTCATGGAGGTTTACTGTGAGGACCTGGGTGGGTCATTCTCCCTTCCGTTTATCACTGCAAACACCTTTGAGGGGCAGGTGCTGAAACGGGTGGGGGGTGCTGGGGTAAAATGAGGGGGTCTGCGCTCAGTGAATTTTGCATGAGGGGCACTCAGAACCTGAGACCCTTTCAGTTGTTTGAGCAAAAGGGGTAGATGCTCAGGCACGCCCCCCCCCCCGCCTCACGCTTGATTCTAAAACTAATTTATTGTTTCAGTTTTGTTGAGAAATACATGCACAAATCTCCTGCTGCCCTGAATCTCTGAACTTGCTGGTTCTCAGTGACTTACCTTCCTACTAATCCACTTTCAGTTTATGGATGCACTACCCCTCTGCAATTAGCTACAGATTAATAATCAGATTTAAAACAGTCTTTTTATCTTTTCCTGCTCTACCTTTCCATCTCTCTACTGTAGCTCAAAACAAAAAAACAACTCTTTTTGTACTATATAACAAAGCCTGAGGTCTGTTCCGCAGAGCATCCATATCTACCCCCTACTTAAAGTTTTAAGAATAAATTTTATATAGTAGGTAAGGTGGCATTTCGTTGATCAAAAAATCTCTAATAAATTGTATGTGTAAATATATGAATATAAAAAATAATCTTGTCATGGACAGTATCACACCTCTGTCTTCAAGAAAAATAAACATACAGACTTACAACATTTCCATCCATTCACATCCACGCATATTCTGTAGCTGCCGGGGGTGCAACACATCACAGGGCACACTCGCAGGCAATTTGGAAAGTTCGGTTCACCTCAGCATCTTTTTGGACTGCTGGGGAAATCCAGAGTACCTGGAAGAAACCTCACAACGACATAGGGAGAGCATGCAAACTCTACACACATGGAGACTCAAACCCTGGTTCCAGAGGTGTGAGGCAACAGTATTAACCAGTGTGCCAATGAACCCACCCTTCGAATGTTTCTATACATCATATAGATGATAGCTGGTGACGGTCCCTCGTCACTCCATGTGTGGTGTTCTGTAATGTTAGAGCAGGAAAGCAGTACCTACACGTGTGCCTAACAGGCAGGCGTGTGGCTAGAAACTCTGAGCCCCCTGACAGAATGTCCACCTGGGCTCCCCGAAGAAAAATGGGTCCCATTTAGGCAGATTTTACTGCGGGAGCTGGCTGAGCTCACTCAGCCGTTCAGTCTGCAAGTCCGCCGTAGGGTCCTTAGTGGCTCAGCCACCCTGTTAACCCTGAGTAATAGTAGTACTGCAGCAAATAGGCTCTATGCACACATATCTTCCGGATTCTCGTGTAGCGGCAAATCAACTTCTATATGCCTGTCAAAAAGCCGAACTACAAGGCTCTCTTTTACACTCTTTAATCTTTTTGTTATCCGTGTTTTAACTAGTGCCATACTCGGTTGTCAGTTAACCCAATACACCATCAAATTGTTTTATTTTCTTTGCCATATTATTAAGAGTTTTAAATTATGAAATGCACTTTCACCCCAGAAATGTCTCAGTCCCGTATGTTTAAATCTGTTTTCCTGCTACTTTTACTTTTTTTCATGGCTTGCTTTGCCTTTTGCGATATTTTTTTTTCTGTTTAAAAAGAAGCTGGATGAGAAAAACGTGTTCAGCATATCTCAGTTTAAAAAACACTCTGTAGTTAAATCAAAATGAAGCCAATAGCCTCGGAGCAATCAGAACAAAGGGCAGTAGTCTATAGACCAGGATACGCTTCACAGGGAAAACGGGGGTACTATTAATGTAGACTAAGATCAATAATGAAGTAAATATATACACTGAATGCTGAATAAAATGTATTTTACAATCCTTTTAATACATTTTAAATATTCAAATATTTCAATCACGAATAATCAAGCACAACAGCCAAAAAGACGCATCTTGATCACCCATCAGCATATTAAATGTGTGTCACTGTAATCATTACCGTGTTACTTAAACAGATATCTGTTAACAGTGGCTATTAAACTCATACAAGCTTTTTCACTACTGAAATCAAGCGTCATGGCCAAGTTCACAAGCATAGAAAATAAAGATACCCCACTTGATCTTAAAAGACTCGTCGCAGTAATTTATAGCTTAATAGCCTTTTGACACTATATGACAGGAGAGTGGAACACTGACCAATGGCAGCAGTGATGAATTTTAAATAATTCGGTAATGATTCAGTCATGGTCTTTATTCATCACCATGCAAATTTATGGGTGGAAAACCTATTTTGAAATACATTTCCTGAAGACGTTTTCCAATCAGTCCTGAATAAGTGCATTCCTTGTGCATTGGTCCCTGAGACCAAAAAACTTTCATGTACATGTAATGTTTTTCTCAGTTAAACCTCGATCACTTATGAAAAAAAAAATTGATTCTTATTAGCAGTATTATCTTAAAATACTTTCTTGTGCAGTATTTTACCAAGGGTAATCGGCGTCAGCAGCTTTGGTCAGCTAGCTGGTCTGAGATTTTCGTTTGTAACCAGCTCTGTTTGTCCCCCACCCTTACATAGTAGTTTGTCCGTCAGCTTGTGCTACATTCAGTATTGCCTTTGCAACACATACTGTAAATAGCCACAGAAAACACAGGAAACAATGAGCATCATTCAAGAAACCCAAGATGCGAACAAACATGATATATAATCCAGTTGTTAAAACTGTATGGCTGTAAAAAAGTATTTCAGATGACAGATAACCAAAAGCAATCATTTATAGTTTCTGAATGAAACCATTTTCTAAATGTCACTGTGCTACATGGTTAAAGGAAGCTCACATTTCCCATAATCTCTGATAATTCGCTGCAGTATTTTCCAAAGGATTTATTAAAATCCCTTTTAGAAATTCCAAGTTACATCTGCCAGGAAATAGCCTGCCATTTTGACAATGCCGTTGCCGTAGTAATCCATAACCACGGCGATCCACCTCTCTTTATCTGATGAGCATAATGACATTTCCAGGGATTAAACAGTTAAACCTGCTTACACCATCCAAATGGTGTCCGCAAAAGTCCAGGTAGCTGATCTGGATTTTGCATGTTTTTTGATTCCATTCACATTCCACATTAGGTGGAAAACAAGCAATGCTAGCACCTCTTCCAGATGCTGCTATCTCCTGTGTGTTTGATGACAGCATATTTCATGGCCTGAGAGGGAACCTTCCAAAAAAATTAGCCACTTGCTGTAAGTCGTTTATTGAGAAAGGGACAGTCAACAACGGATACAGGCAGGAACCAACCCTGGGCAGCTGCCAACACACAGGGCCAATCAAGCTATCCTGCACACTATCGTACTGTGGCAGGAAACTGGACCCCCCAGCGGAAACCCATGCGAACACGCGGAGAGCATGCAAACTCCACACAGAAAGGTCCTACACCCGAACCCGACCCTGGACCTTCTTGCCGTGAGGCAGCAGAGCTAACCACAGCGCTACCGCATTGATATTGCTCCTGATTATTCCAAATTATGAATTAGACTTCTCCGGTTTATCAAACTTGGGGGTGGGGGGGTGCTCCTCACTGGTGACCATAAACCAGACATGTTTATTCCCAAATCACCCCAACTGTCTTCAGAAGCGCAGACATTTTTATCAGTGCTTCTTTCCTCCAATCATGATTTTTCCTCGTAGATGCAATCTGTTGAAAATTGAAAATATGTGAACATCATGGCAGGAGATATCTCTGTAGTCTTTCTTAGATCCACACAGAAATAGAAATCTTCGTGCTTCATTGGTTCGTTCAGTTTCGTCTCGCTCCAGTACAAATCTGGCCTGGAAGCCTGTTCTGAAGTTACATTAAATTCAGAACGAAGGGACACAAAGAGAGTGCGCACATGTATGTTCTTTAGTGCTCAGTCTCTAGCTGGAAAATAACCGATAAGGTCTTCATCCAAACCTAAAGCAGACTGAGACTAAACTGAGACTAAAGCAGAATTGAGGTGAGGTCACTGAGGCTTGCTGCAGTGATTTGCTGATCTCCAGACCCTGAGCTCCATGTGGAAAAGTGGACCCACCAAGGCTGGGTCTGAATTCAGGGGCTGCATCCTTCGAGCTACGTGGTCTACAAAGGTGTAGCCATTATAGGCTGTTTTTCAAAGGTCAAACAGAAAGCACTGTGGCCTATAGATAATTTCCTATTAGCATCACCAGCTGTTCCCGCGCTTACCCCTGAGTCACAAAGCCCCGCCCCCATCGCCCAGCCAGGACACGCCCACTTTACCTCTGTTCATTGAATCTTGGGATATGTTGAACTGTGAGGGATCCATCAGGTAGATCCTTTGCGACTCGGCCGAAGAAGGACGCATTTCTAGACCATATTTGAAGGAGCCTTCGAGATGGGAAGCCGCTGTGATGAAAATGCAGGCGTATAAGGACGCAGCCCCTGAATTTGGACACAGCCTATGTCGAATCTGACCTTCAGATACTCCCCGGTCTTGCTAGCAGCACAGAACACAAACATCGTTTGCTGGGATGTCAGTTTTAGCAGCCAATTAACATCATGTGCTTAGTTTTCTGAGGATCTGTGGAAGAAAGAGCCTTTAAAAGGCATGCAAATAATTAATAGGTGTGATTGATACAGTGATACACAAGTGCCTGCTTATCTCATCAGTTTTCAGTGATATATATATACACACATTAATAACTGTTTATCCAGTATGAACGTTAAATTTATATAGCGCTTTTAAAGACACCCAAAGTGTTTGCAGAGGCAATGGGGAGCCCCCACCACTGTGTAGCCCCCACCTGGGTGATGTGACGGCAGCCATTCTGCACCAGTACGCTCACCACATAGTATCTAAGGTGATGAAGGGGCAGGAGAGAATTTGTCTGTCAGATATAGGGGACCAGATTTAAAAGGGCAGTTTTAGCCAGGACATTGGGGTACCACCCCTACTCTTTTGAAAGATGCCTAGGGATCTTATATGACCTCAGAGATTCAGAACCTTGGTTTTATGTCTCATCTGAAGGTGGGCGCCATTTTGTATAGGATGACAGTGAGGCTGCAGCCTATCCCAGAATGCATGGGGCACAAGGCAGGGGACAGCCTATGCCAGAATGCACATGACACAAGGCAGGGGACACTTTTGATTGGATGGCGGTTCATCTCAAGACACACACACAAACACACACAATATAATGGCCAATTTAAAGCAGTAGATTTGCCTAACTACATGTTTTTGGGCTGTTTGAGAAAGCTGGAGTACGCAGAGGAAGCCAAAACGTGGAGAGTAAGCAAACGCCATGCACAGTCAGCAGTGGTTAGCCTATATATTTGATGTAAAATATCTAGTCATCTGTAAAATACTTTGCTATTTCTTTCACATGACTGTTATCATAACTTTAGCTTGGTCTGTCATAGTTTGTTCTGCTTAAATGTGTATAGAATCAAACTCTGGATTCATTAGCCGTAGAAATTTGGAAGCTTCAAAAATTAATTGGCAAGACAGACAGAGGGATGTGATGAAATGCGACATTTTTTAAGCGCTGTAATCATTGATAGAGATCCCTGGCTGATCTCTGCCTGTATTCCCGCACATTGCCAGCTGCCTTGTTGCAGTTTGCGTGTCTTTTCTGTTTGGGATGTTGTGGCAAAACTGTTTCAGATCTTTCACCTGTCCACCTGCACGGAACAGCCAGACTGTACTGATCGCTCACTCGTGAGATCTGCCTGAAGACCATTCAGAAGATCTTGTTATATCTGTTAAGCCGTCGTGTTTTTTCAGTTCATGTTAAGGGAGTAACAAGATATAAGCACTGCAATAAATCACTCAAACACTAAAAGTGAACAGTTTTAATTGGTCGTAGTCAAGATTCACTGCTGATTTTTCTTCATTTGCCAGTAAGACTTGAACAGAGTAGTTGGCAAAAGGAGAAATGCTGAAAAGCCCCTCTCTGTCAATAATAATAAGTGCCTCCACCAAACTCTGTCTTCCTCTAAGTTTTAAAGTCTGCCACTTGAAATTACGTGAAGCAATCCGAGCGTTCCCAGAATCCCGTACAGATTTCAGCAGCTCATGCCATAAGGTGCCACTTGATGAAATGAGCGCGAATCGAGTCGCTTTAATTACCTGCGATGCAACGTGAGCTGCAATCAGCACTTGTGCATAATGCAAGTTGGTGGAAAATACTCCTGGGAAATGCTCAGAAGAAGCCTTTTTGCCTGTTAATTAAGTCATATTATACAGAAAGCCAGTAAATGGGCAATTAATTAATATGCTATTAATAGTGCTGAAGTATGGGCTATAGGTTGTTCAGGATTACGAGTCCATTCATGGGTGTATGCAGTGTAGTGCATCTCAGTGTTTTACCGTTATTTAATACCCGGCTGGGGCGAGGGGATCGGATTATCACCAGCGCATAACAGCGGCCCGAATCTGCTGGCTTGCGTTCAGAATGGCACAACATTACATTTTTCTTCATCAGTGTTGTGTGTTTTTCAATTGGCTAGAGAAATCTTTCCGTATTCGCTGGAGCCTCTGCGCATCCAGGAATCGGCTTTGTTCCCTTGTGCCAGATGCGGAAGTGAGGTTGTTGCACCCCCCCCCCCTCCACACACAGACACATGTTCTGCAAAATCTTGCTGGTTTGCAAACCCGCCAGTAGGTGGCCCCAGATGGGGCTCACCCCAGGGGGACTCTCTGGCATCGTCCAGGAAGCTGTTCCACTCGCAGCTGTGCTTTCCCTGCTCTGCCTTGGCCCAGCCACAGCCCAGGAGAGACCTGAGATGTGTGGGAAAGCACAACAAAAACACACCAGACACCTTCTTCCCTACTGACCCAGTGCTCTGCATCAGACAGGGAGAGAGAGAGAGAGAGAGAGAGAGAGACAGAGAGAGAGAGAGGAGCCAGGTCTGTCCTTGCCACCAAATCCATTTCCATTTTCCCTCATTGCAGCCTGAGAAGAACCAATAGAAAAAAAAGCTTCGGCACGTAGTCTGCTTAGCTCAATGTTTAGCTAAACACTACAACAGAAAAATGGCAGGTATACAAATGAAAAATAAACCGCAGCCAATTTGGGGGCTGGACAGTCAAACTGCTTGCCTCAGGCTTCCAGGGAATCAGTTTTGAATTCAGGCCCAGCTCTCGATGCCCCCCCCAGACCCAGAGTCACGCCGCTCAGGTATCTCGCATATATGTGACGGCGTGTTCACTGGCATTCTGACGGTGATGTGCCTTCCTTTAATTAATGTGTCATGCTTCCTGAGGCCGCATTTGTTCGCAACCGACAGGAGAAACAGAAAGGGGACCAGCGAATGAAGAAGTCCCCAAGGGAGGGGCTGCATTTAATATGAGATTTTTCAGTACGAGTATCCAGTGGGGGGGCTTGTAACCACCTGGTAACCATATTACACCCGTGACAGGATGTGAAATCCCAGAGAGGACAGTTGTCAGGGGGCAGTAAGTCAGAACAGGAAAAAGCGATCGAGAAAGTCAGCTGACTATAGCTGAGCTGCGTTTTCCACACGGTTACATGTTTATATCGTAAGCTGAAGAAAATGATTCTGACGCGTAATTTATTATTTTTAACACTTGGGATCTCTGATTATATTTACAGACCTTCGCTGTTTGGAACCAAAGCTCAGGAGTGAGGAGAAAATATACAGTAGTGTAAGGGGAAAAAAGCAAATGGGCCAATGTGCATGATTTTCACGCATGTCTCACGGTGAAATTTATGTGGTTTGCAGCTATCCATCATGTCATGTGCTGGACTCTGTAAGGGAGGGTGTAATCCACCTGGAGACATTGTTTTATTGTGAGAACAAAGTACAGGGGGATGTTATTGGCATAAAAATATAATCAGACAGAAAATGAGAGAAAAGGAAAAGGTCAAAATATCCATATTACACATTGAATACTTTTTCCACTGTTAATAGATCATTTAAGGCATTTATATATGAGAAAAATCTCATGATTTAATGTATAGTATCTATTTTAGCTGCTTTTACTTTATAATACAATATGGACAGGGAGTCATATATTTAAATTGTAATGAACTTATTACAAACCAGCCAAAGTTACTGTTTCAGAAGAAGACCATTGTAGTGATAATTATAATTAATTTATGAAATACTGTGAAAATGTGTAAAGATACTCATATTCAGAAAAGTTTTTGAAAGTATTCAAATAAATTTACTGTGGAGCAGTCAGTCAGATGCCCTGAGGACCTGTGCATTTCTCTGCAGCTAAAGTGTAGCAAAATATTATTTCTCTTCCCTTTACTTGGTTGACAAGCTTTCAGAGATACAGAAGCGTCTGAGAAAGAACAGTGCGTGAGGCAGGGGTGCCCAAGCAGCGCGTTGGTACGACTGCACTTGATCTTTGTCAAGCCCAACAAAGGGGAAAATGCACTGGTAGTGATCCAAGCTATGGAGGTTTTGCTATCGTTAGCTGACGTAGGAAAGCCTGCACATATTTCCCCAGTTTATCCATCCATCCATCCATCCATAGATAGATAGATAGATAGATAGATAGATCTCTTTGGGAGGCCAGAAGAACAGAGCCACTGAGGATCCATCCATCCATCCATCATCTTCTACTCCAAAAGCATAGGGCCTATATGGGATAGTTCAGCACAGGCCACACATATGCTACGTGCAATTTATTGACCTCACTTTCCATCCCAACATGTCATTAGACAGTGGAATGTAATCTGAGCACCTTCTAGAAGCCCACAGAAATGGCAGAGACCATGAAAGCTTTGAAGACACAGCAGGGGTTAGCAGGCAAAAGCAGAGCCCCATAGGTGTGAAGCCCCATAGGTGTGACGCCCCATAGGTGTGAAGCCCCATAGGTGTGACGCCCCATAGGTGTGAAGCCCCACAGGTGTGACGCCCCACAGGTGTGACGCCCCATTGGTGTGAAGCCCCATAGGTGTGAAGCCCCATAGGTGTGACGCCCCATAGGTGTGACACCCCATAGGTGTGTGACGCTCCATAGGTGTGAAGCCCCATAGGTGTGAAGCCCCATAGGTGTGACGCCCCTTAGGTGTGACGCCCCATAGGTGTGTGACGCTCCATAGGTGTGAAGCCCCATAGTTGTGAAGCCCCATAGGTGTGAAGCCCCATAGATGTGAAGACCCATAGGTGTGACGCCCCAAAGGTGTGTGACGATCCAAAGGTGTGAAGCCCCATAGGTGTGAAGCCCCATAGGTGTGTGAAGCCCCATAGGTGTGAAGCCCCACAGGTGTGAAGCCCCAGCGCTACCTGCTGAGCCACTGCCCAGTTTAGACATTTTCCAAATATACGCCATAATAATATAATCATTGTATCCATGGATGGAAACACAGTCTTTACATCAGTGGGTAGAGGCCAGTATTGTAGCACCACCCCACCAAGATCCGGGGCTATTTAACTCAGAAACATCCTCTCGTCAATACGGCTTATATAGGCATTTGTAGAAATACTGGAAAATCAGAACAGTTCCTTCATATTATTGCAATGATGGAAATAAATGTACAGTGGTACCTCGGTATATGTCCTTAACCCATTCCAGATCCTTGGACTTATACCAAACAGGATGTATACCAAACAAATTTTTCCCATAAGAAATAAAGGGAAAATGATTAATCCGTTCCCATGAAAAAAATCCTGTTGTTATTGCCATATTATACATTGATGGGGTTGTATAAAATAATTTAAATACTGCTTAATACTAAAATACATAAGTACAAAAACAATTACATGAAATAAATGAAAAAAGAGTTATAGCGCGGGTTGTTCACTGAATGGTAGCAATTGGCGTACTGACGCTCGTGAGCAGTCGTTGCTCACGAGAGAGGTAAACAAGGGTAGCGTGCGGTGTCATGACTCATTTTGACCCATACAGGTTCTAGCACGCGAGTCGTATTCCAAACAAACGTCGTATACCAAGCAAAATTTTTCGCGTCCAAACAGGACGTATACCAAGTTGGACTTATTCCAAAGCGTTCGTATACTGAGGTACCACTGTATATTATATAGCATTTAGGTGCTGTATGTAGATAAATGAATTTATTAAATATTATCTGTTTTTTTGCTAACAAACCTACGGTTACCATGCAGTGTCTGATGCCGGTTGCCTGGTTTCCATGAAACATATTACTGCACTGAGGCATTGTGGGATACTCCTGAGACTGCTGTGCCAGGAATACCAAGAAAGGTGCTCTGTTAGGGGGCCGTCTGGAAAGAACAAAACTGCGCTTCAGTGTCCGAATACGCCGTCAAACCAGGACGATTAGCGTAACGTAGCAAAGCAGAAATAAAACGGTGCCAAAATGCAGCTATGATTCCTCAATAGGACAGTCAATGAAAGGACGGTGACCCACCAGGGTCATTTTGCATCCAAAGTAAACATCGAGCTGCTCCCCAGTGTTATCCACCTAACAGACTTGTTTGTTCTCAGATAATTTGTTAGCACGAGTGCTTACTATGTCAATCATAAGATGTCAGAACACGTAAAATACACAATGCTGAAATCATGCTATATATTTTTAAGAATAAATTTGAGGATGTGAAATTGCATGAAAATTGGTCTGTAAATTAAAATGCATACTTTTATTATTTTTTATGCTATTGTTTTGTTAACCAAAAACTTGTGCATCCATGCAAATAGGTGCCGAAACATTCCAGGTCAAAGACAGTGACGTCCCAGAGTGTCTGCCTTGGCTGCTAAGCTTCTGCTTCTCTCACCAGAAGGTTGTTGGTCTGAGTCTGGCCTCAGCAGAATAATGACATGTCTGTGGGCCCTTGAGCAAGGCTCCTAACCCCCAGCTCCATGGGTGTGGCTGCCCTTCACTGCCAAGTTTGTTCTCACCTATACAGTATGTGTGTCATGGAGAGCTAGATGGGGTAGGTGAGAAGAGAAAGTCCCCATGGAGATCAATAAAGTGCCATTTAAAAAAATAAGCACCTCTTACCACCTCTGTTTATACCCTTTTGGATCCAGTTATGTGTGAGTCCTGCGATGGACTGGCATCCAGTCCATTAGCTTGCCTTTGACCATTAGCTTGCCTTTGACCTTGCACAGGATAAGTTATTGGAAAATGATTTGCTATGATATAAATTATCAGAGCTGGATTAACTTAGCTGATCCTAGGCTGACATGGACATTCATAGGTCGGCAATTTAACTAACCGTTCCATTTTCCCGAGGTGTGACAGGGCCCTAGGCTATAGACTAGGATAGCCTGTGCATTTTTCCACCCCGACATGAAAGGTAAATGTAAATCATCCGATTAACCACAGGATTTGAACCAGCACCCTTCTGTTCACAGACCAGCATCGCAACCCACTGAGCCACACACTACCCTCACATATCCAGGAATGGTCTGTATTATTTTCCCCATGAGATTGCAGATCATTTGCAAAACAAATAAAATAAAATGTTTTGTTTCATGTAATAGCTTTCAAATAAGCCATTTTCACCAAGCAAGGTGAGAATTTGGCAGACAAATGTTTGGTTTAATGACTAGAAGTTTCAAGAACACCACATTTTTCTCTAGGAATATTAAAATTGAAGTTGCTGACTAAAAATGGGCGGTTGTTATGACAGCTTTATTGCACTTCTAGAACTTTTTAATTGCAATTTTTGGCTAGTCTAAGGCTAGATTAAGTAATTCTTTCTTCCTGAAATACATAGCATTTTATCTGTATATTCCTTCCTAACAACTACAGCTGTGCAGAGATCTTGGTGTTTCTTAATAATTGGCTGAATAGGCACAATTTTTACAAATCTGTACAAAGGCTTGGATTGTTAGACCAGGAGATTATATTTTCCTAGA
This sequence comes from Mormyrops attenuatus, assembly GCA_026777985.1. Taxonomy (NCBI): domain Eukaryota; kingdom Metazoa; phylum Chordata; class Actinopteri; order Osteoglossiformes; family Mormyridae; genus Mormyrops; species Mormyrops attenuatus. The sequence goes on from JAODKC010000130.1 coordinate 18,466,574, forward strand.
AAGGTAGTCTAGATAAGACACCTGGTACAATACTTGTGGGTTAAGCAATAACAGTAATGAATCAATCCATTATCCATAACCAGTTAACCAGAGCAGAGCTGCCGTGAACCTAGAGTGAAAAGCCACCATGGACGAGGCTGGGATCACATACTTACAGAGTATCAGTCATTTACCGACACCAGTTTGCCTAGCTGAATGTATATGGAGCGCAGGAGGTGACCAGCACGGCAGGAGAAAACACCCAGCTCTTGTGATTGTGAGTGATTGTGAGTTCTGTACTCTACTCATCCATCCATCTTCCATCCTCCCATCCTGGACAGGGTATTGGGGGGGGCTGGGGCTTATCCTTGGCAGCACAGGGCACAAAAGTGGGGGCACACTCTAGATGGGATACTAGTGCAAAGCAGGGTACATGTGCAGACGCTGTGGCAGTTTAGAAACACCAGTTAGCCTGTACTACACCAGTAAGACTCAGGGGTCGCGAACATGCAAACTGCTGCGTCTCTCACACTTCCTCACACCACCCTCTGTGCTTTGAACTTTCTTTAGTGTTTCTTACCAATTTGTAGATGTGCCTGCAGGAAGTTTATCTATTAGCATAATTTTTTCCGGTGTGGTTGGGATGACAAGCCCACCCAGATGTGACCATGTGACTTTATTTTGACTATGGGATTAAGAAAGAAAAAAAAACGATAAATTGAAGGCAGCCATTGTGGCTCCAGCACAAAGGGAACATGGGGAAACATGGCTTTGGGTCTGGGACCACATGCAGTCGGCATCAGGTACCAGACATGGCTTTGGGTCTGGGATGACATGCAGCCGGCATCAGGCATCAGACATGGCTTTGGGTCTGGGACGACATGCAGTTGGTGTCAGGCACCAGACCTGTGGTCACGAAACAGACTGGTGTTAGAATTCCTCAGGTACGGCTCAGCTAATGGCCTCTTCACCTGAATTTGTGCTGCCACAGTATTTTCACAGCTCCCTCCACTTCATGCACTTATGTTCAAGGGAAAAACATCGATTTTGCGGCATATTGTTCTTCATTGATGTTCAGTGTTGGCCACAGTTTGACTGAACTGGTTCTAAGGTTCTTCATTCTAGAAAAACAACAGTTCTGCATATAAAAAACTGAATTTTTTGTTGAATAAATTGATAAATTGATTTTTTAAATTATTATTATACGTGTTAATATATGCTCATGTGCAGCTTCTGGTTATGTTGAAATCCATCTATTGCAGAGTATCAGAATTCAATTAAACATGGTAATAGGATGTTAATGAGAATTTGATGTATACTTTAGGTACTGTAGCATGAACAGCATAAGATAAAAGTCCTGGCACTGAGTCAGGGGGAACAGGCTAATGGCTAACGAGCGTCTCCATTTGCCATCCTCATTTCCACCCCATCATATTCAGTGCCATAACAAAGCATTTGGCCCCTTCCTAATTCCCTCATTCCCTAATTCTTATCCCTAACACTTAATTAATCTCCAAACTGACTTACGTAGGACAACCTGAGAAAACACAGCGCAGAGATTTTAAATAATCATGTGATTCATTGGAGGAAAAAAAACATCACCAACACCCATAGCACCCATGTGACAAAGTAATTGCCCCCCCCCCAAACTTAATGCTTAGTTGTGTCACCTTTAGCAGAAAGAAATGCAATCAAACAACTGCAGTAAGAGGAGATCAGACTTTGGCCTCGATGTGGGGAAACTTTGGCCCTCCCATCTGTATAGAATTGCATTAATTCAGCCACACTGGACGGTTTGCAACTATGAACTACAATGGCCGGCCAGGGGGGGTTCGTGACGATGCAGATTCTTGGGTATCGCAGACGTTAGCATCCTGCACCTTAGCTTAGCCTCATTAACCTTTCATAACCAGCAGAGATGGTAGGTAGTTTAATATATTTATGCTTTTTGGACTTGAAATTAAGAAATTTTATCTCTGATGGGTTTTTAGATATTTGTATAGAATGTTATATTCCCACGGTGAATCTTAATTTATTGACTAATGTGCTGACCTAACTTACAGTTTTTTCCGATCATTTTCACACTTGTCTCAATACCTTGTCCACTTTTTCACAACACTTCACACGGTGGGCTGTACCAATACACACCTGAGCACACCACTTAACCTTTGGTGCAAAATGCCCTACAACCACCAAAACGCTTCACAATTCACCCAAAAGTGACTCATGCTGCCATA
>JAODKC010000130.1:18468889-18487718 GCA_026777985.1 Mormyrops attenuatus
AGCAAACAAAAACAAAATTATGAAATTTCTGCTAAAAGCATAATTATTTGTGTTAGTGCAAGTGCATAGTGTCCTTTATCTGTCAAAATGCAGCATATTTCAATTTACAATGCTCTAAATTTCATTAGGTTTCGAAACTGTTTTGAACAGATTATCTAAACGTCTGAAAAATCGGCTGTAGTTGTACAAAGTTTTGCTGGTGGGGAACACTGACTGAGAGAAGTATTCATGAAATTTGGGGGAAGTGGTGATTGAATGCATATTGTGTCAAAACAATGCAAATGTATACATAGTTTAGCTCACATGGTCCAATGGTATGGTGCATGTGTTAAGTGTTGCGAAAAAGTGGAAATGGTATTGAGACACGCGTTAAAATGATTGGAAAAAACTGTAACTCGAAAGGTCAGTTTTTAATGCATCCTGGAGTGTAGATATGGTGTGACTGCTTGTTATTCCGATTCATTCTGGGTTTCCTTTTGCCGAATGGCTGTTGTGAACTTTTAACATACTCTACAGTAAATACACGGCTTTCATGTGGAGGATCAGACTCAAAGCCTCAGAAGCGGGCAGGTCGGCTCGCTCAGCCTCCGCAGTCCCGGCTTCAGGCAGCTCCAGTTAAAACAGGACCGCCTCGGCCTGCTTCAATGGCTTCTCAGTGCTCTCAAACTTTAACCTCATCCTGGGGCGGACAAAGGGGACGGGGGGGCTGCACCATACAGGCCGGACGTCCCTGGTCCTGAAGAAAAGGTTCTGGGCATGGGGCCGACTCTCCCCGGACTGAAGCATCTCCACGGTCTGGAGAGAGGGGCGGAGGAAGCGCCGTCCACACCACTATGTCTGGCCAATTCTCTCTGTTGAGTAAGGCTGTACTTGATGACTAAACTGCTCCTGAATAATAAAATTGCCTGAAAAACGATATTGCGGCAAGGGCTGTCACCGCGTCAAGCAAAATCAATGAATGAGCACTCTGGCAGTGACTGAGAAATATGACCGGTCTCTGTGTAGGGAAGGGCGTAGCGTAGGCAAGCATGAAGCGTACGGTACGCCGTTTTGTGTATGCCACGAGAGTGCCTGCGTAGCGGTCGAGAGAGAAGTCGCTGGGGGTGGAGGCAGAGAGGGAAAACGATTAATGGGCACGCATCGACCAGGAGGAGAGGGACGAGAAAACAAACTGAATTCATTCAAGAAAAACACATAACCTTAGGGAAGCGATGCTGGTATGGGCCTTACTTTGGGGAGATGTGTAACACGGTGATGGGTCAGGTGATGATGTGTAAACCCAACCGTGGGATGTGTTATTTTACATACCTTCTTTGTTTTTGTGGCTTTTTTGTTGGGGGGTGTGGATTGGACAATGTTCTGTAACCGTTACAGGCCAGCAGGCCAGACAATGAGTTTGTGTGTGTGTGTCTGTGCACACATTTGTGTGTCTGTGTGTGTGTATGTGTCTGTGAGCATGATTGTGTGTCTGTGCATGCATGTGTGTGTCTGTGCGTGCGTGTGTGTGTCTGTGTGGGTGTGTGCGTCTGTGAGCGCGGGTGTGTGTCTGTGCGCGCGTGTGTGTCTGTGCGCACATGTTGGCGCACGTTGTGCTGTGAGTCAATAGCTCGAAAGGTGGAGGGAGAACAAAGGGATTGACAGGGAGGGTGGGAGAATACAAGGGCACATTGCCCCCTGCAAGATTTTCAGTTTTTACACAAGGTTTGCAATTTATCACCCGCCCCTTAGGTTTCACACATTATGCCAAGACACAGTGAAGCATCTTTAAATAGGAGGAAGAAAGAGAGAGAGAGAGTGAGAGAGAGAAAGAGCGAGAGAGGGAGCGAGGGTGGGCGGGTTGTAAGGGGGAGGTATTGTTGCAGCGTCTGGCTCTGCTGTCACTCGCCTGCTGCACGATTCAGCAGCAGGAGGGTCTGTTGAAGGGAGGAGTGAAAGAGAGTGAAGGAGAGAAAGAAAGAGAGAGAGAGCAAGCAGGAGATAGTGAGGCTGGGCAGCACTGAGGCAGCTGCAGCGGCAGCAGACAGACAGGAGCGGAGAGAGGCGTGCAGGGAAGACTGGATTTACAACAAACACCACCCCCTCAGCATAGAAGGATTACTGCTTTTCTGTCACTGCAAATCCAGCCTCCTTTTTCGTTTTCCTGTAGTATCTGCATCCTGACAAGGGAGAGAGGAGCCTGGGAGAATCAGAGCACTGCCACTGACTGTGTCTGCCCTCCTTCACTGATGCTTTTAAACGGTTCCCTGCAGGAGGGATGCTCGGGGCTAGCGTGAAAGGCAGAAGCATGGAGCTCAAGGCGGAGCAGGAGAGCAACGGCAACACGTACAGCCAGGCAGACACCAAGGGAGCAGGAATGGCGGCCAAGAGAGGCAAGCAGGGCGTCCCTCAGGGCCCCCCGCGCGGCGAGCTGCGCGTCTTCCGGGGCGGGAGCTCCGAGGGCCGCCTGCCGGTGCCCTCCAACCTCCGCAAGCAGAGGTCGCTCACCAACCTGGCCATCCTCACCGACGCCGAGAAGAAGATGCACCTCTATGAGAACAAGTGGTGCGATGATATGGCCAAGCCGAGTGCCTCCCACCTCAAGGCGGGCAAGGCCAAGCCGGCGGGCGGGGGCGGGGCGGCACCGCTCTCGCGCAACCTGTCCAAGTCAGAACACTCGCTCTTCCAGGGCAAGCCCAAGCCTTTCAGCCCACTGGCTGCGCCCTCGGTCCCCGGCAAGCAGAGTCGCATCCCTCGCGGACCCTATGCCGAGGTCAAGCCACTCAGCAAGGCGCCCGAGGACGGCAAGTCAGACGACGAGATCCTGTCCTGCAAAGCCAAGGCTAACGGCAAGAAGCCGGATGGCCCCTCAGGGGAGTCAGGGGCCAAGGGCCAGGGCGAGGAAGGTGAGAAGCCCTTCCTGAAGGTGGACCCGGAGTTGGTGGTGACTGTGTTGGGGGACCTGGAACAGCTACTCTTCAGCCAGATGCTGGGTGAGTAACTCGTCCGCCTGTCTTGCGGCTCCGCCCCCTGCCCAGCCCCTCCATGGGCATGCGCCGTGGCCAGCAGCACAGCCTCGCTGTCTCGGTGATTGCCCACCCCCCCATTCCTGCCATGCAGTCGCCCCTCCTACCTCCCATTCCTGCGCGGCCCACTTCTGTCCCACTGTCCGACCTGGTCCGTTTCAAAACGTCTCCCGCCGCCTTATCGCACACACCGGTGCAGCAATGTTTAGTGGGAAATGACGAGTGCTGCCGATTGCAGGACCACAACGGGACTTGCATTTTTGCGTACACGCCGCGGTGCCTGCTGCAGAGGGATGCGCTTGGCTCAGTTTCAGCAGCCCGTTCAGGGACCCTCAAGCCTCTGTGGGGTTGGTGTTGGCATCGGCATACATCTTTAGGGCTGCCAGTGCTGTAGCTGCTCCCACACCTGTGCTGTGACCAAAATAGAAGTGGCCCCGTTAATCGGGGCGTGCCAATTGCACCTCTTTTCACTACAATGACTGACGTTTTTAGACACCCTCCCCCTCACCACACCCCCCACTGGGCTGTTGGCCAAAGAGTAGCAGGAGAGACAGCTGTCAGACCTTCGGTCAGCTAGCAGGTACTAAAGCATTTCAAAGGTGTTTTTCTAATACTCGTATTCCAGCTTTATGCTCTGTCTGGCTTGGAATGAGCTCCAGACTCCCCCACCCCAACCCTGACCAGGATAAGCAGTTAGAATATCAAAGGATGGATGGACGGATAGAATCAATCTTTTGTTGCTATGGTATTTACTCATCGCTAATGCTAACGCTAATGCTAATGCCAGACTGATGACACCAGAGGCAATGCAGCGCCAGTCACTGCTTCCAAATTAGTCCCCCTGCAAAACTGCAGCTTCTGCAGCAGCTCTGTTGCAGGAGAGCGGATGGCTAAATGACGGTCTGCTTCCGAATTTTCACGCTGCGTGTTTCTTGGCATTGAAGCAACACGCGGATTGCTGAGCAAAGTGTTTTCCTTTGGCCTTTGTGTCCAGAAAATGGACCATTCCACAACGCCTAAGCAGGGTGGGTCGGCAATTGCTGCCTCAGTGTCTGACTTCAGTTTGAACACTGTTAGTCTCTTTATTTTCCTCCTTATTCAAATAGCTGGTTCTTGCTCCGAGCCTGTTCTGTCTGTGTACAAAGGGTCCTTTAAGTGCAAAATGGCTCTCAGCAGGTGCTCAAGGAGCTCTGGTTTTATGTACAAGATCATTTTAACACAGAAGTGTTCATCCTTTTAGCACTTGTACCGTGTTGACAGGTTTCTGAATTCAGCTAATATATCTGATAGAACTGTTATATTTTATTCTCAAAGAAAGTTCCTGCTTCCAGAGTCATTTTGGTGCCTTTTTCTACATAGCTATTATATGTGGATTTCAAATTGTGGAGAAAGTGGAATTATTTCTTTGGCTGTTTGTTTTGGATTGAGTGCACTGAGGCTGTGTTTAAGGCTATGGGATGAGAAAAACACATCTGTTAATAAGGTCAAGCACCATGCCTGGGCATGATTTTAGAAGACAGAGATGCACTGTACTTTGCATGGACTATCAAGGACAGTAGGTGACAAGGTCAGTCAGTGGCTGGTGCTGTGGCCTCACTCCTTTGCGGCCGTTGGTTGAATTCCATCCCCTGCTCTGCGTGTGGAGTGTGCATTTTCCCAACCGGATACTCCAGATTCCTCCCTCAGTCCAGTTGCATGCAGCCAGGTGAAGTAGGGCCATTGTCTAACTCTTTCTGTGTGAGTGTGTGCCTGCGCTGGAATACTCTCCCATGCAGGGTTCCTGCTGCCTTATGCCTCCTCCTGCCTCATGTCTCCTCCTGCCTCATGCCTCCCGCTGCCTCATCCCTCGTCCTGCCTCCTGCTGCCTCATGCCTCCTGCTGCCTCATGTCTCCTGCTTCTTCATGCCTCCTGCTGCCTCATATCTCCTGCTTCTTCATGCCACCTGCTGTCTCATGCCTCCTGCTGCCTTATCCCTCCTCCTGCCTCATGCTGCCTCATCCCTCCTTCTGCCTCATGCCTCCTGCCTCCTGCTTCTTCATGCCTCCTGCTGCCTCATCCCTCTTCCTGCCTCATGTTGCCTCATGCCTCCTGCTGCCTCCTGTTGCCTCATGCCTCCTGCTGCCTCATGTCTCCTGCTTCTTCATGCCTCCTGCTGCCTCATCCCTCCTCCTGCCTCATGTCTCCTGCTTCTTCATGCCTCCTCCTGCCTCATGCCTCCTGTTGCCTCATACCCCCTTCCTGGGATCAGTTCCAGTCTCTGCATGACTCTCTACCAGGTGGGACGTGGATAAAATTAAGGGGAGCCTTAAATAATTATAATCGGTAAAAATTTTGAGGAAGCAACTCAGCAAATGAATCACATCACACTTTCAATCCAGCAAAAATGTGCTAAGTTGGCAAATAATGTCCAGAAACATCACAAACTGGGGCTTTAAATCCTAAAAATATCATAAACATGAGATAAAACGGGAGCAGTAGCTCACCCCCAATACTGCTGTGACAACAGGCAGCTTATAAGGAAATGGAGCTAAGAGATGGATGGGTAGATGAATGAATAAATGAATGAATCTTTATTTATATAGCACTGTTTTAACCACAGGGTATACAAACTGCTTTACATACATTTAAAAGAAAGGAATTACAACAAGCATAACAATAAGCACAGAAAAAAATAAAAATAGATTTAGTTATAAAAAATAAATCCTGTTAATAAAATTCCTCCAAATGTGGGACTTTAACCGCCCACATTCTCGGTGGGGAAATTTAGGCCACGCTTTCTGGTCTCTGCCTAGGGGACCCCCCTCTCTGGGAATCAAACCCCTGCCACACTGGGACCCAAACCCAGTGTCCTCTGGAGGACTCAGGCCTCTGAGTATTCAGGGGAGCCACCCACGGTCGATGTTGATGACAAAGGGACCAGAACCCTCCTACTGCTAGTGGTAGACAACACTCCAAATTTCAATACCACTCACATTTTGCAGTACCATTAGACCACACTCTCTGTCTCTGTAGGGGACCACCATCTCTGCAATATGAAGAGGCCATGTTTTGTTGGATAGAGCCACAGGCCTGGGCATCCCTGCTGTCCCCCCCCCCCACGAGTCACACGCAGTCACCCTAACCCCATGCACTTCCCCTCCTGCTCATCATTTTCTCACCGCTGATTAATTCCCTGGTGAAACAGCAAGTGTTTCCATTCTCAGCGATAAGCGTACATATCATTGAGCGCCTCCTTAAAAAAATCCAGAGAGACTTTCAACATCTGAGAGTTTTACATTAAATTCTTAAAGTGTTACTGTGGCTGAGCTTGCAAATCATAATAGTGCTTTAAGCTCTGGTCATGCTGAATGACTGTTTTCTCTCGCACTGTTTACTGTGGGTTATTCCTGTTCCTCAGTGCTGGGGGACCTTTGTGTTTTAAACAGATGCTGTGAATTTTGCGTTATAAAATTCTTCTGACGCATACTAAATTTCCATTAAACCAAATTCCCATAATTTTCTAGACAAAATGATTTGAATACAGTTGAGACTTGGCGGCCTTTGAAAGACTGGCCGCTCACTCACGGGTGCTTTGTCATGATGAATATTCATTCGAAAGAAGTTGCAGTAGAATTAAATCTAACTCCTCCCTTGTTTCTTTCTTGCTTAGTGTATCCATGCACAAATGTCTCGTTAAATGTGCCCGTCTTGCAGTGGTAGCATACTGCTCCAAATTATTAGAATTTTAGTATGTTAGTAGGGGGTAGCACAGGCGCCTCACAGCATAGACATTGTGGGATCTCTCCCTCCCCCATGCTCTGTGATTGTCTGTGGAGTTTGCATGTTCTCCCTGTGTCTGCGTGGGTTTCCTTCAGGTGCTCCGGTTTCACTCTACAGTCCAATAACCTGCAACTAGGTTAACTGGTGTCTTTAAATGCCCTATAGTGTGTGATCTTCTGAGTTTGGGTGTTTTAGTGTTCCATTTGACAGGTCAATGTGACATGTAGGTCATCCACAGAGACAAAAGACAAATTACTAGACGCATGCACTGTAACAGTTACTCAAGGGACACCTGGCCCAGCCCCCACCATGATTTAAAAATCAGATACTCTGTATTGCAATTGCCAGTGGTACTCATGTTTCTGAGACAGAACTGAGGTTATTTTATCGTAATTTAATTTAGTCTGAATTAATTTCAGATGCTTCACCAATGGTTACAATGGGGAAGGAGTCATCTGAATTAATGGGTAACACTTTACTTGACGGGGCACAAATTCTTAGTAATAACTCAGTTACTACTTAAGTCAAGTCATGAACAAACCGGAAGCCGTTTTGCATTGCATGTTCGCTTGTTTTTCCTGTATTTTTTGTTTACAAAGTGACACTACTTGAGATAAAAGATACGTTACGAGTCATTAATGATGAACAAACATGAGATCAGTATTTCACGTGCTATTCATAACTGCTTGAGATAAACCATTTCACAATTCATTAATGACAATAACACACGATCAGTATGTAATTAAGACTTAGTTTGCGGTTGATTAATACATAAGTAATAGCATAATACTATATTGTTTGTGCCCTGTCAACATGTCAAGTATTTCAGTTTCACCAAAACTGATACTAAGTGTGGCAGCTCACTGCTGCTCCTGGAGACCCACCACCCCGCAGAGCTTGGCTTCAACATGAATGGCTCTAATATTGAGATGCTACTGAAGGGCCTATTCTCTGTATCAGGTGTTAAATTAGGGCTGCAGCTAAGCTCTGCGGGGGGGTGGGTCTCCAGGGGAAGGCCTGGGCACCCCTACACTAACCTAACAAGCAATATGCAAGCATAATTCAAAACTGATAACCAGTTTGTGAACTTTACTCTACATCTACTCTAATACGGTGACCTACTTTCCCTGAATAGAAGGCTTTTTTTCTCTTTAAATTGAAAATACCACATTCATTTTTATATTGATCCTTTCTACACTCCTGCCCAAATCCATATTTTATGGCGAGCTTCTTCACGAAACGGAGAAATAACTAAAAGCTTATTTTAACCCTAGGAACCATTAGTTATTAGAGTAATGTTTTGTCATGCAATGCACTATTTACTCGTGAGGAAAAAATCTGACAGCAGATGTTAAATGATTGCACACATCTATAACATAAAAATGTAACCATTGAATGAATCAAAGTGTTTCAAAATTAACACCTGCATTGTTCTGAGGAGCAATGAGGCTGTCTCACAAGTCTTAGTAGGCTGGGTATGACTCAATAACACTGCTAGAAATGTCAGTGCATGTTGTGTTACACGTTCAGCTTCACTGACGGTTACAAGCAAGCAAAGAGCCCCTAGTAGAGGCTGTGCATGACTTACCCTAGATCGCATTGTTTTGGTTGACAACCAACTGAAACCAATTTGCAGTTGAATAACAGATGAAATCCCATATGAATTTAAAATTTGGTTAGTTAACTGCACCGCACTACCACTACAAAAACTAAAAGGAACTACAGTCGTTTATGATAACGACCTAATAACTAGCTAATTACTGAAAAGCACTGCATTTCAAGAAAACTGACTCAGTGAAATCTTCTCATGATAAGTATTCCTGGTGGGCATCTTTAAGCGAAACAGCACACGTTGAGACAAATCTCTAGCTCAAAACTGGAGGCTTGTTTTTGTCAAGACATCCAAGACAAAAATGTTCAATTGCACTGCATGTGTGGTAAAGCATTTAAACTGTACACATGCTTTATTATTACAGTTGTCTATACGTAGATAATCTTGAAATACTTTCATTTTTTTCCTGAATGTATAGATGCAAACACATGGAGCTGCTTCAAAGAGCCGTTTTCTTTCTTTTCATGCTTGACCCCAATAATGCATTGTCCAAAATGTCCAAAATGTTTTAATAAATAGCTTTTATATCCTTATTGTCATAGATATCAGTTTTCATCATATTCAGACCTATGCGATCACATGCAATCAGAGTCTGCTCCAGTTTTTTTTTCATGGCAGTACAGTTAAAGTTAGGCCAGTATTTAAACAGGCTACGGGACACTGCAAGCCATGCAGTCTGCTGGTAAAGGGATGAAAATGCCAGGTTTAGCTATGTATGTATTAAATTGACATCAATTTAATCCACCAGTGGATGTCTCAGTGCAGTGGCCGTGTTTATGTGGTAAGAAGACTGATGGTCTTTGCAGTGTCGCTTTTCATACAGACACCAGGGACCGTTTTGAAGGTCACTGCTACGCTGTGTTCGCCCTTTTTGCATCTCTAACCCTTTTTCGGCATTTGTTGTTTCACTGAGCAGCCAAATTGCGCGGACCATGCACAGATGTGCAACTCGCTGGCGTGAGAGAAATGTACTCGCATCCTGAAACCGTTCCGTATAGGTTTCAAAGCAATGATTTCAGAGAAGAAACTTAATGAGACCCTTCAGATTATGTAATATTGCAGCTGCAGTCATCTTGCACTGCATGTGTGTTTGTTTTTCCTGTATTTCTTGTTTACATAGTGACACTTTCTTGTGCAGGTCAGACAGAAAAATCAATGTCCTAATTTACAGCGCAACAAAATAGGCGTACCAGAATCCCATGCTGACTCCTGGGAATTGAGAGACTTATACTGGGTCAAGGGCAAGATGCATAAATCAAATTCGTGCTGCAAAGAGCCAGACCACGCATGAGCCTGCACTGATGGTATGGGATTGTTTCATGTCTGTTTCATGAGTCTTTATCTATTTGAACATCATCGAGCAATAATTAAGCTAAAACTATGAATGGGTTTCCTGTTGTTGAAAGCTGAATGCTGTTACACAGTGAGACCACCAGGTTTAGGTTTATATTAATGCATTTAGAGATTTTGCATAATCTGTCGTGAACCACGCATTTTCAGGAGGCTGCTCTATCTGATTTGCAGGGGTGATGTATGTTACGTCACATTGGTGTATTTGTTTGGTTATGAATAAATCACCTTTAGGAGCAGCGTAGCTCGTAGAACCATGGGTAACTGAATTGAGTTCCTTCAAAGAGTTTATTCAATTACATTTTTAGTATATAGCAGCCCCTTTTATCCAAAAAAATACATATGTTAGGGGCAAAGAGCGAAGCTAGTGTCTCTGGAGCGAGTGGAGTTAAGGGCCTTGCTCGGTGCTAAAACTACTCTGGCCAGAGGAGGATTTAAATCTTCTGATCAGAGACACGGAGTCCTAACCCAGAGAGCCACACACCGGCCCGTTTGTACACTACAGCCACACCATACAGCAGAGACAGCTTGGTACAGTCCCGCGTTTCTGGTCCAAACCGGCAAAGCGCCTTGAACATGTCCTGTAGCTCTGTAGCACAGCCCTGTCTCCAAGTTTACACCGACAGCTGGTCAGAATTTTCAGAAATGGGAATCATGAGACTGCACATTTCCCTCTTTCTTTCTGAAAACAAAGCAGAATAATAATGGTGCATTCATAGCCCTGCTTTTTCATAGACAAAAGTCTAAAACTTTTTCTCAGGCACAAAAGTCTGTAGCCCACCATGGTAAAAATTTGCTAAAAGTGCGACAAAATCTAGACTCGACATGCTTAACCAACATTCAGTAAATCAAGTCCCGAACTCAGAAATCAAAAGCCATTCAAATGTATCTTTGGCTGTTGTGTTGTTTTCAACATATTAATTACTGGTTGTCCAAGCAGTAGAATTGTAGTATTCTATCGCAGAGCACAGAAAGGGTGCTGCTGATCTCACCAGCTAACTAAACTCTCCATGTCCCCAGGTCCTGCAAGAAACAGATGGTATGCGGTGTTTGGCAGGATTATTCATGAAATGCGTGAAACTAAAAAAGCACCACACTGGTATAGGTGATTAACAAGCTAGATTATTATTTACAGTCAAGTGTCGTTAGCCTAACATTTTTGTTAGGATTTTCTCACTTAGCAGAACATACAACATCACCATTGTTTCTCAGTACAGATAAGTATGGCAAACAATGGGCAAGCAAGTATAAGAAAGGCAAGTTTATTAAACTATAGAGCTTAAGATTAAGCTATTTATCAAGTGGCATAATGGCACTTAAAACATTAACGTAAATCAAGCTAATTTAACATCTTTGTTTGAATGAATAAACGACATACAAAAGTATAAAACATAGACATATATAAACATACTGATAATGCACTACTGAGGGCTATGAATAAGAGCAGAATCTGCTCAAGCAGAATGTTAACATTATCCAGTTCTAACTATAAGTATATTACTATGTAAAACAATGAAAGCACAATTTTCAGTTGCTATAGGAAAAGCTATAAGGTACAATCTGCCACAGACTGTGCAACTGGACTTTCTGCTAAAGCTGTCCTTTCAGAATAAGTGTTCAATAACATTTCTGCTAGAGCTACTATTTCAAAATGGGAGTTTTTTTTATCAAAAACGATGCTTTTTTCTTCATGCTAGAAAAGGACCCTCCTTAACTCATATGTTGTTAGCACTTAAGTAAGCAAATGAGAGTGAATTTATTTGTCATCTTACAAGAGCTTCCAAAATGACATCACTATGCACCGGCACAAAGCAGAAGAGGGGACCTACACCATTACTTCATATGTTTTGCTAACATACTGAGACAGTGTTACTAAATAATGGCATAGTAGAGAGGCAGGATGCGATGGAACAAGGCCGTGTTGTGCAGGCACTTTTGACGGGCAAAACCCTGACCTCACTCTGGCCATCATGATGTTCTCCTACTCAAGCATGGAGGGACTTTGTCGTCCTCTGGCTCCTTCAACCAAACTTAAGTTCAGTCATCCACAGAGGTGAATAGTTCAGGTCCAAAAAGTAAAAATCTAGACCGAGATTTTGTTTCAACCAACCAGTTGAGTATAAAGAGTCGCGGTGCTCAAGTACAAGTACTTAACTGGTCATCCATTACACTTAAACCGGCCATGCCTTCTACCCAGCTCGATACAAAATACCCTGCCTTGAAAGTAGACCTATATGCTCTAGCTTTTATCCCTTAATTGGGGAACTCATTCACTCCTAAAATGATAGTTGTTGGGTGTTAACTTTATCTGACACAGTGCATCTTTCCAGCTCATTGTAAGAATAACACTCCACCAATAGTTTTCTCTGCACAGTCAGATCTACGTTGACTTTACGCAGGTGAGCAAGACAAAGAATCAGATCATAAAAATCCTGTCATATTCAGACAAGTCAAATTACAGTGAGAAACATATATCTTATTTATTGACACCTCCGTGGTGGACCATCAATATTTAAAGCTTTTTCCGGTAGTCAACTTATTTATAGAAGAATTAGCTAACAGGCTCCCAGAAATGGAGGAGTCTTGCAGTGGTCCTGTTTGTTTAAGTGGAGTTTGGTTTATATAGGACAGCTGTTCGTTGGCTTTGCCCCAAGTTTGAAAATCACACGCTGTGGACGGAAAGGGTTTGTAGGCCTCTGTGGTGGTAGATGGTATATAATGTGCATTTTTGGGTCATTGCAGAATGAAGAGAAAAGAATTTCAGATATGAGCTCCATAATACAGTGATTTTCCTGCTCTATATAATACTCGTGTGTCCATGGCAACGGCATTGCATCAAATTAGGTTTGGAATATGACTATACCTAGGCCTCTGTGAGCCGGTTTTGTTTGCATGCCTGATGAGCATAGTCTGCATTGTGTTTGATAGTGTGATGGTGCTCTGGCTGTTGGGTCTGGGATGGAATGTGTAATAGAATGGAATATGTGAGTTTAACCAGGTCATGATGCATTCAGAGCATGCTGTCACATCATTGCTACACTCCTAACTTGGCAAGTCATACTTCCCATGCTCTTTAGTGGGGGGGGTCGTGTTTCACCTAGGATGTATCTAAATTAATTTTGGGTGTATTGCATAAATTTACATCTTTTGCTGATTCAAGAGCATTAATTTATTGTTGTTACATGGCACATTTTTGATGGCAGCGTTAGGAAAACCTTCATTAAGAATCGCTAGTGACTGATGCCCGACCTAAATGTAGCGCATGAAGGAAACTGCTTATGATACTTGAGACAATTACTTCTTCATACATCTGTTGAAGTTGGTGCCCTTGCCCAAAGTCCTGTTAAAGTTGTACACCACGTGTCAGAATAATTCAAAACAACTGCTTGACAAAAGTCAGAGATAATCATTTTCCACTGGAGGCAACTGTGTGAAAAAGGAACAGGTTTCAGATGTTGTGGATGTTTGGTCAATAGTTAACATTTCACTGCTGCCTTCTCTGTTGTGTTGGCCCGGTTCTGATGGTAAAGCTTGACTTGGGAGCTGGCACTGTCCTTTTGGCTGTGGGGTGACAGCTTTGAACTGGTACAGGTCCAAGCAAGCTAACCTCACATGGGGCTTGCAATAACTCCACCAAAACCCCAAGTCCAAAATGCGATGAAACAACAAACGCTCCTTTGTCTCCAAGACTTTTTAATCGCTGGCAGACTCAGTGATGTGAAGAAAATAATCCCTTTTTCAAAAGAGTTATCTTTTAAAGTAATTACTGTAAGTCGTGTGAGGTTTTTATAAAAGAGTTACTATGTATACTTAACTGGGATTCCCGTCCAAAATGTCATGAAAGGCATACAGTATTCTTTCTTTGCTTATGGAACTGGACATTTACTGGAGCAATTATGAATTACGTACCACGTTGTAACATGAGGGGAGTAGTTCCACTTTGGGAATTAAATTACTTGAAGATTTAATTCATCCAATCAAATATCCCACCCACGTCATTCCATTACATACGCTTGAAGCTGATTTCTCTATCTTTACAGACAGGGGTCTTTTCTAGAAGTATTTATCACAAGTGTGCTGACACTGTGTACAACTTTCACTGCTGTTTATTTTCTGAATATACAGTACGATAAAAAATGTATAGCTTCAGTCATGTCTTTGCTGATGTATCCTGGAAACCAGAATTGTTTTGTATTGTGTGTTTCTTTACTGTGGCTTGTGTTCGTAGGGACAATGATCGACAGCTGTTTTATTAGTGCCACTAGCGCAGCAGGGGATATAGTCACATCTGAATCCGCCCCCATGCCTATCCTGAGGGTGATGCGCTGTAACAGAATTGCTGGATTCATAGAATTACTCACTAGATTTTATGTAGCTTTGCACGTTGGGGGGAGCTGAACGTTTCCGCGAGGCAGCGGCCGGTACTACAGGTGGGGCTGCAGCCATATGGCGGTCTTCACTGCGGATTTTCCCCAAGCTGCAGCGCAGGGTGAGCGGCGGGGTGCTTTAATTCGCCTTGTCTGAGAAATGGGCTTTAGCAGGAACCGAGATTCAGGTCATCTCTTCTTTCAGGAGGGAACAGTGCCTCCGTTTTTGACACTCCTTCCATCTCAAAACTAACTGCGCTTGCATACAATGTATTCAAAACTAATTGTAGGTGATTGGCAAGTATCACTCCAAGAATAAGAACATTATGGAAGTCCCCTTCAGGTGCTTGGTTTTATGGAACGATGATGATGATGATGAAGAAGATGATTTATATCGAGTAGTGCACAACAGAAAATGAATACACCCACATCTGCATATTTTTCTAAGGCAACTTATTTTGCATGGTTACATCAACTCTAATATGTTAAAACAACCAAGGTTTTGCATAACACCCACAAATCTCGTGATCAGCTGCAGCTTGATTTGTAACTTTAGCCGTGGGTTCGGTCCCATTATGGGTTTCAGTGCAGCGTGCATTTTTAATAATCCTTGAAAACTATGAGATAATTGGTGAAATCACTGGTTTTAACATGCAAGTTGGACTGACAGCTCATGCGCCGTAGCTCTTTGGCACTGGAATTTTCCATCCCTGTTCCATTTTCCACTCCCTGTTCCAGTTCCATGCTATAAACTCTCTTTGTTCTTTATCATGTTACTTCTAAGACCTTAAAAGACCTCTTTAAAAATTTTATTGCTGACTTAGAAACCCGTCTCTTCATATTATTTCTCCTTGAAAGAATAGACGCCAGGTGAAATTAAACAAAATAAATTATCACACAGAAATGTTAATTGACAAAACTCTATCTATCATTCATCTTCATAACTACTGAACCCATGCAGTGTTGTCGGACTGGAGTATCCTGTACAGGGTGCCAGTCTGTTTACGGGCACAGGCACACAATCGTACAAACACCAGTTCAATTAACTGCAGGCTTCTGTGGCGCTTCTCCACTGCCACCAAGAACTGAGCCGTACCCGAGCCATACAGTGAACTTGCAGTTTTCCATTGTAAAGTATGCAAGCTGTACCCGCACTGACATAGCAGGGCCAAAAGTGTGACCAAACTGAGCTGGCTACGTCACCACCAATACCGGTGTTTTGTGCATGGATTACATGAAGGAAAAAGGGTATATTATATATATTATTCATTATTAGTGGCATCGCACATCGGTCTCCAAACCCTGCAATGCCATTACAGAACCAACCCTTCTGCAGTGGAAAACCAAAGCGAGCTGGAACCGTGCTGTGACTGGTTTCTCTTCATGGTACAGCTTAGGTCCTGTATGCCAGTGGAAAAGCGGCAATATTTTGGACTACAGGACGAAACCGATGCAATCATGGCAAAGGACATGCAAACTGCACACATGTAGAGTAGCTGGGGGCAAGAACAGCGCACCCCAGAGATGGGAGCTGCAGTGCAAACTGTTACGCCACTGTTACCCCGACTAATAATAGCACACA
The DNA here is from genome assembly GCA_026777985.1 of Mormyrops attenuatus. Lineage (NCBI taxonomy): Eukaryota > Metazoa > Chordata > Actinopteri > Osteoglossiformes > Mormyridae > Mormyrops > Mormyrops attenuatus. The sequence continues at coordinate 18,484,563 of JAODKC010000130.1, forward strand.
AAGAATTCTTTCGTGCTAACTGCCGAATAGGGAAGACTTTAAATTCCCATTATCCAATTGTACTCAATGTAATCAAATGATTTTGTACATTCAGCAGGCCTGATATATTCCTTTCATCATCAAAGTATACAAACTTGATTTGTATAAATTTGATTTATGCCATTTTAAGTGATTTTAATGCTCATTAACACATTACCTCATTTTCCTCACGCTTCATACACCTTGATATCGCAAACACAGAGGCATCAGTTTCAGTGATGCGGCCCGGTTCTCTGCGTACTGTACTGTACCAGAGCCCGGGGTTGTCAGGCTGACCGTGTCTGGCTGTTCTTAAAAGTGCTTAGAGTTTATGTGACTGAGAAAGACCATATTCTCCAAAATACACCAGTGCAAGCATTCAATTTAAAACCGGAATGATAACTGTTTTCAGTTAATTAGGTTACTAAGTCGAATATGATACATCCTCTGTAAAGCTTTAAAACTTGCCAATCACTTGTTCATACAGCATCAAGCAACAGTAACCTGTTAGTAATCACTAACATTCAGTATTACGTTTTTTTCTACTCGTGCTTGGAATCTTGCATTTGGTTAATAATTAATAATTTCCTGATTGTGTGTAGATCAAATGTACTTATTTTCAGGCTTAAAATCATACAATTACAAGGAAGTAATTTTGATTAAGTTGTGTGACCCAATACCATTTCTCTGTGAGGAGCTGTAACACAAAAAAGTGCAGAAAAAAGCTATTTTTGCTTTTCATAGTACTGGCTCATGTGTGTACAAAAGATTTTTCTAATAAAATCGGATGAACCGTAGTGAATACTTGCATGGTTGAAAATGTGTGTGAAGTTGCTCTCCTAAAGAATCACAGCTGTAGCTTGCTTTATGTACTGGAAGTCTATCCGTTTTATGTTGAGTGAGCAAATAGACTGAGTGCATTAGCTTTTCATTCTTGTCAGGGTGCCTGTTTTTCCCTTTTTATTTCCTCTGGCCTTCACAGCCAGAGCCTCTGAGGTGATTGTCACAGAGGACTGGGCTCTCAGACCAGATGTGGATGAAGTTATCCATGTTCTTTTTGCCTGCCACTGAAAACAAGCGTTTTTTTATTTAGAATTTTAAGTAGAATTTGCGTTTCAAAATTCACATCCCACTGTGCCGAGGTCCAGGGCAGGAGCCAGGAAACACTAGAGGGATGATATCTCCCAGCTGGCTTGGGAACACCTGGGATTCCCCCAGAAGGAGCTGTAGTCTGTCGCCTTGGAGAGAGAAGCTTGGAATGACCTCCAAGGTATGCTGCTACGACAACCGTCTCCAGGGGAAATGGCCAGTTTATCAATACGTGTACTTGACCATACTTGTGTTCTCGTCTACCTGCTTTGTGTAATCTTCCATTGCCGATACTAAAAACAGACATACAGAGGACGGTAAAAATCCCCCAAATGTCGCTCTTGCCCCGCCTAGAATATCAAGGATACATTGGTAGCATCCTTGACAAACCAGACCAATCACATGATTCAATGCACCCTAAGCTCACTTTCAGGAGGACAACAAGCACAATCTTTGCGTTTTTGGAATTGAGAACCACTCATGGACTGATGATGGAACATGAACGTCAGAATTCTCAGATCTTAGAAACTGTTTGCTAAGTCACTAAAAATGAAAATGCCCTTTGAGACGTCACCGTTTATGAGCTGATCTGGACCCTCTAAAGGTACAGTGATGTGCGTTGACTGGTGTAGTTAAGCACCCCCTGTTGTTCCCCACTAAGGAGGGACAAGGAGACTCTGAAGGAGAAGCTTAGAGCAGGACCTGCAGGAGTCACAGCGGAAATGGAGCTCATTTTGCATCCATCATCTAAGAAAGCGAAACAACAGTGAATATTTTGAGTGTTTGCTTATGAAGGCTCTTCAAAACTTTACCCGGGACACTTCTTGTTACAGTTGTCCTAGTGACTGCAAATTTTTTGAATGGAAGCTTTAAAGAGGTAACTTAGGGCAGGTGATTCCAGTTGTGGAGTAACTGTCATGATTTCAACTTTTATTCCTCTCTCCAATCCTAAATCAGCTTTGTAGATTAACTTTTACACTCAATAGTATGGGAGCTGGTTTCGTAGAGCGGTCAGGGAAGTCTGCAGGATTTGGGCTCACAGGAAACTGAAGGCACCCATTTCATAAGGACCCCCTGAATATTACTTTGCAGAATTTCGAGTTCCACGTCAATCTGTTCCCATTTCGTTATCCTGTGAAGTAGACATTGCATGTCTTCACAGAATGATGTGACTGCGATGCCAATATCCTATCTGAAATGTTTCACTTTCCCCTCTTATTTGTGTCATTTCTTGACTGAAGTTCTAGTATGTTTTGGCAAAATGCTGAATGAACTCAGTTAGGTCATTCTTAGCTACACCGCCTCACACCTCCAGGGCTGTGACTCTGATTCTTATCCCTGGATGCAATTGTTTGCACGTTTTCCCAGTTTGCGTGTGGCGTTCCCATTTGGGCATTCTGATTGTCTCCCACAGTCCAAAACCATGTGGTTAGTCTTTCAAAATTGCCCTCGGGTGGGATAGTGTGTTTTCCTTGTGACAGGCATCCCATAAACAGCATCCTCTACCTTGTGCTGGCTGCTTCCTGGGCTTCCAGGCTGACCATGACCTTATTTTAGAAAATGAATGAGGGTGATATGTACTTTGTTTGTTAACCACTGGCCACCATCAGATTACAGTTAGCTCACGGCTATACTTGACCAGAAAAACTTGACCAGAGATGAGCGAAAGGAAGAAAACATACTGATATTCAGCTCAGCGTGGGTGTCTGCAGGTGTCTGAGAACCTTCCCTCTGCCATACATCTGTGTTAGGAGCTCATTTATGCAGCAGCGATTAGTGAATCCTGAGGGCCCCAAAACTGCAGAGTCCTGCATGCGTTAATCATCCTTCGCGTTGGTCAGCCAAATGCCACATGTCACTGTGGCTGAATTCAGCTGCTCCCCATTCAGGGGTCTCAGATAGATGACCATCGGGACCCTCTCTCCGCTCTCCTCGGACCACCGATGCTGAATTCCAGATGTCTAGACCGAGTGGGGGCCGGTGGGGGGGGGGGGGGGGGGGGGGGGGGGGGGGGGGGGGGGGGGGGGGGGGGGGGGGGGGGGGGGGGGG
>JAODKC010000130.1:18487818-18537300 GCA_026777985.1 Mormyrops attenuatus
ACTCATTTAACATTTATTAAGCATACAAACTCAATATTCTTTGCTAACAAATACACTTACAGTATGTTCACCATTTGGAGGATGGCAGCTTTTAATGAGATTTTGCCGCACGGCCGACCTGAATTTGATAAACTGAAGAGCCAGTCAGACCAGCAGAATAAAAAAAAAGGTTTAAGCATGTTTAGTGAAAAAAATCCAATGATTATGATAAAATGTGAAGGATCACTTGCTTCCAAATGGAGGCCCATCTAGCCATCTTCCAACCAGTAACCAGTTATCCAGTATAATGTGTGTTTGTGGGGGGGGGGGGGCAACAGAGGGCAGAGGAACAGCCCGACTGAACCAAAGTCAAGCACCCCATTATTCGCAGTATTAATAGGATGGCTCACTGCCCCCCCCCCCCCCAGCCCTATAAGTGGCCGCACTTTGAATTCACGTTCTGTGTGTGTGAGTGTGTGTGTGTGTGTGTGTGTGTGTGTGACCCTGCAGCGTGTTGAGGGGGGGCCTGCAGGCTGCATATCATTAGGTAAGATATAACAGTGATCATTATCTGTAAAAAAAACGTTCCAAAACAGGAACCCAGTATAGTGTTTGGATGAAACACAATTGAATGAAGTATATGAAATATAAGTGTAGACTAGACTACTACAAATGGGTTAGATTAGGCTAACTAACGTTTCCCATAACACCATTAATTAAAAAATTAACAGCTTATGAAGGGGTTATCAATAATATTGTCCATAGAAACATCTCAAAGCCAAACTCCAGCCCAGCCCCAGGTCCTGGACTTCACTAATTTTCAGGCCCTGGCTACAGTCCTGGCTGTATCTGAGCATGAACCTTTTATATCCCTTGTCAGTCTTGACTGTCTCAGTGCACAGCAGCTGCTCTCTATGGGTGTAATAGTTTTCCCGATTCACTTTTCTCTCTGCTTTCACTGTAAATTCAGCTCTCTCTTTGTCTCTTTGTCTCCCCATCTGTGCTGTAATGAATTCCACGCTCTTAAATCGCCTTCTCAGCAATGGGACACGTCTCCCTGCTGCTCTGAGGACGGTCCCCATTGGACCCCTTGGTCATCGCCGCAGGCAGTAAGAATGCAGGCCAATCTGAAAACTTGTGTCTCACCGTGGCCCCGCCCAGCCTCCCCGCTGATTTAGCCAGCCAATGGTAATTCATCACTCCCTTGGTGAGCGGAAAATTGACCGTGACTGACACAGAAAGCCTGCATACTTGATGCCCCCCAGGTCCTGGGGGTGCGGGGAGATCCAGGGATTGGACAGGGTGTTAAGCAGTCTTTCACTTCCACTGAACACAAGGTTCAGCAGTTGTTTTAACTGCTTAATGCTGTTTAGTTATGTGTGTTAAAGTGGTTAGCTACGGTCGGGATTAGCCAACCGGGAAGAAATTTAAAGAAATTGCTCCTTTTTCCATTTCTTTTACTACTATAAGGTAGGACATCTGTATAGCTGATATTGTAATGTTGATTTCCTTTAGTGGTGCCTAAGACACTCCTCCAGGGTTTCCGGTTCGATTCTTAGAGCTGTGTGGGTATGGTATGTAATCTTTGCCTGTTTTTGTGCTCTAGTTTCCTCTTGTAGTCTTACATTTTATGCAGTTCAGTTTCTCTAAACTGTTTGTGACGGACTGGCATCCTGTCCACGGTGTCCCCTGCATTGTTTCTCATGTTGACTCGTGACAAAATACTGGATAAGCCACTTTGGAAGATAGACAGTCGTCTTCATACAGAACAAAATCTCAATCTGTTATCATCTTGGTTATGCTGATAATGCAACTATATTGGACACAAATGTCAACAAGCACATTGCTTCAAAAGCATCTTGAATTCGAAAGCCAAGGTTGAATGAGACATTTCACATAGTAGTATGAAATAGACTTATGTCCATGTTTCACACTGGCATGCATTTATGGACCATAAAATGGGACACTTTGTCCTGCCTGTTAGATTTTAAATTAATACTCGTAGCTAAATCCTATGGTTGCTTAAAAAAATTTCTATACCTCCCATCTGTAAGTGTAGAATGGTGGAAAAGAACTGCGGAATCAGTCCCCTGGAGCGGAGCAACTGAAATGATCAGCTGAGTGTTTATGGTCTTTCAATGGCTGGAGAATGAACCGGGCATTTCAGCTCTCACCTGACACAAAACGTGAGGTTCCAACTCCCCGGATATTCTCTGGCCAGCTGGGTTTTCTGCCGGTGGCTGATATCACCCCAGTAACCATCATCATGGCAGTTCATCATCCCTTGATAGCTGCAACTCTCTGTCCTCCATTCTCTACCCTGTGGTCACAGCTGGGCCCACCTACCGCTCCAGCACCAGCCTCAGCCCCCGTCTAACAGCAAGGAAGCTGACAGGGAACAAGGCCAGTCTGGTTACAACCAATCAGACTCCTTATGTGTGAGCTAATTGGTCCCTCTTATATCAATGTCACTTACTGACAGCCCAGTGGCACCTCGTGATTTATGAGGCAGCCCCCAGTTATGGCAACAACTAAACAGCCACGCCTAATAAAGCAGAATCACAGCTTTGAGATCATGGTATGGTGTGCGGTGGGGGGTGGGGTGCTGGTGGATGATGACGATGATGTAACCCAAACTTGCCCAGGGAAGGATCCAGTTGCAGCCGACTGCATGAGAACTGCCTTAATGGACGCGAGTCTGCAGGGTCACTGTGCACAATATTGGATAAAACCATCATTTGTAAAGAAACAATATTTTCCTCAAGGTGATGCGGGACGATCCAGCCTCCAGTTTCCCTCCCACCTGTGCAGAAATGAAGAGGTGATTCATTTATCCAGACAAGATTAAGGAACTACGTGAACTTTTTTGACCTCTTCCGAAAGAAGCCAAGCGTGAGGAACATTTTTATCATGGACCATTAAACTTCGGTCAGTGCGTAGTAATTGTGGACGTGTTCTTCTTGCTTAGATTACAGTTTTTATCAGGGTTTGCATTACAGGATAGCTGAGTACTGAAGGGTCTATCAGCAGAGCCCTGCTCTGGACCTGAACCTTTGACCTTTTGTGCAGTTTCATCGCTTTCTTGCTCCCTGCCGCTCTCACAGCGCTGAGCCTGTTTCTCATTTTCTAAATGAGCAAAAAAGAAATAATAGGAAGTTAATCCTTTCTGTGGCTGGAAATTTTACGTCTTGAGTATCTCCCCCAATTTCTGTCCCAATAATATAAGGATTAAACATAAAGCTGAAGCAACATCTCAGCCTGAACTCCACCGACCCACTGTGGGCCAGCATTCCAGACGTGTCACCATGCCCACAATTCCCTCACAATTTCCTCAAGCGCCTTGTAGACTTGCCTGCGGTGGGACCTGTGGCTCAGGGCAGTATTGTTTCGGTTGCCCCATATTTAGACACCATGGACACTCATTTTCATCAAGGTGCAATTTTCGCGGTCCCAGAATGAGCTGCACCAAAAATGCAAGCGTTACCGGGGCAGAACTGCCTGCATCCCTTTGTCGGTGAAAAGTGCATCCCCCCCTCCCCCGCCCGCTCAGCAGGGACAGCAGGTGGCCGCATTATTCACAAGTCCATGGCGCTGGAGATCTAGGAAGGAAGTAGGAGGGAGGGGGCAGGGCAGTGGGCATGCAATCATGCTGATTGACTCCTCCCCCCAGCCTGCAAACTTTGGCCATGACACTGGCCAAGTTTCCATAGTGTTTCAAACGCACCATTCTTTGCCCAGGACTAGAATGTATCCTATGTGTATTTATAGATGTAAATATGCATGCAGTTTATTATTATTATTACCGTTGTTGTTATCGTTGTTGTTCCATCTCGACTGTTCAAAATATGGTATTTTCTGTTGTGGGTTCCTATTTATGTTTTCCTGTTTAAAAGCAATCATATAATTATATTTACATTATGATTATATTTAAATTACATTTACAGCAGTTTGTTACTCCATGACTAAAGCACCCAAATCGTTTTCTTGACGTCCTTTTTTTTCCATGGATGGAATTACACTGAAAGAGTGGCTTTGATGTTGAATGTTGCGTGTCAGTCAGGCCCATTTTCTGACTGGCAAAGGCAACCTTTCAGCACTATACTCCGCTGTATTAGAGTGTTCTGTCCAACCAAAACACTTTGAACTTTTTGCCAGTGTCATGGTATAATTGTCCATCCGTCCATCTTCCATAACAGGCTCATTGTAAAGGCAGTGTATTGAAAAGGCAGCTGTAGAATGAAATTCCCATAAAGTTTCTTAATTTTTTATGGGCTCATTTTTTTCCCTGAAATCCCCTTTTGTCAGGCATAATTATTATAATAAATACGGCAGTATTAGTTACCCTTCTTATACATCTTATACACATATATAAACATTTCAGGTTCGTAAGACTAGAAAGATTCAAAGGTAGATAAATACAAATTTTTATGATTTCAAACGAGTTTCTACTGGCTAGTCTTCCATGTAATCTGAGGGCTGTTAGCAATCCATATTCTAACCGGTTATTCTGATCAGAGGCCATGGGGGTGGCCTGAAGCCCCTCCCATGCAGCACAAGGCACGAGGCTGGGGTACACCCTGGACAGGATGCCAATATCACGGGGCACAAATACTACAGGCAGTTAGGGATGCAACTGCACCTCTTTGGACTGCAGGAGGAAAACTGTTCACCACTCGGGGGGGAGGGGGGGGGTTGTTAAATAATATTTATTTAGGGGCTAATACACACATGATTATTGGTCAAATGATAAATATTGAGTATGCGAATCAAACCTCTGAATGGTCCCTTCCACAGATCCAGAGTCTCAGAGAAAGCGCACTGTGCAGAATGTCCTCGACCTCAGACAGAACTTGGAAGATACCATGTCCAGTCTCCGGGGGTCGCAGCTCAGCCAAAGGTGAGTTGAATATTTTGCTTCAAAGGTCATGCAGAAAACCCATCTGCACTCCACTGATGAAATAGCATTTTTATTTTCTCATCCCATCGCTGTTTCCCACGGGTCTGCATGCCATCCCTCCTGGAGCGATTTTTATAGATACCTGCTAAAGCAATTCGAGTTAAGTGCACCCCTCGGGGCATATTTTGTGACAGACCTCTTTCTGCAGCATGCCATCTGCTGCCCTTGCAGCTTAGCACCTGTGTACACTTGTGACACACTGCTGCACATCTAAGCATGCATTTAAATCTGCCTGTAATGCAGCAAAGCAATACTGCAGCACAGTGTTTCTCAATCCGGTCAACTCACAGGCAGTCCATGTTTTTGTTGATTCATTTTCTGACTGGTAAATGTCATATATTATTCTGTTTATACATTGCAAATGGAAAGATTTCACTTCAGAAAATCATCTGATTTCTGCAAAGTTCTTTTCGTCTTTTTGTATGTAATATCCTTTGGGTTGGGTGACCTTTTTCTGTCTGGAAACTTGAGGTACTAAGTAAATGCACAGTGCTGGGCTTTACCAGAGCTGTGTTTGAGCTTTGGGCCCAGTGCAGTGCGTCTTGTCGAGAATGAGTGCTGTTTACATTAAGACACATGTGGCTGGAAGCATCCATACCATTAACCCAGTGCGTTTGTGCTGTCTGCTTGCGCTCTCACACCAGTGCACACGCACGCATCAAAGTCACTCTGAATTATTCATTGGTGTGAATGTTTGCTCTTGTTTTGCTGCTGGTTAAACCCTGAATGGTGTGTTGTACTGTAAAAAAAACTCACCTCTCTGTTGTAGTAAAGTCATTAGAAAGAGGCTATGTTGAGGCACTTATTTTGTAGGCCCCACAATCCCCTTCCTGCATCTTTTCAAGTCACAGAGCAGGCTTGGCCTGGCCAGGGTCACCAGCCTGTATCGCAGGTGGATCCTCCCTTTGATCTTCAGGCTGGGCCTCCAATGCCATTCTTTGTGATTTCTGCAGCTCAATGCGCAGCGGCTCTCCACCACATGGTGCTACTCGCTCATCAGACCGGCCAGCTTAGGAGACCAATAGCACCCCAGCAGCATCACTAATCTACTCCCAACACACTGATTGCTCTCTTTGGCCCTGCTTCCTGCCCCCCGAAAGGGCAGCTCTTGGCAGTTACCCCCATCCCGTCGAGGCCCTCCAGGTTAACACAGGCTGCCAAAAATTACCCTCTGGCCCTATTTGCTGAGAGATCAGTAGATTGAGACATTGGGTGACCCTTCCTCTTCATTTTCAATAAAGGTCTAAATATTCTCAAATCATGCGTTCCACTAAAACCCAGCTGGGACATTGTAAAATATCATAGTTTTTCAGAGAATGGTTCATTTCATAAATATGAAGATATCAATTTTTCTGTGCTTATGGGATGAGGTGGTACCTCCATGTAAACAGTGTGTCGATTTTGGGTCCCCCATGCTTAAATTGCTTAGAGCCATCTTTACTGCATCGGGATCTCCTGTATACCAAACGTGGTGCACCTGCCATCTCCTCAAACTGCAAGGCTAATAAGACGATGCTGCAGTTTTCTGCTTAACCTGCCTTAAGGACGTCAGATTGAGGGATTTCTTTCTGATGGACAAATCTGTCCTAATCAAATGGTTTTAGGACTTTCAAAATGTCCCTGTTCGCTGCTACAAACTGACATCCTTCTCTCGACAGTCTCACCTCCATGTGACTTTGTCATTACTCTTTCATTAGTCTTATCTCATTTTTAATTGCTAACAGTGATGACCCAGTAAAATCACGCTGTTTATTTTTATAGACATCTTCAACACTGCAAATTACATGTCATACTAAAATATCACCAATATCGGAATTTGTAAAGACAAAAAATTCTTCCTGTACCTATTACACAGTAATTGCCTTTCATCTCTAACTGACTATTCAATGCTATTTAAAAAAATCAGAGTAACGCTATTAATGGTTGGATATGCCTAAGTTTAATTCTGAGTAAACTGGTGTAGTTCTGGGCTGGGCAGTCATTTTTCCCCATCAGATGTATGGGAATGGTGCAGGAAGGCATGTGTGGTTCGTATCCTGGGGGTATCTTCGGTTGTGTAGCAATAGCAGGAAGTAGGGAGATGTGCAAACAGTTCTGCACCCGCTTGGTTCCTTAGAGAACGTGGTGGCAGATATGCCCTCTCATGGGAAAGGACAACTTCTGAATGCTGGTGTGCAAATCCAGTACTTCCTCACCATCATAGTGAATCCACTTCTTGTTTGTATTTCAGCTCTGGTGTTTCATTCAGTATGATAACATCAGTATACAGGGCAACTATTCACTAAATGGCCAAACATATGTGGACACCAGCCTCTCATTCTGAAACCAAGGGTATTAATATGGAGTTAGGCTGCTCTTTGTTGCTCTTAATTGCATCCACTCTTCTGGGAAGGCTTCGCGTCAGATGTTGGAATGTTCCAGGTGGCATTTGCTGCCTTTCGGGTTCGGTACAGATGTTAGGTGTTCAACCACTTTGCACCAGGACATGTTTCTACACATTTACACTTTACAGTCACGACACTTGCAGTTGAGCAGAGCAGCTCTAGCAGGGCAGAAATGCAGCAAACTGACTTGCTGGATAGATGGCATCTTAGGGTGGTGCCAAGCGCTAAGTCACTAACCTTTTCTGTAATGAGTCAGTTCCTTTAATTAGTAGAGAAGTTAATGATGTACTTTTGGCCATATGGTGTAGATTAGATTTTTCAGCAAAAAGATTTTTCCATTTTTAACTATATGTGTTTGAATCCAGGGTGAAAAAGTTCAGTTAGTGAGGGTACAGCATTCTCTCAAATTTACATTTGTGTGGCATACACCACAAATCTACGCTATATATACCTGGAATGCCAGAAACAACCTGTGAATAAACATGAACGCTGATGGTGACCTGACTCTGCTTCATGAGACAGATGGTGGCCCCTCCTACATCTCAGAGGAACTGCTGTGACTCCAGACATCAGCAGGCTTGACTGGGCTGGTTTAGGTGCTACTTGGGGGGGGCGGGGTGGTTCCTGAAAATACAGGGACCTTGGGTGCCTTATCTGTCGCCATGGCTGCGTATCAGTGGCAGGTGGTGTCCTTCCTGTATAACCTGGATTAGCGATAGCGTGGTCACAAGGTCACGCCTCGCGAGAGAAGTGACCACCTGAACTACTGCAGCTAATGTTTCCCACACAAATGGCATGATGTGAAAACTGCTCTGTGCTGCATGTCTGATAAAAGGATAAAATGTGGAGGTATTTACAGCATTTAGCAGACGCTCTTATTCAGAGCGACTTACATTTTTCGCAATTCAGGGACAGTCCCCCAGGAGCAAAGTGGAGTTAAGGGTCCTGCTCAGGGACCCAATGATGGTAGTCATAACCGCTAGACCACCAACACCACCAGTATTTACTTGTTTGTTTGATTTTATCCAACAAGACTGACAATGGGGGGAAGGGTTATTATTTACCCAAATACCCCTATTATGCTGGACAGATCAATTACAGGTTGATCGAACGGAGATATCTGTTTCAAAGAGGGAGATATTGGGGCATTTTATTTTGTGCCAAGATCTTTCATTGAGGAAGATCGTCTGTGTGCAGTAAGCCCATTGGCCTCAGGTTAGCGACTGTACTAATGAGGTTAGGGAGTTTTCAAAAACTTTGTCATATTTTTGTGCTTTGCTCGTCCTGCCCTGGGATGGCGTTTGTTGACTAAAGGTGACCGTTATGAGCCCAGATTCCTCGTCCTTGAATAAATTCTGCTGAAATCTTGAACAAAAATGTTGGAGACAATTCTTTATTGTTCTTCTCAAGCACTGGAAGTGAGACACGTTATGACATATCTGGGTTCTGTTCTGTTCTCAGTCACTTAGCTTTGAATGATAATTTAGATCTGGAAAAAAATCTGCGGAAAATTACATGTTTCACATAAAAAATGAGACGTTAGCAGTCCCGGAAATGTTGTTTTTATTTCTCTAGAGATTTCTGGCAGAAGAGGTGGGTTTTTCAGATGTGTATGTTAGACTGAAGTGATTTTTGTGACTGATCACAGACTCACTCCCCACATGTTGAAAGGAGCTGCCCCCCTCCCCCATCTAACGGCCACGTTCTGTATCGCCGCAGCTGCCTGGAGAGCAGCGTGGGTTACGACAGCGACGACACCAACGCCCGCAGCATCTCCAGCATGTCCAACCGCTCGTCGCCGCTCTCCTGGCGCTACGGCCAATCCAGCCCGCGCCTGCAAGCGGGCGACGCCCCCTCCTCTACTGGAGGGGGTTACCATGGCGGCTCGGGGGCGGGACAGTACGCCTCCCACACCATGCCTATGCGCAGCCCCAGCCGACTCAGCCATGTCTCCCGCATCGAGCTCGTCGAGAGCCTGGACGCGGACGACGGCGGCGACGTGAAGGCCGGCTACCTCAGTGACAGCGACCTGTTGAGCAAGAGCCTGCATGATGATGAAGATGATGACCTGGCCAACGGGTGAGGGACCCCCCTCTCTCTGCCTGCATATACACTATATCAATGTATACAGTACATATTACCTCGTACAAGCCCTTTGTTTCATTCCTGCAAGCGCCGTGTCAGTCACATGACCCGCGGAGGTGGGAAATCTGTCTTTTTCCAAGCATAGCAGACATAACAGATGCAGTGGGATCGTGCTTCTGTGAGGAGAGGGAAGATGGAACACCATTAACCTACACTAAGCTACAAATATGTGGTCTTAGTAATTTCACGCTCTCTAAAAACCTGTCAGTCACAGTAGCTATCAAATGAAACGATAAAATTGGGTCTTATCTGAGCATAACCAGACATAACATGCTGTTGTTTGGGTACAGTGGAAAAAAATTCTTTAGACCAGTGTTTCCCAATCTGGTCCTCAGAGACCCACAGACAGACTGTCGGGCAGGGAGCTCAGAGGGCAAAAACATGGACTGACTGTGGGTCCCCGAGGACCGGATTGGGAAACACTGCTTTAGATTGTACTATACTAAACACATGCTATGTACATGTACCAGAGGAGTGCTGTGTGGCGCTGCGCCTGTGATCAGAAGGTGCCAGGTTCCAATCCAAAATGCCTGATAAGTAAGTCAAATGCAATTTGGTATTTGTCACATTATCAAGCAGGTGTTACATACTTTTACAGTATGGTGAGGGGGATTACGTCAAGGTTGCCCCAGCGCGAAACCTGAGCAGGTACAGCTCTGATGTGGAGATTTCTGAAAGCCTTGCTTTCTTATTGCTCCAGACAGGTGAAGGCAGATGTTTGAGAGTAAAGTTAAAAACCCCCTTTAGTTTCTGAGGATGGATCTTCCGTACATTTCTCGGTTTTGCACTGCTGTTCCTGGGATGGTGCTTGTAGTGTTTTCACGGTGAAAAGTGACCTTGGAAATGATGACAGCCGACATTCGAAGGTGCCCCTGGATTGGTGGGCCGGCTTATAAATAAACACATGCACTTGAGGCACTGACTGACAGCCTGTTAATGCACTTAAGCAGCCCATCGTCATAACCTACACTGACGGACTCGGGGGGGGGAACGAATGTAAGCCCATTCCCAGCCCTGGCCGCCCCACGGGGAATTTCTGTGTTCGCTTTGTTTGGAAACGTGACCAACCTTCGATCGGCATGCCCAGCAGGTAATATGCCCTTCTAAGGCATAAAATGCAGACGGATGATGTAAGAAAGCAGACTCCTGGGATTTCCTTTGTGGTAAATTCTGAAGAAAAAATGGAAGCCAAGTCTGCTCTTTCCTAGATGATATCAGCGTCATATCAGGTCACAGGGACGCATGACCAGTCAGTTGGGGGCCGTGCGCATTCCACTTCAGAAGCAGGGATGCTCCTGGCCCCCCCAATTCAGAGGAGGCATGACTGGAGACGAGCAGCTGTGAGCTGCCTGGCCAAACTGTAGAAATGATCCTATACACATTGTTTGTTGCAAGGTGCAGTATGTCCCTCAATGTGTGCCCTTCATAGTCATCTCTGTGGTATGATGGGGGGGGGGACTGTCAGAATGTTGAAAGTAGCTCCACAGCATGCTGTAACACACCATTCAGCTCCTCAGCTGATGACCACAAAGGCCCCAGGCATGTGTCTTGTTCTTAACTTGCTTTCCCATCTGTCCGTATCTGTGAAATGGCACCTCACACTTACACATTCAGTTGCTGATGTTGTTTTAATCCATTCATCTTTCATAAGCACTGACAGTACAGGGTCATGGTGGGCCTGGAGCCTACCCCAGGAGATACAGGGCACGAGGCAGGGACACCCTGGGCGGGATGCCAGTCTATCACAGGGGACAAGGCAGGGGACACCCAGGGCGGGGTGCCAGTCCATCGCAGGGCACAAGGCAGGGGACACCCAGGGCGGGGTGCCAGTCCATCGCAGGACTCATGGCTGGGGTCACCCTGGATGGGATGCCAGTCCTTCACAGGGCCCAGAGCAGGGCACACCCTGGATGAGATGCCAGTCCATCACAGGACACAGAGCAGGGGTCACCCTGGATGGGATGCCAGTCCATCACAGGACACAAAGCAGTGGACACCCTGGGTGGGATGCCGGTCCATCACAGGACTCATGGCTGGGGTCACCCTGGATGGGATGCCAGTCCATCACAGGGCACAGAGCAGGGGACACCCTGGATGGGGTGCCAGTCCATCACAGGACAAATAACTGGGGTCACCCTCGATGGGATGCCAGTCCATTACAGGGCACAGAGCAGGGGACATCTTGGATGGGATGCCAGTCCATCACAGGACACATGGCTGGGGTCACCCTGGATGGGATGCCAGTCCATCACAGGACTCATGGCTGGGGTCACCCTGGATGGGATGCCAGTCCATCACAGGGCACAGAGCAGGGGACATCTTGGATGGGATGCCAGTCCATCACAGGACACATGGCTGGGGTCACCCTGGATGGGATGCCAGTCCATCACAGGACTCATGGCTGGGGTCACCCTGGATGGCATCGCAAGTCTTTGTTTGGCCCATAGCCAGTTGTAGATGTGAGCCAACTAGTTTTCATTTGGTTAGTGATGACAAAAACGAAAGAATTGAATCCTATGGCCCGGGCTAAACATCGCCTGTGAAAGTGACAAGCGAATGCATCCTTTGTTTGCTCTCCACTTAGTGCAGCTTGAAAGGTGTGAACCTCAGCGGTGCTCAGTCACGGTAACCGTCAGCGACTCTGGGTGCCCCTGAGCGAGGTCTGTCCTGGCTGGTGGGGGCCTCGCTGACCTGGGCCAGTCCTTTGAGGTTGTGCTTGTTGTGGCTTTGCAGCTCTGTGTGAAGCTTTCGAAATACCTGCAGTTTAGCTCTTGTCCTGACAAAGGGGCCACGTCGGGGGAGAAGGACGAAGATCAGAGGATGAGAGAGAACAAGATGTAGATCTAGGCTGCTTCAGTCTCCAGAGCTGTCATCCTGACATTGTAATCTCCACACACAAGCAAACTTATGCGTATTTAATGGAAATGTCAACCAGGGTGAAAGTGTAATACTCTAAATCCTTTAGATTTAGTGTTGCAAAGATGTGAAGACACATTTCTGGTCATTATGGATGTCTGCTGAGCTAAACAGAAGCACAGGCCTAGATTACGAGTGTTCTGCCACTGTCCACTCAGCCGTCACACTCAACGTTATGAAATCGTAGAATTGAAGTGCGAGAATGTGTCCATATTCCAAACTGAGTGTGACGTAATTGTAGGGGTTGTAATTGTGGGCTGGCGAACCGCTGATGTTTGGACAAACTCCAGAAAGACGTCCGATAGCTTTGCAGCTCTCCAGGCAGGAGAAACTGCTAATTCACTGCAGCTCTCCAAGGGCACTGAGGAACCGAGGCTCAACTGTTCATTAGACACCAGTAGTGAATGCAAGAGCAGTCGCAGGTGATTTCTGTGGTATCTTTGAACAATTGAACAATCTAGAGCACACTATTCCATTTTCTTTTGTGTCAGACGAAATGCAGGACCCACCATGCCATCTTAGGACCCCCCTTCGGCACTCAGCACTTGGTGCCTTTGTGTCAGTGGGGTTTTGGAGTTACCATGGATACCATGTCAGCGTCAGGTCACCTGCTGTTCACCGTTTGAGAGATTAGTCTCCACAGAGAGGCCGCCTTAGGTGAAAGAAACTTCACAGGAGAACTGCCGAATTTCTGTGAGAACTGTCAAGGTTCAACCCAGGAATTGACCATATTTATACCTGGGTTGGGGGGTGATTGCTGATGGTGGCTTTGTCCCTGTGTGTTTCCTCTAGGTAGTGTTTCCAAAATGTGTGGCTGTACTGGTTTCTTTAAGTTGTCTCTCGTGTGTGCACACTGCAATAGGCTGATGTCCCTTCACGAGTGCCCCTTTGTGTTTCTGTGACGATGGACTTTGTGACCCTGCATTGGACAAGCAGTTTTGAAAAATAAAATGATTACAGTTGCATTGCCTAAGTGTTTCTGATAAAGCAGTCGTGTAAATGAACTACTGCTGACACACAGAAATTAACCTGAATGGGGATTAAACGCAAGAGATGGATTTTATTTCAAATGCTGACCATTTAAGGCTAACCTAATGCATTTATGAATCAAAAATAGTGGCCATTTATTACAGAAACTGGCATATTAATGCCTAATATTCCTGTTCCTCTAACGCACCCAGTGCACTGTACAGTATTCTCCATTAAATGATGTCACACAGATCGACAAGAGAATTGAGCACATAGCCAAACTGACTTTGTCCTGTGTTTCTGGTGTCGTTTGATGGAACCTGCGTGCAGCAGCAAGATCGTTTTTGAAACCTGCTTGGGATCATAGACCTGGGAGAGGGAAAAAAACCCTTTGAAATGTAAGCCTGGTCTCTTACTACTAGAGATGGATCATTTTCCCAAGCTCCTCCTGCGTTTCCATGGAAACAATAGAACTGAGTGTGCGATTGGTTGCAACATGGGGACTGCAGATTTGCAGTAGTACTCGTAATGTGCCAGACACCACTGACTGAAGTCATGTGACTCCATGCAAATGACCATTGTTCTGATTTTCCGAGGTGAACCTGTTAGCACTCAGGAGCATGAAAACTGAAACATAACTGGGTAAAACGTGAAAGACCATCGATTTGTCATGCTGTTTGTTGGAAAGACAACCATGCCTGTAATTTTGAGATTCTGAGATGACTCACCTTGCCCGTAACTTGGGCAATTTGGTGTCTTTCACCATAATTAATAATAATAATACAGCACTTGTTTTTAAATTGTCGGAGAGGAGAAAATGTTTGTCATGCCAATTGGGGTGGAACATTAAATAACCAGTCATTTTTTATGAAGCCTCTCTTCTTGCTGAATGTAGAAATCTTTGGATTAGGCTCGGCGGGGAATTTCCATGCCCTGCAGTATAAGTGATGCAACATGGGGCTAAATTCTTGCAGCAGATGCAACATCTCGCATGTTCTTCTTGGGCCGACCTGCGTCGCGGCTTTTGTCCGATTGGTGTAAAGCCAGCTGCTTTTCTTTCCAACAATTTTGAATTTAGTTACATTTCAACGTGAGGAAATGAGCTTCATGCACCTTGATTACCACTATTGGATCATTTATCTGTATCGTTTATGACGATGAGGGAAAACAACTGAAAGGCTTTCCGCAAAATTAAATGGGGGCGGCCATATTTCCAGCACAGTAATGGCCATGCCCCCCTTTAGACCACGCACAGGGGTGCCTATGTTAGCCAGCTCTCACGACCCTCGGCAGGAACGGTAATAATGAAGATCTCTCTCTGCAAGACGCTTTAACAGCTGGCCGCACGCGACAGTGCTGGCGGAGGAGAGAGCCGCCACCGCATGCAGCCCGGGCTGCGTTGCCACGGCAACCCTCTCCTCAGAACCACAGTGGGGTGAGGCAAAACATGTGTCTGCGCTTTTGTGTGCACGTGTGCGTGTGTGTGTGTGTGTGTGTGTGTGTGTGTGTGTGTGTGTGTGTGTGTGTGTATGCACATGCGTGTGTTTGCACGGAGAAGTCCGCTGAAGCACGTTTGCCGACATAATGGCGGAACATCTTAAACCTTATTGACAAACGCATTTTGTATCGACAGGAAACAATGACAGCGACGTGTGATAAAAATTCACGGGTGTCGATTATAACAAAGCAGCGAGGTGGCTTGGATGCTCATACCTCCAGGATATAATTAATATATGACCAAAGGACATTGCCGAGTGACACATATACATCATAATGATGCCTATGACTAAACGAATGCTAACGCTTGCCTCCATCACCCCTCTATGGAACTGAGGCTTCTTTTTATTAGTTTGATGGAGATGTAAAGAAATAAATAAATAAAAACAGAATGTCCACTAAGAGGAAAGACGCTGCGGTCCGACAACCCACCCCTAAGAAAAGTCCCATGTGAATGTAGATGAGTTTTGCAGGTGGGGGCGTGGGCTGTCCTCTCTCCATTGTTTAAGATGAGTGTCTTTCGGAGCAGAGTCACAGGAAGGTTAATGTTGGCGTTGAGCGTCCAACGAGAAAAGGCCTGCTCTCCCAGGTCTGTCTCCACGGCCCCAGGCGCCTGTCCAAGGTCTAATCTAAGCCCTCCATCACCATCAGTTCTATTAAAGGTCACCCTGGTGGTTTCTGGAAAGACAGGTGGCAGGTTGTGGTCTCCTGTGAGGATCATTTATTTGCAAATTTGTGGGAAGTGTGCAAGTCTGCATCTTTTGCAGACCCATACAGTAGGTGGCGTAGTGCCACTGTGAAACAGGAGCCGTCTCGCGAGGATTCCTATAAGCGCCAGGGCTGAAATCTGCATGACATCTCAGGCTGGGCTTCTTTTGTTCAGCGCGGCCATCAAAGTCCAAGATGTCATGCTAATTAGCAGCGCGCTATGCTGCTTGGAATAGGCGCTCTTCCACAGTGACTCCTGCTTCGAGAGTCAAGTATGGCCGCCTCTGTCTATGACCAAGGGGCTCGAGGTGATGAGCAATGCGATGGCTCTCTTTTGTCAGATATTCCTCAGAAATCCACTGAAAGCTCAGCTGGCTTAATTACCCCAAAGCAAACATTGAGGAGCTTCGGGAAGAATCAGGCCAGTCAGTCACACGCCTTGGGGAGGTGCTCAATCAGTCTTCCCTCAATTGGCTTGGGTGATGGGTAACAGAAGCCATTTAATTAGTAGGTCAATCAAAGTGGTTGCCCCTGGACATTACATAGGATCCCAGTTTGGGCCAACAACAAAATCCAAGGAGAACTGAAATAGCTGATACCATAAAAAGACGAGTGGCAGAGGAAATAGCCACTGAATTTCTTTGATACAAAAGAAGCACTGTTGTCCTGAATGGAGAAATCAGTAAAAATGTAATTAATGTGTAGCTGGTCACGTTTAATGTTGTAATGATTTACACCAAATCACAAAGCTTATCCGGTATTTTTTATGCAGCACATGGTCCACCAGACTTACTTGAAACATACGATTCCAATTTCACCTTCATAAAGATTCCATTAGCATATTTTCATAGCACCAGATTTTCCTGTCTAAGCTGGAGTTAGACACCTAGAAAGACTGGGATCACCCCGTCATTTATTCTGCATATTATAATGTAGAATGTTTCTGTGAAGGCTCTGCTCCTGTAAACAGACCTGAGAGAGAATGGGAAGAGGCTTCAATGTGGAAATCTGAAATATGATTGGGATTTTATGTGTGACCTAAAGATTCTACTCTGTCTAAAGCGGGGTTTCCCAAGCCGGTCGTCAAGGACTCACAGACGATCCACTTCTTTGCTCCCTCCCAGCTCCCTCCCACTGTCCACATTTCTGCTACCAGCAGGGAGGGAGCAAAAACATGTACGGTCTGCAGGTCCCCAAGGACTGGGTTGGGAAAGTCTATAGACTTCTAATGCAAATCAAGACAGAACTGTCTCGAGTTCATGTCAGGGGCCGAATTTTTTTACATAATAGACCATCGGGTGATAAGGTGTAATAAAATTTACATATTAATTTATTCATTAATGTAATTCTTGGCTGGTACTGCAATTTAAAACAAAAGGTCAATCTCACTCCCTGGGGCACCACTGTCAGTACTGTAATACCTAATTCTGAGTGCCCTACATATTTACATTATAAATGACATTGTATGTGGACCTTAACATTTAAGGTATTTCAGAGCATGTACACGGCGCAGGATGGTGACTCACATCCTCATAGCTGGGAATCTGAATCCCACCTCTGCTCTGTGTCTCATTGGTTCCCTCTGAAACTTAAACCACAGGCTGTCAGACTAAGCGATTATGAATAATTGTAAATATTGGTGACCACCTGGTTCTTAAGGCATTACGAAAACTTTCTTTATATCTTGCTAACCTCAGAAGCTGCACTCTGAGTTATGCTGTGGTGCTGCATTATGGTGGAGAAAGCGTCCATCCATCCACAAGGGAGGTGGTGCACTTAACACATCTGCAGGCAATGTGCTGGGCCTCCCCTGGTCGGGTCCTCGGAGACCGTGACCATGGCCGTGACTCAGCAGTTCATCAGTAATGCTTGCTTTTTCCCTTCTTGAAAGCCACGCTGGTTTATATCAGGACAACTCAAAGCTCTGCCTGGCATTTCAGTTTTTATTCATAAACTGGAACAAGAAGCAAAACTTTGCTAGAGTGATTAAAAGGAAGGTCACACAAAAGGGCTTAATGGAAGCTGCCTGTTCAATGCATTAACTTTTTTGAGTTTCTTTAATTAAGAAGCAATCTGAAAGGAGTCTTTTTGCGTTCTGTGGTGTCATCCGTTTCACTCGTGGCCTCGTGTGGCCCGATTCCTTTCATAGCACCTGCCCAAAACTGCAGCCCTTGCAGGGAAAGTGCGTCTAACAGGATGAGAGTCGAGCACATGGCTCGCACATGCTAGCCGTGTCTTCGTGGCAGTTCCCGGTCTGGTTAACTTTGTTTTCTGTGAAAACAGTACACTGAAATTTTCATCGTAATTAAACGACAGCTTAATGCTTGACAGCATGCGTTCTTTGTTTATGCATCTACAAACAAACAGTTGAGGATAAAATCTGAAATAGCTAATTTCTCCTCCTGTAAACCTGCAATCTCTGTCAGCGTCCACCTTGTTTATGGCAGGAGATGGATGAGCTTTCCGTCGCTATGGGTGTTTTGCCTATAAGCCGACCGCACACCTGCTTCATTCTAGTCCCTGGGCTGTTTAATCAGTGGAAAACTGATCGCCTCTATCTGGCTGTTAAATATTTGCTATCCGTTAAATCTTACTCTTCAGCAGATCTCATTCGCCATAGACACGAAATGACATGACAGATGTTTCAGGCCACAATGATAATTTTTTTTATCAGTTCTTACACATTCATTTGTGCAAATAACAATGATAAGATGAATGACAAGAATGGTGTTGGCCTTAAACAGATCTTTTGGCTAAATAACATTAATGAAGAACGATTTCTTAAGATATTAAGTGAAAACATTTAAACACCCATAATGCAAATAGGGCATCTGGTAAATGGGGCAGAAATTTTTGCTTAGAAATACATTAGTCCAGGCTTCCAGGAAAGCTTTTTCGCAGGAGTAGCTGTTGATATACTCAGCTGCTAGTATACCCAGCTGCTAGTATACTCAGCTGTTAGTATACTCAGCTGTTAATATACTCATCTGTTCATACACTCAGCTTTTAATATACTCAGAGTCACTCCCAGCAATAGACTGGCTGCTGCCTGTTAGAGACACACACAGCCACACACACACACTAGTTAGCGGCGTTAATTACCTAAGTACTCTTCAAAGTGGAGTGGGGGACATAATCATTCTTAACATTAATGATGAACTGTCCGGTTAGAATTTTTTATTTTTTTGTAAGTATGTAAAGAAAATATTTATAAGGAGGTAGCCAAAGAAGCAGAACATGTGTGATGATCTTAGGTCAGTGTTGTAAAGCAAGCATATATAAGTGAATCTGCTTAATGACCTGTAAGAGGCCCTAACAAACTCACGGTTTCCCCTCGTCTTAAGTTAGAAGGAACGGGGAAGCCATGGGTCAGATATGGGATTATAGAAGGTGAGGGAGCTGAATGACTGACAATGATCTCCGACGTGTATAAAAGGGAAATGGGTTTAAACTGGGGTCCTCTGTTTTTACTCAGAAGTCTCCTAGACCACCTTAGTAACTGTGTAAGCGCTCTCAGCAAATTACCCGTTTCCTGCCCTCAGTATTGAACACATGGTGACGGCCAGCGGGACATCGCGCTCCTGACCTCACGTTTCTGAGCCCAAAATGATTTGTGCCGTTGCCATTTTACCTGCTTCTCACTGAGTCTTATTGCAGCCTCATTCATCTCGGCACACCACTGATGCCTGTCAATGCCTCCTTCTTCTCTTCAACCTCCTTGTGCCCCCCTGTGGGCAAAGAGTGAAACTGCGCCTGCGATGTTTTATCACGTCACCGCTCTAGCTCTCGGGGGTTAACAACTATGGCCACAGAGGGTTGTACACATACAAACATGTGTATGTCAGACCTTAAGTCTCTCAGTAATGTAGATTTGAGAATTTTTGAGTCTTTATTTCTAGCCCAGAGGGAGTTCTGTGTCTCAGGTATCTCATTGAAACTATTAAGTGCAGCAAACAGGCAGACAGGGAAACGTTTAATTTTAAAGTTTAACTTAAAGCTCAACTGTGCTCATGGGTATTTCACCCCAGTTCCTATTTTATTGCAATAAATGCAACCCCACCCTATTCAGCACAAAAACAGACAGACATGATCTGAATGGAGAAGTGATTTGGCAACTTTCTAAAAAAGGTGGAATAAGCTTTAAAAATCCTGATCCCCACATGTGTCTGCAAGTTCAAATACACACGCATTCACACAAATGCATATGCACAGATACATACACCATTCTGTCCTAGCCACGTGCCCCCCGCCCGCCGCCCTCGGCCATATTTATCAGATGTACCGCATAGATTTATCAGTGTTTATGTTGCCAGCCATCTGGGATGTAATATGTTATTTTTATGACCCTCATTCCTCTTGCAGCGACGTAACTGCCATATTTTATGGGCTCTGATTTGATAAGAATTCACTTCCCTTCTTGATTCCTGGTGTGAATGCATTGTCTGAGCTTTGTATTCACTTTGATTCTTATTGATTCTTTTTGCGGAACTATTTTGGACCTGTTGGCTTAATATAGTTTGCTCTCCGCGGGGTCATCAGGGTATGGGGTCAAGGCAGATGGTTGGGATAACACGAGATCTACTTCTCTGCACCTGCTCCTCTGCAGTTCTGGGCAAGCTGGATTTCGTGCAGAATGCCCATCCATTTTCCATAATCACTGATACAGTAGGGGACACCCTGAACAGAACGCTGGTCCAGTACTCAATGCAGGCCACCACTGTACCTTACTGCACGTTTGTGGATTGTGGAAGCCAGAACGCTGAAGGAAATTTATACAAAGCGTGGGAAGAACATGCAAAGTCCTCACACAAGCATGGGGCCAGGAATCAATCCCCAAGCCCTGGAGCTTCAGACAGTGATGTTACCCAATGAACTATTGTGTCTTCACCACCTTAGCTACTGTGTGGTCAGCGTACTGGCGCAGAATGGCTGCCGTCGCATCATCCAGGTGGGGGCTACACGGTGGTGGGGGCTGAAGTGGCTCCCCATTGGTTCTGTAAAGCGCTCTGGGTGTCTTGAAAAGTGCTATATAGAAATGCAACATTCATTCTAAAAAAGCATTAATAACAATCAGTTAACATAATATACTTGCCTGTTTTTGTGCTTGAATGAGGATGGTTTCATCTGGCTTCAGCATCACTCTGTCGACTGGCGACAGCACAGAGCAAAGAAGCATGAAATCGGCTGCGTTTTTGGCCCTAATATAAAAAAGTCTAGATGGGAGGAGAAGGCATTATTATCTTTTCTTGCGGAATGCATGAAACCGATTACGTGCCCGGTTCCACTTCGGCAGGCCTGACCCAGTAGCTTTTAGGATCAGTTTTCCCTTAACTTGCAATTGCAAACTCACATGTGAATAGTGAGGCAAACAGCACTCATGTGTTGAGCCAGAAATGAATTTTACCCATTTTTTATAAAGCAATTTTCACTGTAAAGCTGCTGTGTGCAATTCTGGGTCTTTAAAAAGTTAACGGTCTTGCAGAGAAAGGCCATCTTCCATATACTGCAGAGCTATCATTACACTTAAATCACTTTTTCAGTCAGTGAAAGGTAACATAATGAAACAGACCTACTGGACTTCTTGGTGGCAGGTTTCATGTAATGGGATTCAAAATACAAGACTGAGCTCTAAAATTTTGAAGGGTCCATCTTCACCAGATATTTCTCTGGAAATATAAATTTGAGGCCAGAGTACTTTTACAGAGAAAACATTTGTCTTCTCTGGCTTGGCAAAGGACATCAGCGCTATTGAAGTTACAGGTCACGTCAGACACTTTCAACGCACCTCGCCCCCCAGGGGCAGAAAGTGGACCACCCTCGGTTGTCGTGGAGACCACCAGACCGGTGCAGCTCCCAAAAGGACAAACCTTTGCCCCTGTCCTGTGCTTTGCCATGGACCACACCCTGATTCTCACTAGGAAAAGAAAAACTTATGGCAAAAAAATAAAGCCCGCTGCCCCCTGTCTCTTGATCCAGCGCTACAAAACGAAACTGAAGATTTCTAATTTGTAGGTCCATACACAAGATCTGAGTAAATGTTCACCAAGATTGGGGAGATCAGTCTGCTTTGGCTTCTCTTCATTTACGAAAGAATCGCTGCTGATTTTACCCTCTGATTGTTTTTTTTTGGAGAAGATGCAGTCTTGTGGTCAGGATGTTAGGACAGATTGTCATAAACACCGCCATCCCCCTCCCCATTTGACATGTGTTTGTGGAGGGCCCTCCCGCCTGGCTTCTACTCTGGTCTATATATACATATAGACATCGCTGTTATGTGACAGGCCTGTCAAAGGGGAGCCTATAGCAAGAGGTGTTCTAGGACAAAAGCAAAAGAGGAAATGACATCACAGCCTGATGGAGTAGGACAGAAGTACCAGGTAGATGTTCTTTATAAAGGGATACTGTCAATCAAACGACAAAAGGCGCTGAGAATCCCAGCCTTTTTCGGCTGTGCCATGTTCAGCCTGGAGGCTCCAGGGCATCTTTTAAAATGGCAGATATGCATCTTCAGCAAAGTTTGCTACTCTTTCTCTCTCTCATTCATGTTCTAATCTTCCACCCGGGGGGGCTGGAGGCTTACCTAGGCAACGGCAGCAGAGTTCACAATGCAGGACACACACACGCACAGTCATATACTACTTAGGGAAGTTAAGAGATGCCTTTTATCCCAACTGCATGTCTTAGGACTATGAGAGGGAAATGGAGGACCTGGAGGAAACCAGTGAAAAGCGGCAAAAGCATGCACTGGTCAGGGCATGAGGCAACAGGGCTTCCCACTGGGCCACCCTGCTTATGGCTGTTTTTCCCATGGGAGTCCTTGAAATCATGCAAGATCGACATTGAATGACTGTCACATTGAAGTACTGTGGTCTGACATTAAGATTATTCCACATGGAACGATCCCAGACGACTTTGTAGGATTAGAGAACCAACAGAAAACTAGCTGTAATATCATCCTCGCCAATCCTTCAAACATAATCATGCTGGAGCAGAGGAAGTCAGTAATACACGGCTTTGGGGGGGATTTTCAAGCTGGAATAACTGTACACAATTTGGTGGTGAGGGGCCGCCTTCCAGAAGCTAATATCATTGAATGTTTTTGATTTAGAATGGTCCACAGAAGTCAAAGAACCACCAAACGAAGGTGTAGCAAAAATTTACAAATCGATGATCAGCAAGGAATGAGAGCAATAGAGAAAACAGCGTGTGGGAAAAGCCTGATAATGGCGGTTAGTCTGCGACACTTTTGGTCAGCTGATGTTGTTACAACGGCCCTGGTCTGCGAGAGGAATAGCCTTTATACTGGAACATCTGGTGTTATTTCCATCACCAGCCCCGAAGGCTATTATATGTTTCAGTCAGAGCGCCAGACAAACAATCGTAGGTCCATCACAGTGAGCCGACCGCAAATATTGACAGAACAGCCAACGGTTACGAGTTTGCGTGCCGATTTGGCCGCTCACGTTTCTGAGCACAGATGGAAACAGGTTAGTGTGTTTGTGTGCTGGGACATGATTCACATTCTATGCTGGAGGAAGGAAGTCACCCAACTGAACTTACTGGGAAATTGAAGTTAGTTTAGGAAACGTCCTAATTTTGAAATGATAATCCGTTTTTGTAAAAAAAAAAAAAACATGATTAAAGTAACGTCTTTCTTTCCTACAGAGAAGGTCCAAATTTGTTTGGAATATTATTTAAAATACATGTGACTGGTCAGCTACCAGACATCTGCAACTTCAGTGCATTACGTTTGTTTTGGCTTCAGACTAAATACTTAATTAATAAGTTCTGTTTTTTTCAGTAAGCACTTTTCCGGTACACTCCCGAAAATAAGATTCATGTGCTCTCTAAGACTGTTTTTGTGCTTTTATGCCACCAAGTTAAAGAAAACAGAGTAATAGTCAGTGTTTGTGTTGGTTTTGGCTCACGGTATTTGTTGATTTTTCAGGATGGAGATGGATATAGACGAAATTATAGAGCGACCAGAAAATATATTATCCAGCATTTGCTTATATGATGCATTTATCTTCCTGCCCTTGAGATTCTTTAATTTTATTTGTCGACAACAGATATTCAAGAAGGCCTCCGTCCGCTACTAACATTTTCCAATTTTTTGTCCCATCTTTGCGATTGGCTGCTTTCCCTACTTTAGTCCTTCATGTTACCTTCTCCCTCCGCCCCTCAAGTGCTGTTTCCTTGGTAATTTCAGAGTCTGTGAGTTTGCTTAGGCATCGTGGTAACACTATGGAGTGGATTTTTCTGAACATCGCAGCGGCTTCATTTTTAAGTGCTGGGTAACAGTCAATGGTGTTTCGACAACAGGCTCATAACAGTATGTTATGGGTTCAAGTACTAGGAGGCGTATCAAAATCCCCTTATGATCACAGGACGTACATGTGAGAGCGCTGTTATACTTAAGTGGGCTCTCTCTGGCTTATCTAAGCCCAGAATAGCTATGGAACCATTGCATCCAAAGCAAAGTTACTGCTGCTTTGTTAAATTAAAGCAGGATTTCTTGCTTAGCCAGATAACTTGTTGGATTTAAGGTAGTCTGGGCTAATTGTAAGTGAACGAAGATAGAGTCAATTTGCCCAAACTACCTTAAATCCAACAAGTTATTCAGCTAAGAATAAAATCCTGCTTCATGGAACACCCCCTCTGGAAGACACTGGACCTGAAATGGTGCCCTTCCATTTAACATGTAGACCGGTATTATTTTTCTATATTAATATCTAATTTCCCCTTGCAGAGCTGAGCAGAAACCCCGAATAGCCCACTGGGTGGTTGTCTCTTGGGGGAGGTGTGTTCTGCTGTATCAATAGCTGGATTCTGCATCTCTGTCAGGGTTGAATGGTTAGTGTTGGTACTGCCAGTGCCTTGATTGGGCATGCTTCTCACACACTCTGGCCATCCACACCTGGCATGGGAGGGCAACAGAGAAGTTTTCAATAACCTTCTTGTTCCTGAATCGCAGAGCTGATGGTTCAAGGGAGAGGCCAGCGAAGAGAGCGAAGGCATTACTTCCTTAATATTAATTCCCGGTCAGAAGAGCCAGCTTGTTCCTTGTTGTGAATGCGCCCTTATTGTTTCAGACTTTATTTTGTGGGTGCTGCCTTCATGGCCTCTCTTCAAAATGCGTATAATCTCTGTATGGTTACAATGACGAGGCTGTGAACGGAGAGCCCAGCTGACAACAGTGCTGCGATTTATTTCCATCAAACCTCTCGTACAGTGAAAGCGTTGGCGCAAATTAAAATCAAGTTTGTAAAACGTGCCGGCGCAATATATCAAAATTGAAGAAAAGACAATAATAATGAAAAAATGAACAACGAATGAATAAGTTATTGTAAAATAATGAGATTTCGAAGATTAAACTCGTGGCGTTTGGAGAAAAAAAACATGTACATCGAAATACAATTAATTTAAAGAACACTAAGAATGAGAGAGAAGGGAGAGAGAAAAAACGCGGCCAGAATATAAGAATTAAATAGACCTATAGTGTTGAATATAAGCATGACTCGGCGCTGTTCTGCGGGATACACGCTGGATTATATTGGGTTTTACAGCTGGTTACGATCAGTAGAAGGAGGTGTAGAGGGAACGCACATTTGGGGGTGTTGCCTATAGTCTCTCTCTACATGGGGGACAGTGGGCTGCGGATCTTTTTTTAATCCATCTTTGAATTTGAATGGAGCAGAGCATGGTAGCGTGGTGAGGAGACGTGTGCTGTTCCGGGCAGATCCGTAGCATGCTTTCCCTATGAACGAGCCAAGCAACGGGAGGATGAGCGGACGCGTCCTCGGTGGGAAAATGCTGCAGCTGCCGGCTCAGAGAGCTGGGAGGACGGTGCACTACATTTCAAGGTAAATCGGGGGGGGGGGGGATACACCGCAGGTTAACGCGCCGATCGCCGCAGATGTTTTGGGGAGGGGGGAGCGGGTGTAGGTGTACATGAATTGGTTTTTCTTGTAAGCCGCGATTAAGTGCATCATTTAATGCAAGGTAGCACGATGAGTATACGAATATGGTGGATTTCGGACTGATGCTGTATCCGCACCTTAGGCTGCTTTCGGCTGCTTTGTTTAGAGCCATGCATTTAAGCCGGGACGAGGATGCGGTGCACGGACTTCGCTATTGAAGCTTATTACATCTCAGTTCACACAGCTTGCAGAAATAGAGTGTGGAGAACCTCATGACTTAGACGGAGTCTCTTTTAATGGGGGTAATGTGTGACTGGCTATACGGAAACAATTTACAACCCTGAAGAGTTATGGAAGAGTGAGCGTCCGTGAGATGAAGGTAAATCACGGTGTGGCCAAGAAAAGCGGAGCGGGGGGGATGCTTTTGAAAAGGTAGCCATCCTATTGTTTTGGGAAAAGTACTGTGCAGACAAAGAGATGGACAGGACTATTTTAAAGATCAACCGGTATCCATCCTCAAAGTGACAGTGGAAAAGTATATTTTAATCTGTTGATATTTTGTTAAGTCATAGCACGTGCCCTAATAATGATCATTTTTAAGAGTAGTGTATTGTTTCAGCAATAATTTAAAAACCAGCAGTTTGTCATATTTCCCAGGTTGTGTTTAATCCAGAAAAACCAAACACTCAATGTACCCAAAGATGTTGGATCTTAACAAACCAGAAAGGTTTGCATGCTGTTCATGTTATTTATGACTGAGAATCTGCAGAACTGTAAGAATTGGTATCATTTTAATGGGAATTTGTAAATAATCAATCTTGGACAGATACTGTTGGACATGTATTCTTATTAAGGTAGCCCGAAGTAGTTATTCTTATTAAGGTAGCCCGAAGTAGTTATTCTTATTAAGGTAGCCCGAAGTAGTTATTCTTATTAAGGTAGCCCAAAGTAGTTGTAGACGTCGGAGACATCATACAGTTATATGTTTCTTACTATTATTGCACAGTGTTACTTGGATTACCTTGTCCCACTAAAAACTGGGAGATGTTTCACTCACCACAGGGACCAGCACTGAGGGGACCACACAGGATGTTTGATGGCTTTCCTCTTCAAGCTATTGGCTTGTCTTTTGAAGGAAAAAAAAAACTCTGCAAACAGTGTTTGTGTAAGCCTGCTAGCTGGAGGATGGGCACGAGCCCTGTGAATGACCAACAAGTGGAGTGACGGAGTAAGCGAGGCCGCGGGGTGTTCGTAATGAGAGGCCGTTTCATATGATAAGTATATTTTTCAAGTTAAGTTTGAATATATTTGATTTCTGGCCAGTGATGATTGTATTTTATGACCAGGCATGAAGCAAAATCAGATTGTTTTTAATCCATTTATAATAAGGTTCATATGTAATAGGATACTTCTTATAATGACATATGTTATGAGAGAACGGGTCTGAATTCTATATGACATGCATGTCACTCAGTTCTTGGTAATGCAAAGCTGCTGATGTCCCAGAGTTTGATTGACCGCACTATGCTGCGATGACACAAGCCCAGCAACGTATCCATTCATAGCAGAACCGCCTTTCTTCAGTCGAACCTGTTTCCTGGTTTGGACCTCTGTCCGCTGCGGGTTCATGGTTTTGTCTCCTGAGCCAAAGCTCACGCTAGAGGGATTTAGTCCCGCCTTTTTAAAGCAAGTGATGTCGACCACCAGTCCCGGGCGATGAGCGAACCGCGGCTGAGCCGTGATCCTCTTTCACCGCAAGGTGTCCGCTTTCCCCCTGCTAAGGAGAGCCGTCGAGATCTCCTGTTGGTTTGTGAGCATTCTAGCTCATTCTCTCAGACAGCAGAAACTTCAGAAACTGTCCTGCTCGCAGGTAAATGTGACACTCTCCGAAATGTCCGGCGGCAAGCCTGCCAAAGTCTGGTCCCCGCGGGTCAGCCTTGTATACATTTTACAGAACGTCAACACTTAAAACTTGAAACGTTGAAACATCATCTGGGTTGAAACTAATCCCCGAATTATCGCTTAAAGAAAGCAGTTGAGGTTGAGCAGATACCAGAATACCCCATCACCCTTGAAAACGCGCATCTCCGCCCCACAGTAATTATTAACAGACATCTGTTAGATATTAACCTTGAGCCCTGTCACTGGTTGTTAAAGTTAAAGAATGGAAGTTGACTCTATAGTCTTTCCAGTCTCAAGAAAAAATGTAAACTTGGTACTGACTGCCCCAGTCCCTGTTTTGGTTTAAAGTGGCCCATGATCTCTGACATTTTTACATTTTTGCTAACGTGACTGTTATTCTATAGGGCTTTTAGAAAGAGGATTGAACAGGAGTTTAGAAAGTCTTGTAGTAAATCAATGAAGATGCCTTCCTCCATGGAGCTGAAGTAGGGAGGTTAGGAGGGACCATTGAGGAGACATCAGGAACGGAGGGACTCGGTTTGAGCCGCGGAGAGTTGCGCCACCTTCAGGGTCACAGAGATGGTGAAGTGAAGCACCAGCTGTTAATTTAGCTAGTGTTCCATATTTCACAGAAGTCGTTAGGAAGCCAAAATTTAATACGAGATACCATCTGAGAATTTCAAAAATTGGATTCCGGTCAGATATATGAAGCCCGCACTCATATGTTTTATTTTTTAAAGTAGAATATATTATATATGCAGTTTCAAAGAGCCTAGATTTTGAAATCCTGTTTCCTAACTGTCCTGATTTTTTTAAAAAGTTGGAGTGAATATCTAGCCTGAGTTTTTGTAATACATTATGTTTCACATATTCTCCAATCTTAATTAACGTCTACATGCATAAGGTCTTGACGATCTAATCACCCAAAGATAAGAACTGGTCCCCTGCCTTTGCAAATATTAGTTTTGTGCCGACATTTTTAATCAGCTTGAACTCAGTCGGAACGTGATTAATTTTCTTTTTGTTTCAGCTGTATAGAGAATCAAGAGAGTTTAAATACAGCAGTTCTATTCTTGCTTGCCAGCGTTTTAGTGGATGGAGAAATGATCTGACGGAGAAGTTAATGCATTCCGTGTGTTAGATCAAGGCCGCAGGACTACCCTGACAGTTCCTGGTTAATTACGGGGTGCTGGCTGTGGTCATCTCCTGTAGAACAGCCCTTTGTTGCTGTCACTGATTTCCTGCAGCAGTGTAGGGCAAGAATTTGAGGGTACTAACCCATGGGGTCAGCCTATCCCAACCTGCTCCACCCTAGTAATGAGAAATGAACTACCAGTCCATTTTCCAAGGTCAGGGGAGCCGGTTGTGTCACTGTTGAAGACATGGACTTACAACCTGAAGGCCGCTGGCTCTGGTCCCAGAAGAGGCCCTCCAGTAATTCCACTGAGTGAGGTACATAGTCCGGGAACATTTCCAGGTCTGTAAATGGATAAAATTTAAGTCACATTGGACACAAGCCGGGTCTAACTTAATACAAGATATGCTTAATTGAGGTCTGGGTCTCGGCCGTCATTCTTTTTCCACCATGTGTCTGTTAAAAGTCATAAATACAATTTTGAAAGTGGCACGGCTGAAAAATAATTATGGCAATCAAATGTAAAATTTTGCACTGGGGGGAGCACAGGGGAGTGATGTTTCTTTGTAAAGTGAGCAAGGCGGGATCGCTCCCAATATAGTCTATTAATGTGTGTAGATCAGGCCGCCCAGCTGTGAGCAGAGGCACGCCAGGGTGGACCGGAGAGGTCTGACAGCTGCTTTCATTTCTTGCTGAACCCTTGGAGTACTGTCGAGAGTTTAATGCCCCCCCCCCCACCCCCATCCTGCGCCCCTCATCTTTCAAACCAAAACATTTTCCCAGTGTCTGAAGTTCGAATCGATAGCATGCATGCAAAGTCAACCGTCGAGTCTGGAGTCCAGCCACTGACAACAGGAACCCAGAGCCCAAGGTCTGTCTGGCCGTTGGGTTTCCCCAGCCTCTACCTTTTCTTCTCCTCCCCCCACCCAGTCCTGTGGAATTAACCATCGCCCCCCTTCCTTGTCAAACATCATTCTCTCGAGGCTTGAATTCGTAAGTGTTGCTGCAGCTTCCTGTTTCTCGCCGGCTTTGTGTATAATGAGCTCCTCAGTGAATGTGCACTTATTCACCTGCTCCTTTCTTGTCTTTACGGTAGAGATAATTGACACTTCATTTCCTCTAAATGGTTCCTCTAAACACTTTACCAAGTACTTTCCTGTCTCATCTATTAAAACTTGCCGTTGTCATTGGTTTTAAAGTCGTTTGACTTCATGTCAACTGTAAAGACGTGCGAGTCATGCTTGACCTTACACACCAGTGAAGAACAGGCTTCCGTACTACAACAACCAGTCCTAAGTTAAGCTAATCAATACAAGAAAAAATACTCCTTAACCCAGCACAGTAACCCTGTCACATAAATGCTAGGCTTTCAAGGCTGCAAGGCTGACTCACGATGAAAGCTAATGCTAACGCCAATGTACATTAAGTCAATGTGAATAAGCTCTCTTGCCAGTGCTTGTTGGATTATGAGCATCACTGATGACATTTATTTTAATTCTCTGAACACATAATTGCTGACCACGAGCCGGTTCTCATTTATGTGCCTTAGAAGACGTATCCAAGAAGTAAACATTCAGATATACAGACAGATCTCAAGCCAGAAACCAAAGATCTGTGTTATTTCAATGGAATATGACTGGCCTGTTCTTATACTTTTACCACTCAATAGAGTTGCATTGTCAGTTATTTTAACAATATTCCGGTATGTTAGATTTCCAAGAAAATGGCCTTTTTACTATTTTGGATCTGATTAATAAAGAAACAGTCATAACTTTGATAAAGCTATATGCTGTGATTTTAATAACGCTATGGACTCCTTTATGGCGATTGCATTTCTCAGAACTTCTTTTTACATCATGTGGTTTGTGCTGGAGGCATAAAGCTTTTATCGTCGGCCGTATAGCTACAGCAATAACCCTGCAGATGGAAAAAAATGACTGTGTTGGGAAGATTTTTAAGGCTTACTTACTGGGTCAAGCGACGTGGGGGAGGGATCCGTGTAGTAAAAGGCCAGTCAAGGGATACTAGCTTCCGGCTAATTATGCCAGAGTCTGGGCTTATTAACTTGGCCAGTATAAAAGAAATAGCTGCGTATTGAAGGTGTTATGGAACGGGGTGTGGACAAAGGGTGATTTAAGATAATGCTTGTTATACTCTTTTGATATTGTACTGGTTTCGCATCCAATGTGTCCACCGCCATGTGCCCTCAGTTCACTATGACTAACATATTTATCAGTTATGGATGCATAGTATTATTCTGAGTTTCTTTGTCCCACTGTTTCAAATAAGGCACCTCAGATTCCATTGTGGAGTCCTTGCTGATGTAGACTTCTGCTGGAATGGCATGTAGGATCACGACCAGCTCTAGTTTGAGATATAATCTAACGTAGTCCTTCAGGCACACACAACAGCTAGTAATTACAGCATTTGCTCCAGGCCAGCTTTTGCGGGATGGGGGGAGATGTTGCTTTGGTTTATCTGGGACACTTGCCAAGATGTGGACAAGACTGCTGAAGCAGAATTTGCCTCGTCAGTCATCACACTACCAGAGTCATCACATCCATTTAAAGTCATAAAAAGGTGTTTAGCTTTCGTCAGCAATCAAATCTTACAGACAGTGGGCGGTGCTTCACGATTGCACATGGGAAATCTATTGGTCAATGCTTTTTCTTGAGAAAGGTCATCTGACACGTGTATCCAATGAGATTTGAAGGCGGTCCTTATGTTGGCCCCTCCCACACCTGTTGCCTGTACCTAGATATCACTCAATATTTAATTTGCAAACAGTGGTTCCGGTCCTTGAGCACACAGTGGTTTTCTTGCATTTTCTGTAAACTTAATGCATGAATGCTGGCGAGCTGGAAGGTCCGGCGTCATGGCAATCTGTTTCCTCAGTGAGTTGCACAGCAAGTCGTCTAGCAGCACATATTGCAGCCCATCTGTCCATTCATCTATGGCTGCTCCGCCCCTCCAAATTTCAGCCCACCAATTAGCCGTAGCGGCTGATTCTCATTGTCTCTCAGAAAAAAACAGCACTTCAGAAACTACAAGTGAGTTAAGTCTCACCGGCAGATCAGTGCTGCCAGAATTACTCAAGTTTCATCATTACTTGGTACAAGTGGGTGGTACAAACGAGCTTGTCATCAGATACTGTAGTAGGAGGGCAGCTTAGTAAGGGAACACAAACCTAGTTTGGCTACATTGGGGTTAAACACATGCAGACTGGGTAAAATTTCCATTGCATCTGTTTCTGGTTCTGCAAGAGGATCCCAGCTTTAAAAAAATGCTCTTTCGGTGAAAAGCATATCCTGGGGCTGCTGGTGATTGGGGGGGGGGGGGGCTTCTGCTGAATTAGCAGATTGTAATCAGGTGGGTTTGTTAGCTTGACACATTTGAGGTATAAATATCAATCGATTAGATACAGTTTTCATCTGCGTGCAGAATCAGTTCCGGCAGTTTTTCATTCTGCTTTAAGGTCAAGGCCTGCCAGTGAACACAAGTGTAACTTTTACGTATTGAGCTGCTATAGAAATTGTACAGGTGGTGCATTTTTTGTTTGCTAGGACTAGATTTCCTGAAAAGGATGCGGAAGCCTCTGTGCCGGTAATCAGTCCGAGTCCAGGCCACGGCAGAATAGTCCCAGAATATGTCCCTGAGTAAGGTTCTTAAGCCCCAGTTCCAGGGGCACTGCTTGCTGGCTGAGCCTGTGCTACGCCCTCCCCCCCCTTCAAGCTTGCTCTCATCTGCATATGTGTCTATGTGTCTCATGGAGAGCAAGATGGAGTAGACAAAGAAAGCGATCCGATGTACCTAGACGCATAATTATGCAAATGGGGAATAAAGAATCATCTAATATCACTTTACCTTTGAAAGTTTTGGAAACCTGATGACTTTGAGCTTGTACTAGGGTGACCAGATAATCCATGTCAGGAAGGACACTTTGAGCTACTTCATGTTTTACAAATTAAAACTGAAAGGCTCCTGTGCTTGACTAAATAGTTCAGTTCTTCTTGCGCTTTGACTGGTTCGTTTCCTTGATTAAAAGACTCATCCAGCTGTTCCACATTAACATTAGTGACACATGCATGATTATAGGAGACTGACCAATCAACACACAGCAAGAACTCAGTGCTTAAGTGAAATCCAGGTCCTTTTGATCGAAACGGTTACTTACAAATCCTGTCCTGGGTCCAAGCGCCCTCCCTGACATGGATTATCTGGTCACCCTACCCTATACTATATGGATCCATCTTGCGTAACTGCTTATCCAGTACAGGGTCACAGAAGGCATGAGGTCTGACCTCGGAAACACAGGACCCAAAGCTCAGGAAGCCCCTGGATAGAGGACAAGTTCGAGTTGCCAGTTTGCATCACTGCATGTCTTTGGATTGCAGTGGGGAAGCCATGCAAAGACAGGGAGAACATGCGAACTCCTCACATGGAGATGCTGCATCTCCTACCCTGGAGGCGGAGCCTGCAGTGATAAGCTACTAATCACCATGGCATCCTGCCTACTTTAAAAATATATTTATATTTATATCGGTTTGGGGGAGGGATTCAAGGAAGGCCCCAAAGTAGTGCATGGCTTCCAATCCACACGTGCACACCAAGGTGACCCCTACCCAAAGAGTCCATCCTCACCTCTGGGGGGGTCCTGCCACCTCGTTGTTGCCCAGCAGCTGTTCTTTGTCGTTTTCTCGACACAACCCGGCCGAGACCCCTCTGTCCTCTGCTCCTTTCGCCCCGAGCTGGTCCGCCGGGGCGCCCCGGTATCAGCGAGTGAGTGCCGTCACGGGCCAGCGGCGTCCCCTTGCCGCTGTCGTGCCCCCACTGCGCCAACCCGAAACGAGTGAATGATAATGTAGCGTATGGAATCATGAGAGCAGCCCGGTTTAATTAGCATCACGCTGCGGTGGCCCATCATCACCGACTCTTTCAACGCCGTCCCGCTCGCTGTTTTCGGCTGGATCACCTCCAGTTCTCCTTGTAAGCTTTGTGTTAGCGCCGCAGCATGTCAACGCGGGCCACCCGCGCACCGTGCTTTCTCACTGGCGACTCCAGCACTCACACATCATAACAACGACACATTATCGATCCCTTGCGGGGAAATTCTCTTCCCGCCGACCCCATCTTGCTCTCCATGACACACAGACATATTTGTAGGTGAGAGCAAATGTGGCAGCAAAGGGCAGGCACGCTCATGAAGATGGGGGTTAAAAGCTCGTACCGGCAACCTTCTGATCACAAGCGTAGAAGCTCCTCCCACTGAGCCACATGCCCCCAGACAGGCACGATGTCTCGCTGAGAGCCGACAGACGCCACCATCCAAAGTGGCTTGCAGACCTCTCAGGTTTCACCAGCATATTTCGGTTAGTTACTGTAAGATGTTCCGAGGACAGTGTTTGGTAAAAGGGTCCAATGCCGGATACCTCCTGGGACTCAGTCTTTTTGATGCTGGTGCCATGTAAGATCTGCTTTGGTTGGGAAGTTGGACTGATCCATGTGGCGTGGCGATGGGGGGGGGGGGGCTTGTTTGTGGGATCTTAACAAACTGAGGGAGAGGAATGAACACAAAAGTCACAGAGGCGACATCAGGCAGGGGACGTACTGGATTCCAGCCGACAAGGACGCAGTGTGTGGTCTGGGCTGGCCGCGGTGTGAGAGGGAAAACAGAAGAGCATGTTGTATCATTAGTAAACAGCTTCGGCTAAATGGAGGGCTTGTCACACTACATCGCCCTGCCCTCCCCCCAAAAACGCCCGTGATGTCCCCCAACCTGAAGGACAGATTCCTGGGCCACTTTCCCACCTAGTGTGGGGTCCCCTCGTCTGAGCAGTAGTATGCTCTGCTGTGAAATGGCTGCCGGGCCAGCTCTTACTGGGGGAGGGGGGGTCGCTGTGGAGCTCGCAGGTTAAGCCAGCGGCCCCCTGCCAACCTTTCAATCCATTTTTTAATGAAAATTCCACCGTTGTATTTACATGTCTGCCTTCTTCCTGCTTTCGCTTAAATTTGGGGGAATTTCAGTTTTTTTTTCACTTATTTAATACTTAAAACGACACCTCAGTTTTATGAGTGAAGTTTATATATTTTATTTTAGTGAATTTTTTTAATGTAAGACCTATTTAAAGATGTTTATATATATATATATATAGGTGTTTGCTGTTGTAGTTATTGCTTTGTGATTTTAAGTCTGCTTTTCCTTTTAACCTTTTACATCAAAAGCCACGAGAGGGAATGGGTGTGTTGCAGGCTCCAAGATAGTTTCTCGAAAAAACAGAAAGGGTTACCCTGAAAAGCGGTCAAGGTTGCAGACATGATGGGCTGATTATCTGCCAGCCTGGACTCCTCGTGATTACAAACCTACCGTTCACTCTGGACTTCGCTCACGGTGTTATAGATCATGAACATTGAGCCGTTTTCCTGTTCAGTCCTTAGGCGGGTGTGAGGGTGAGAGAGCTGTCCCAGGCAGCCGCTGTTAGCTTATCGCTGCTTCCACTTCCACTCTGAGGGCTGAGATGGAGGTGTTAAGTCTTGCTGTCATTATCAGGACACACTGACAGCTCCTGTCTGAGAACCAACTAGAAATTCCATCCATCTTCCTGTTGCTTATCTGGTATTTGCCAGGTGATGGAGTAAGACTGGCATTCACCCAGGAAGGATGAATGGATGAATGAATGACTGAATGAGTGAATAAATGATTGTTATATTTATATAGCACTTTCCAAGGCGCGCAAAGCGCTTTCCAGAATGAGGAGAAGCTTCAACGACCACCACTGTGTAGCCCCCACCTGAATGATGCGACGGCAGCCATTCTGCACCAGTACGCTGACCACACAGTAGCTAAGGTGGTGAAGGGGCAGGAGAGAATTCACCAGATAGATATAGGAGATGATTAGGAGGCCAGATTTGAAAGGGCTACAATGGGCAATTTTAGCCAGGACATCAGGGGTACCACTCTTAAGCTTTCGAAAGATGCCCAGGGATCTTTTATGACCTCAGAGAGTCAAGAACTCATCCGAAGGACGGCACAGTGTCCCCATCACTGTACTGGGGATTTGGGATCCACCCAGACCACAGGGTAGGCTAACCTGTTGGCCACACCAACCCCTGGAATGGCAGTCCATCTCTGAGCACGCACATGGTACTAAACAATTCATTTTTACAGGCTCAAATTGGTTAAAACCTCTGGATTCGGTTCTGCCACACCTTTTTTTTTTTAGTTAGAGATCACTTAAGAGTAGATGGGGTGTGGGGCTGCATGGGTGGGGTCCTGTTGTGGTTTTTTGAGGCTTCCAAGCCTGTTATCCCTGTGGTGGATGAAGTGTTATGCCCTATTACTACAGCTGACGGTGCTGGCTGACGGTGTTGGCTCAGTGCTGATTCCTCCCATCCCAGGTGAGTGAATGTGCTTGTAGGTTCACAGATGCCTGTTTTTATTTTTGGGCCTGAACACCCGCTGGGCCTGCAGTCTTGCACGCCTGCCAGCCGGTGTCAAAGCGAGCAGCAGCCACTGTGTACCAAAGCCCTGTACATGGGGGAGGCATTTTCAGAAATGTGCCTTTTGCTGTTCAGGGCGTATGTCCTATTTACATAACGGATAAGAGTGTGTAGCAAACTGTGTGTAATATCCGCACCGTGTGGAATATTTCACATTTAATGGCCCATAATAAGGCCATATTATAATTTAATGCCACGAGTGAATATTAAGCCACTGATCATACCAAATAATGGTCAAATAAAACATCAAGTATGAGTTTAGGAGAAGCCTAATTGCGTATGCAATGGCCTGTCTAAGACGTAGTAAATAGGACTTCGGAATTGCATTGTGAATAAGAGGTTTGCTTGTGACTGTATGGGTGAAGTGACACTAGGGCTCATCACCAAATGGCCTGTTCATTTAAATCATAATATTTTTGTCATGCTTATTTCCACTAGTCATCCTTAATGAGCCCTTAAAAATTGCAAAAAAAGAGGTTCTACATGAAAATGTATGACACATGTCAACACAATGGATCTATTAATTTTTCTTTTTAATTGTATTTCCAAGGGCAGTATTTTTTCAGGGGAATTTCAACCGTCCTTTATTCCAAGATGTACATACTCCTTCTGTGCTGTTTTATTCGATTGAGTAATTGCTAAAATAAACCGTGTTACATCAGCTTTTAGCCCACTGTTGAACATTAAATCTTAAATCTCCTTTGGAAAGCCCGTGTGGGTGGTGTTGCCTGCTGTCTGGTTTGCTAGAGGCTGAAAAATATATTTTTTTACCACGTGCTTGTGTGTTTCGGTCTGGATAAGACTATACAAGCACTTGGGGGGGTGGGGGGTTCTGTGGGGTGACATACATATTTTGAACTGATTTATTGAAGATGGATTAAAGTATAATCAGTAAAAGATGCAGTGGTTGCCCCACAGTCACACACCAGGATAATGGGGTCGATTCAAACTCCCAGCACCGTGTGTATGTGTGTGTGAGTGTGTGTGTGACATAGATTTTCTCCCAATTCTCCCTCCAGTCCAAAGCTATGTGCTTAGGGGATCGGCTGCCTCTAAATGTCTTCCCTGAAAACCGGTATAGGGTGAGTTGTGTGGAAGGTGGACATACAGAAGGTGCTGTGGGCATTAGCGCTGGCTAATCAGAATGCTAGCACTATCCATGAAGATGGCATAAAATCAATGAACTACATGTTACATTACTGCCACGTATAGCGGCTTTCAGGGCCCTGTGTATGTATTTCCCAGTAGGTGGCCCTGTTGCCATCGCTTGCCATACAGTCGCTGTTGCATGGAAGATGCTGTGAGGGATCGTCTGCTCTTTTTAGTGTAGTATAGCTGTTAGTGTGATGTTATTCTGTATGCCAAAAGATTGCACAGAGTTGTGCAAACACAGTTATGCAATCTCCTGCAACAATCATTATCAGCAGAACAGGATGGTTGTTGTACAGGAGAGGTTAGTGCCTTCTACTTGGCACCATCATAGGGTGTCATCTTTCCGACATTTCTACCCTGCTAGAGCTGTCCTGGATAACCATAAGTGAAGTGACCGTGAAGGACAAAACATCTGGGAACAAGTTCATTTGTGAAGTGGTCGGCTACATACGCTCCAAGAGAGGGGCCTGATCACCCAGCATCGATACCCAACCTGAATGGCACCAAATCCTCCCAGCAATGTTCCAGCATCTAAAGGAAAGTCTTCCCAGAAGAGCAGAGGCTATTATAGCAAAGGACAGACCAACTTCATATTAATACCCTTGGTTTCGTAATGAGATGTTGGACAGGCTGGTATCTGCATACTTTTGGCCTTATAGTGTTTGTCAAAAGCAGAGGTTGAAGCGGATGCTGCAGTGCAGTTACTGGGGTAAAATAAATCCTCAATTCCGCACCATAGCGTGGCTGAGTGCTCTCTGAAGGGAAAGTGTGGCCAGCGTGACGAGAAAGACGCGGGAACTGAAGCGTGTAGTTTGCTGGGAGCAGCATATTGTGGAAAGAAAACAAAACCACACATCTTACAGCGCTATGCATATTACCAAGTCGAGCGTCTGACCGCGTCACTCGTCAGATTCGGGTAACACGCCGTGGTCCAAACCTAGTACAGACGGGTACTTTTTCCAGCTCTTGGAGTCATGTTATCCACGTCCTGAGATTACCCTGAAATCCATGCCCCCCCCCCCCCAAAAAACACCGCCATATGTCGTGTTTATTTGCATGTTCTTGTGAGTGAATGACGCTTTCCATCGCGGAGGTTTGTAGGTAAGGGCCAGTGACCAGCCGAGCCGAGGAACATGCTGGCAAAGATGTCCGGCCTGAGCAGGAGGGCAGGTCGGCCCCCCATGAGGTAGCCGTCACTGACCGCTTCCTCAACCTTGTGTCCTCTCTCTCTCTCCTGGGCCAGTGCCTCCAGCTGCCTCCCCCCCGCCCCCAAAAGAAACATTCAAATTGTCAAGCAAGAAAATCTTCTCCAAAAGAGT
Organism: Mormyrops attenuatus; assembly: GCA_026777985.1. Classification (NCBI taxonomy): domain Eukaryota; kingdom Metazoa; phylum Chordata; class Actinopteri; order Osteoglossiformes; family Mormyridae; genus Mormyrops; species Mormyrops attenuatus. The sequence continues at coordinate 18,526,299 of JAODKC010000130.1, forward strand.
AGCTTATTTATTTCAATTTCACTTGAATCATAAAGGTATCCATCCATCCATTTATTTATTTTCCAGCAACATATTCAGATTGGGGTTTTGGGACGGGCGGGGGGGGGAGCACAGACCACAAGGCAGGGGTTCACCCTGGACATTATAGGGTAGGGTATCAGTGCACCCCTAAAATACCCCAGATGGTACAGGATGGACGGATGGATGGATGAAAAGATTAAATAATTTCTATAGCTAAATATGCAATGGGAATGCACAGAACAAGAACTGACTGCAGCAATATATGAAACTTTAGAATTTTATTACTTTGACAATAATCCTGACAACACTGTGTTGTTCTTTTGTAATATTAATACGCAGATGTGTGAAAAGCATGCTTTTGTAGATTCCAACCCACACCACAGAGGTGACCACATCCCACAATGCTGTGCTGGCAGTAGCTTGGTCACCTTTGTATGAAATGGATGTGGAAGCGCGAGAAGACAGGGACAATCAGCCCTTAAAAATCCTCCAAAACCTCCCCCCTCTTACATGTCCTGCTGGCCTTTTGTGTTTTAAAGTTGCCAGCTTCCAATTGGTTGATGTACATGTTATTTGATTGGCCAGAATTTTGATTTGATTGGCAATCGCTCGTGATGACTGTATGAGAGGTGAACCACAAGGCATCACATGACAGTAAATCCTCTCCTCTGTTTTCCCATAACCGATTATCCCGCGCAGGTTTGTGGTGAGTCTGGACCCTATCCCTGGAAGTACAGGGCATGAGGCAGTGGACATTCTGCCAGGGATTCCAGACCCTTACAACCTCACAAACTATGGACCATTTTGTGTCACCATTCCTTATAAACCTTATGGCCTTGGAGCGGCCAATCTTATCTGCAAAGGGCCGGTGTGTGTGCAGGTTTTTGGGGTAACCTTTAGGTCAGCTGCTCAAACCCAGGTGTGAGGACTCTTCGGCCAATCAGTCCTCTAATTAGTGACCTAAGTAGGGAGTTGCAGCGAAAACCTGCATACACACCAGCCCTTTGCGGATGAGATTGGCCACCCCTGCCTTATGTGGACCCGCAAATCCACAACCCTGGAGGTGTAAGGCCACAATGCTACCGACCAAACTGCCCTAAAGAAACTGCGGTATTATAAAATAAAATGGAAAGGTGACATGGATAACAGAGTTTAAAAGTGCAGACCGCATAAAAAAAAATGAAATTCAATTGACAGGCACAAAGGTAAACATCTAATGAGCATCATTGCTTGAAGTAACACCTCTGGCTTTTGCTGAAGAAAATGGCGTCTTACTATTTTGTAATTCATTAAATCACCTTCTACCTGGTTGATGGGTGATAAGGCTCATGTTAACTGGTTGTGCTGTCAAGGATGCTTTTTGTGACTTAAAGTTGCCAGCTTGTATTGTCTTAAGTGGATGATATTATTTTTTCCTTGTTGTTGCTTGTTATGTTAACCGGTACTTGTTGGTGGATGAGTATCTGTAGGGTAAATGTTCTTGGGGAGAATTTGATGCATACCAAAGATGTTGAAACCCCACCAAAGTGCCCATTATGTGTCCCGCAGAAGCTGTGCTCTAACCAAAATCCCCCTCCCCACTGATTTTTCCAGCTGGGACGAAAGCAGCTCCATCAGCAGCGGTCTGAGCGACGGCTCCGACAACCTCAGTTCCGAGGAATTCAACGCCAGCTCCTCACTGAACTCGCTGCCCACCACACCGGTCGGTTCTCGCCGCAACTCCTCCGTCGTGGTGAGCGAAGGAACGCCGCCATTGTAGCCGCCGCTGTGGGCCTGGGGTGGGGGGGTTGCCGCTGACTCAGACACTTAAACAGCTTTTAAATCGCTAAGGAAGAAACCGATAGCATGCATTTCATCTCAGAGTGTGTGCAGAGGGGTGAGTTCCTGGTGCCGCACACTGGGGAGGGGGGTTTGGAGAGTGGGAACGTCAGAGGTCAAGCCCCTCTACTCACCTGTGTCTGATTACATTCAGAATATGAAGCAGGTTTCCTGCGTGTGTCACGTGTCTTGGTTATGTTGCTGTAAGCTGCTCCGGTTGCCTTTTCTGATGCACCCCAGTAAATCTCCCCCATACCACCCTCTGGGGGGGGGTCCCTTTTACACAGACTGGGAGAAGGATCTTTAAGCTCCGAGCACAATGATCTCCCGGGGTCCAGCACACGCCACGGCACAGCCTGTGATGCAATGTGGAGATAATTAATTATATGAGAACGCAACGAGACTCCAGCAGGGACGTCGTAAGGGCAAAAGACAGGCCGTGAGGAGGTGGCGGGGGCCGTAGCTGGTCCTTGGGTGATTTTCACCAAAATCTGTGCTCTGGCACAGCCCTGCCTTTGATGTGGAGACACACCCCATCTATAAGTCGCCTGACTTCATTTTCCTCTGTATTGTGCTTCATGGCTCAGTGCTGAGACTCAAACACCCCATCAGTGACACATGCGTGACTCACGGGGTCTGCTAGGGTCACTGTGACTCAGCCTATTGCCTCTTGATTAGAAACATCACACTTGACCGCTAAATTCGAATACACAGGGAAAACTTCAATAACTAACAGGGAATATTATCATGACTACGACTAACGAACACATCTCTACGCAGGGAAACAGCCACAATAAACCAACAAGCAACGCAATAAAAACAGACACTTAAATACACTGCTAACAAGCCTAGATAGCGGACAGGTGAGAACCATAACAAGTCAACTGATCATTACGGGCATGGGGCAACAAGGAACAGGTGGGGTAGTTACAGGGGCAACAAGGAACAGGTGGGGTAGTTACACTTAACAGGTACAGAGCGGTCAATAAACATAGGGGAAAAGGACCAAACACTATGGAAAACCAAGACTAGGACAGCCAAATGAACAGGGAGCAAGGAGCATGAACAAGGATCTGTAACTGAAATACAAACGCAAAACCAGGGGAACACAAAACCAACAAAATTTAAATAAGCAGTTGAGATTGGCCCAGCCTCGAACCGGCAACCAAAAAATTGGGAACAGTGACCGCCACGCAGCAGCCCAGATAGCAGACAAACACACTGGGGACTTAAGACTACAAGACAGGGGAGGGAACAGGATGGCCAGCAACACCTGCTGGCCAAACAGGGACAAAACATATGGGACAGGGCCAGGTGGGTACCGATCCTGAAAGCTGTAATGAAAACGGTGTCCAGCCTCCTCCTGACGTTGCCACTTCTGCAGAGGACCCTCAGCTGCCGAGGCAGCCCCTGCGATGCCACACAGCGTTGCCATGGCAACTGCATTTTTCAGGAACACCGGGACGGGGATGATGAAGGGTGGCAGAGGGCTGAGATTAGCCACGTGACCTAATGAAATGCTTTTGATGAGGCTCTGAGTCCCCTCCGATGGAATGTGTATATGTTAAGACAGGGCACTCTGGGCTCAAGCCATTTGCTCTCTTAGTTTGTCTTTTTTAACTGACTCATTGATGGACTTTGGCTTTGACCTTGACCACAGCTTACACATTGTCTTTAGCAAGCAGGCCCACTCTTTCTATAATGTTAGCATGCCCCGGGGGGGTTGGGCAGCCAGTTGACCTTGGACCCCCAGAGGTTTTTTTTTCTCCCTACTTGGTTTTTGGTTCCTCTCCTCCATTGTCATCTGGCTTTCTTTCTTTCTTTCTTTCTTTCTTTCTTTCTTTGTCTTTCCTTTTCCCTTTTTTGTATTATTCTATCTTAATAATATTGTGATGTATCACAAAATACCCATGCAAAGCACCTTGGAGTGACTCTGTTGTGAAAGGCACTATATAAAAATAAAAAATAAATTGAATAGTAGTATTCAGTCCCAGATCTGTATTTGCACATTTTTAACTAATTAGCCTTGATTGAGTCATTTATCAAATGAGCTGCTCCATTTAAATCGCATTAATACAAGTACTTAAGCCAAACAATGGGTTGCCAGTTCCAGGATAAAAATCACTTTTAATCGGTGCTGGGAGTTGCCAGATCCAGGATTGAAGATATTACTTTAGACTTTAGACATATTTAGACAGTTTGTCAGTCACGGCCCTGAACTGTTTAGCGTGTTCCACAGCTGAGTCACATTTTTAAACTGCTTTCATTCATTCATTTCCTGTCTTCTGACTTAGCTCTCTGTTATACGTTATTTAATTTCTTTTTCTTGAGTCCTTCTGACAGGCCAGCGCTAAAGCGCTTTTAATTGTCGATGTCACTCGGGAGTACCAATTGTTATTTTTGGATTGTTTTTATTTTTTTTTGTCAAAGCGATTTGTCACAAAGCAGAGGCCCTACAGCACGAGTAATAATCAGCACCAGGCTGGGCCATAAATGCGAATATCAGAAATCCAAAATCCATGTCAGAAGATGTGCAGGGGCACGCAGAGGAGATGGCCGACCTACCAGCGTTTAATCCCTCATCTCCAGGCAGAAAAACAGATAATAATAATAATAATAATAATAATAACATGTAATGAAATATGTTAGGAGTTTGACTGAGCACAGATTGCTGTGATTTACTGGTGGTCAGTTTTCAGATCATTTGCAAACTGCAGTAGACAAATATGTCTTTATTCTCCACAACCTCCCCCCCCCATCCTCAGCTGCGTACAGATGCAGAGAAGCGTTCCCTGGTTGAGAGCGGCCTGTCCTGGTACAGCGAGGACGGCAAGGGCCACCGTAAGCCGGGGGCTGGGGGCTACGACACGGGCAGCCTCAAGATGGAGTCTTCCAGCAAGTGGAGGAAGTCCCGCCCCCCGGAGGCTGCTGCCGAGGACGCTGGGGGGAAGGGGGAGCTGAAGAAGCCGCAGAGCCTGGGCCGGCCTGGGGGCTTCAAGAAGGGCCGCAACCCCCCGGTGGGGGTCACCTCCCCCATCACCCACACCTCCCAGAGTGTGCTCAAAGTGGCAGGTAAGACCCCCCATCTTACGTTTCCTCCGAACATACGTCCAGGAACGCAGGTTGCCGATTGGTCAGAAACCGCCAGAAGTGTTAATGCCCAGCGGAATCTTCTGGCGTCGTGAGTAGGCTGCTTCGCCCCGGCGAGCCGGACCCTGAGCGGGCCTTCGGGTTTGGCACCGCCACGCTGCGGCTGCTGACCGCTCCTTTGAAAGCATTTTACCCCCGCAGCCCACGCGCTTCCTGCCAGCTGAACACGAAAGACACTCAGTCGGTTTGTCCAAACACCTCGCTTTCCTGTGGCATGTGTGTTTATCGCAGAAATCTCCGAAGCCCTCAAACGAAGTCTCAGCACTGCCCCCCTTAAATTCGGAACTGGCTGTTTGAGAGACGGTGCTGGTACCCGTTAGTTATTTTTCTGTCAAACAAAACACGCGTTTAGTGAACACGGATCTCAGCTGTAGAACTACTCTGATATTTCTCTGGCACCATGGCAACGGACTCACCCAGTCGGACAGCTTGAAGGACGGGCCGCTAATACACTACTGTACAGCATTGCTTATTTCCTCCATAGGGCACCTCTCCCTGATTTGAGATAACCGGCGCTTACTGGCACCTCACTTTCCACGGCCGTTGATAACCTGCTTCCCCCGCCAGGCCCGGAAAACCTTCCCATCCGATAAGTACACATGGTGAAAGGAATGCCATCTCTACGGAGAGCTTCCCCGCTATTGGATCAGACTGAGCTTTTAGCATTTTTATGAATGAGCTACAGAAGCCTGACATCACACTGGAAGCTCCGCCTCCTCCCCGGGGACAGAGTGAAGCCAGTTTTGTTAAAATCACGTAAGAGGCACTGACTTCAGCGTATGCCCTGGTGCCATGTCGCCGTTTATTTGCATCTACTTTTTTCTTTTTATCAAAGAAATTTATACTTGGCTTTGAATTTACAGTTAGACAGTCCAAACACAGCTGATTGTTATTATTGCCAAATGCTGTGTTGTTGTTAATTATAATTTATTCATGGGGAATTGTTATTAGGTTTTATCTGTTTTCAGAAAAGATGTGGCTGTAAAAAGCAGGTTGTGTTTCTCTTTTTAGCGTGACATTTGATTGTAATTGTAATTAGAAATTAATTATTTAAGTCTCAATCAGGAATGGTTGCTTTAATTATGCTCGAGGTGGAGTTGTGCATCGTCACTCTTATCATGTCTCCATCGCTGTGGGGAGGGTAGACAAATCTTTTGGGGGGAAGATGTTATAGCTGTGGACCACAGGGGTTAAGGGAGTGGGGGGGGCTGCTGAGGATGGACCAGGTGGCCCTGGCCAGCATGTAGGGGACGATCTGAAATGCTAGATGGCACGGTCCCTTGGCACGGAATGATTTGTCAGCAAGGTCATTTGTTTTTTCTGAGTGGCGTGGCTTAACCCCCCAAGCGGGGGGGGGGGGCACGGATGCCACGACTAGGGCATGGTCACAGGCTGTTCCTATGGTGCAGCCTGCTGCTCTGGGTCCACCGCAGTCACTGGGTTGTGGCTCGAGGTCATTGGTCTGGATGGCGTGTCCTCTGCTCCAGCAGGGCCCCCATTGGCTGGAGATGGGGGGTAGGGGAGGGGTGGCGTGTCCTCTGCTCCCATTGGCTGGAAGTTCTCGGGTGATGATGAGGAAGGCTATGAAGGTGCCCTCGCCAGTTCCCTGCATGCCACTTCTCTAGCAGTCCAGCCATCCATGCTGAGATCGTCCAGACGATCCTGTTTTACCCCCCAACACCGAATCACTGGCCTCCAGCCCCCACTGCTTAGAGAGTGGTGAGGCTTTTTTTGGCGTTCCTTAAGGCAGCTCCGGATTCACTCTCCCACCTGACCTGCTGTGTATGTAGATGATGGCTTTATTTTATTTTGCCGGTTGTTTTCCAAACTAGGACCACATCCTTGTATGTACACTACTGTGCAAAATGAGGTTTAAAAGATCTTCATGTCACCCCAGTATTTGCACTTGCTGTCCAATACACCCATGTATTTTTCACTCAACCATACCTCATGTGGTTAATCAATAACTCGTTGACTTTTTTACGCAATTAAATTGCTTAATTAATTAAGTGAGGTGGTTGAAATGTATCAGATACACAGAATGGCTGAGGTGGCCCTGAGGAGAGGTTTGGGGACTGAAGCGGTGTTCATCTAGCCATCCAACAAGATATCAGTAACTTTTTGGAGGACAGAAGAAATTCTTGTTAGTTTTTATTGTGTTACTTTTAATTTTCATATGTTCTAATGTTAAACTGTGTTTTTTTTTCTTCTGGTTCACTTACTACCCAGATAAATAGCTTTAAACATTTTACTTTTAACATTTTTACTTTTGCTGCTTAAGACTTTTACTCAGTACTGCAGTCACTTATATACCTTAGAAAGCAACAAGGACACTAAGAATCTTTGTTTTCTTCCTTCAATAGACAGCTAATTCCGATAGTGAATTAGCTGTCGGTTTTTATAGAAGTTTTAATTCATTCATTTTCTAGCTATGTTACATTGATATTAAATATCCTGCACGTTTTCCTTTAAGGAAACAGTGAGGCAGTCTGGTTATTGAGCTCTTACATGAAAGCTTGACATCACTGGGTGTGGTTCACGGTAACTTTAATGTCAGCTGTCCAGACCTTGGAAAAAAAAGTATATTTTTGGTTTCCTGGGAAAATCCAAATTACCAAATAATTAAAGGGGGAATGAAATGGGTCCTGGCGATAATTAAGGTTCTGACTGAGCCCCCCGTGTCTGTGTGGCCCCTGTCTGCAGCACCAAAAAGTGACCCGAAGGCGATGGACAAGGCCAGGATGGCGGTGAAGGGGGCAGCCCTGCAGAGGTCCTGCTCAGATGCGGGGAAGGAGCGCGGGGAGCCACGCAAGCCGCCCACAGGGCTGAGCCGCCATCCTACCGCCGCATCCTTCGGCTACAAGAAGCCCCCCCCGGCCACGGGCATGGCCACGGTGATGACGGCGGGGGGCGTCACCATCTCCAGTGGCTCGGCCACCGTGGGCAAGACGCCAAAGTCTTCGGGCATCCCTATCAAGCCCATGGCAGGAGGGGGGGCCGGTGGCAGCTGCGGGGGGGGCGGGGGGCGCAAGAACAGCCTGGACGTGTCCAATTGCGAGCAGGGATTCTTCTCACCCAGCTCCCGCAACAACATCCAGTACCGCAGCCTCCCCCGGCCCGCCAAGTCCAGCGCCATGAGCCTGACCGGCCGCCCCTCAGCCCGGCCCGTCAGCAGTACCATCGACCCCAGCCTCCTCAGCCTGAAGCCGGCCCCTGTCCCCGCACCCTCCCCCACTACCGGGGGGCCCAAGCAGAAGGAACTGTGCAAGCCTAGCAGCCGCACGGCCCCGGGCCCCGTCAACCAGACTGACCGCGAGAAGGAGAAGGCCAAAGCCAAGGCCGTGGCATCCGACTCGGAGGACCGGGCCCAAAAGCCAGACTCCTCCCAGATGACAGGGGAGGGCGGAGCCAAACAGCTGGGCCTCCGCCACTCCAGTGGGAGCAAGTACTCTGAGCTGGCCTCTCCCACAACTCCCAGGTATGCCCCCCCTTCGCTTACATCCTCCACTGTCTGACCATGTGAGCCATCCTCCGCCGTCCATGATTGACCTTCAGGGTCCTAGAGCCAGATGGTCTTAGACCAGCCAGCCTTTCTAGAATAGCTCCTAAGCTCACACCCTGTGGTGGCCTGACTCATCAGGCATGAGCACCTCAGGCCAAAAATGAAGCCCTTCTCTTAAATATTAGTCCCCTAGACAGAGCAGCTGTACTGCAGTTTCAGACATTACTGGAAAAAAAAAACCAAAAATTACTTCCTCTCAGAAATACTTGTAGAGGAATCAATTTCCGAGAAGGACACTTAAAAACCAGCTGGTTATCAGCACAAAATGTGCATCCAAATAGCCAGTGAAGCACCTTGAGATTCCAGACGCGGAGATGCAAAGCTGATAGCTTTTAGACACTCAGTGACAGTTCATGAACTGATGTCCTTTGAAAGTTAATAAAGTACATATTTCCACTGAGGTGGCTAAATTTAACCAACAAGAATATCGACCTGCCTCATGTCTTTAAGTTTTCTCTTCAGAAATAAATTGGAGTGGACGTTTAGGGCAGCAAGTGTCCTTTTCATGTGGCTCCTGTAGTCGGTCAGCAGTTCCACTCGAGGAGCTCCTTGGACAGATTCCCCGGCCTGGTTTATTCTGAGGAACCTGTATTTTTCTATAGCTCTCTTTTTATCTTCCTCCTCACCAGCCCTGCATTTTCCCTTTTCTTCTCTGTTGTTCAGCTTTAAATAAATAATTTGAATACTTCAGTGCCCATTAACCCATTAACCCATTAACAGAATAACATGTAGACTCCTGTCCCAATTGACCTTGGCTTACATAAATAGTTGGAAGTTGGATGAATGTAATTGATGGGCACTGATGCCATTTATCAATATAGAGTGATCAATACGTACATGTATAACTTCTAATGGAGGCGTAGTAATGGGAATGATTACTTCTGAAAAAGTTTGACAAATGTTATGAAGAATGTTTTCATTCCACCCCACACTGCTTTCAACCTTCCACCTTCATTATTAGCCTGTTAAGGGCCATATAAGCCTGATTAAGGTAGGGATGGAATGAGAACCTTCTGGCAGAGGGTCCTCTAGGATCAGGACTTAGAGCCACTGGATTAGTAGGACAAAATGTGCAGAAAATTCAGAATGTTGCTGTTCTTGACCCTACGTACTGTTCTCCTTCTTCATTATCTACCTTGCGACCAGCTGCTGGCTCTTTCCAGCCCCCACGCTCATTACGCTCTCGTGTGACCCTCAGGCTGCTCTGCAGTAAGTCCCTGGGGAGGCCGCCCAGCCTGGCCCACCTGGACAAGGTGAACTCCAACAGCCTGGACTCCTGCGTGAGCCTGCACGACCTGCCGCCCAAGGTGCCACCCTTCTCCAAGCTGCAGGACCTCGCCGACTCGGTGCCGCCCCCCCGACTCACCCCTAGCCCCGCCCCCGTGCTCCACATCGACTCCCCCAGCTGCTTTTCGGGACAGGCCCTCAGCGTGGGCGGCTCTCCCCTGCTGTACCCCAAGTTATCGGGCTTTCACCGCAGCATGGAGTCCCTACCCCTCCAAATGAGCGTCCCGTCCAGCCCCGCCCCCACCGGCGACCGAGAGCAGGAAAGGACCTCGGCGGTCTGGAGTGCCGGCAGCAGGGCCTCGCTCACGCTCCCAGAAAGGTGTGTGTCTCCGGTCCATGGGCCTATTTTCTGATGCATCCTAAATTAGCCCCCTATTGGGCTGACATGGTATTACATGTCTCTCCTCCACTTAACAGGCCTATTGTCTTCAGGCAATGTAAACAGACTCTTCCAGTCTGAACTCCCATGATTCATTGCAGCAACAAACAGCAGGCTTTAAACAAATCCTGTGGAGATGTAGTAGTGACATTCTACCTGTCCTCCAAAGGCTTCCGGCCAGATTTAAATCCCTTTGTTCCACATGTCGTGCTGTGACAGCTCCGGTGAGTGTCCCACGCTTTGCGAAACGTACTGCAGCGTGTGCAGTGCCACTAGCACCATCTATTGGCAGGACTGAAAAATGCATTTTCCTTTGTGTACAAATAGATGAAGGAGAAAGAGACGTTTACCATTCAGGATCTTTAAACTGGGGAAGAAAGACAATTAATTGGCACTAAAAAAATAACCGGTGCAGTTTTTTTTTCTTACATTGAAGTGAACAGGAGCTCTGCATCTGCTTCCTACCTGTTGATACAGCTGCAAACTCTGGTGTATGGGAAGGTGTATTATGGGTAATGCAGTCTCGTGGACGGTGATCGGAAAGGTCTTTTTAAATCCCTGTCCTGGGCCTGTTGGTGGAGTTTGCATGTTCTACCTCATGACTTAGTGGGTTTTTCAGAGACAATCAAAATCATGGAGTCAGTTGAATTTTAGTCTCTAAATAAATCCCCCTTGGTATGTGGGCTGAAAAGGACAGGGATCCCACCCAGGATATTCCCAGCCCTGTGCTTCATGAGATCAGGGATCCCACCCAGGATATTCCCAGCCCTGTGCTTCGTGAGATC
>JAODKC010000130.1:18544331-18585992 GCA_026777985.1 Mormyrops attenuatus
GGCTGTCTTTACAGCTTTTAATAATTATTCAGACTGAACACAAATGCTGTAGCACTTGAAAGCAAAGTTTGGAATGCAGGTGCAGGGTCTGATCATTCATCCGTTGCCGTAGGAGCTAAGGGCCTTGCTCGATGAAGACGTATCTATTCTGCCGTGGACAGGGTTGAATCAGCAACCTTCCGATCATAGAGGCCTAACCCATTGAGCCACACACTGCCCCCCAAAACTTTTTATTGATGCCGGAGTAAAGCTGCTTGGTTCTACTGGGGCCCGAACCCAGGACCTTCTGCGTGTAAAGCAGACATGATACCCACAACACTATAGAACCTGTTCAGCAGTGACCTGGAAGCTCCTCACAATTCACTGTTTATTACCGCCGCAGACAGGGCAGAAGAAAACTGACTAACAGAAATGCTTGTTTTTTGTATCTGGTGCATAGCCAGTTTGAAGCCGTGTCTTTTCCCCTGTACTCCATGCTGGGAAAGACATTCGCTTGCCTGCTGCAGTTTATCATCTCTCTATACAATGACAACAGGCAGCATTTAAATCTGTAGCATGTCTCCTGCAAGCTGAGTGAATACCGTTATTCACTGAGTTACTGGGGTAATTTAACAGCAGAGAAGCAATCTTTTGCAGACCCTATCTTTAGTAAATAAATTTTTCATGAAGTACATCTTCAGTTGATCGGTCTCAGCTCTGATACTGAAGCTCTGCTTTCTATAGTATTTGGGTACCTGAGAGAAGTAAATGTTGTTGTGTTATTTATGTGTTCCATCCTTCTCCTCCCGTCATCGTTCTTCTCGACACCCTCCCAGCCCTCCCAGTAGCAGTGCGACTGACCTTTGCCCTCACTTTTTCGTCTCTCTCCAGGCAAACCTGGTGGCTGCCTTCGAGCAGAGCCTTGCCCTCATGACGTCACGCCTGCAGAGCCTCTCCTTCAGTGCTGAGAAGAAGGTAGGTGACAGAGATAGGACCCTAATCGCACTCGAGTGCATTACTCGTCGCCCTCGTACCGTCTCAAGAAACCCATGGAGCAGAACTCCACCCTGGAATGGATTCCAGTCCAGTTGCCGATTGATAGCATGTCTGTGGAGGAACTCCACACAGGAAAACTCCAGACACAGCAGAAACAGATCCCACAGCCCCCAAGGTGATTTAACAATGGACTATACAATTAACGAGAAGGTGAATTTATGTAAAACATTAACAAGAACATTTTAGCCATTGTAAGCTTCTCTAAACGCTTTAACCTTATTGGTATAGTAAGCGTCTCAATAGCTGGTGACAGGCCATAGGTCTGGAGTCAAGTTTAAGCTTCAGTCTGTATAACTAATAAGTCTCCAGTGTGCTCTGCGGTTTCCAGAACGTGGAGGTAGCCAGATTTTTGGAGAGTAAGTTCTTCTTGGTGCTTTGAGGTTTCATATGTCAGTGGAAAGCTTAAGAACCGGAGTATTTCTGCCAAAGGATCATAATCTGCTACTCAGATTGGCTCACCAAGGTAGTCGTCTCAGAAGTTACACAAAGTACAGTGTTACACATCTCATAAAGGCAAGTTCTGTAGAAGCTGTAGCCGCAATCGTTATGTAACAAAATTAGACATGTTTCTCAATATGCACACTTCCCTGTACTTGTGTTCTCATGTACCTGTTTTACATCATCACCCATCACTAAAGACCAGTTCCAATACTCAAGAACAGAACTGCAAAATCCCTGAATGGCATTGTTGCCCCGGCCCAAATATCAAGGCCAAATATCAGTTGCATCCTCATTCGTTCTTGGGAAGCATGTTAGTAGGACCACAAGACCACAAGTCCAATCTTTGCATTCTTGTTGTTGAGAAACACCTTTGGTCTGGGAAAGATGTAGGAAGAAGTTATTAATTAGTCTTAGGACTGGAACTTTTAGATCTTCCCTTTGTGACGAATCAAACAGACCCAGAGATTGTAGAAACATCCTACAGACCATTTCAGAGTACCATTAGCCATTTACGGCATTCCAGTTCCCTCCAATCCAGGATAACGGCCAGTTTATGATGTCATGATGTGATCTATTGAAGCATGCCTTTATTGCTGTAGCCAGGAACTCTGAGTAACAGCTTCAGGCTTTTGAAAATCAGGTTGCCTCACATGCCGAATCGGGAGTGATGAGGTATCTCCATTGACATGCACATTTCAGGACTCTGAGCTGATGGACCTGCGAGACACAATCGAAATGCTGAAAGCCAAGAATACAGAAGCCCAGGTCATTATCCAGGGGGCTTTGAACAACCCGGATAATGCCCCCAAAGGTAGGGATGCCCCACCACCTTGCCATTTGAACAGGCAAACCAAAAGCTACAGGCAAAAACACAGTGTCTGACACCAGTTTGAAGTTAAGGATGAAGTCAATGGTGTCTCAATCAAATTGGAAGCTTTTAATTGCCAGCAATAATAATATGGCAGTAATAATATGGCAGCGTTGATGAAATGTAGTCCCGTGTTTCCAGATTGTTTTCTAATATGTGGATAGTGTCTTCATTTTAAGAGCAAATGTATTCTCTTATTTCTTTTCTATTTGATTATACCCTGTAATATTTACAAATGTTACACTAAAAGTTAAAGTTTGTTCCCTGACTTAGGGTGGGGTTAGGCTCCTATGAACTCGCCATAAGTTGAAAATATCGTGAGTCAAATATGAATATGATATGATAACCACAGGGGAAAAAAATGAGTACAATGGATTGTAACCACTGTATGAGATGTGTACGTTCGCGATAGCTACAGGTACTGACAATGTGGCTGGGTGGATGCTGTCTTCACCCGGTATCTGTAGAAAGTACCGTATGACATATCGCTAGCCCCAGAACAGAGCAAAATTCAAAGTTTGATGGCTACTGAATGTGCATCGCGATCGCATCATCGTAAAGAAATCGTAAAGAAATTGTAAAGAAATCGTAAAGAAATATCATAAGCACAACCATCGTAAAGCGAGGAGCATCTTTTCTGTTGTTTAGTAACAAGGTTAATAGGGGTATTGAGTGATAATAATCAGTAACTCACACCTGCCTCAGGCAATGCAGTCATTACTCGTTTAACAGGTTCATTTATAGATTGGAGGAGTATATGAATTATTTTTACGATCCCTATGAGGTGCACTATCCAACCAATTCTCCTTGAAGGCAGTAGAATGTTTACGGACGATGCGATGAGGCCCAGCAGCCTGTGCAGGCATCTGCAATGCATTCATATCTTCGGCCCTGTATCTATGCAGAGCTGCGGATCAAGCGGCAGAACTCCTCAGAGAGCATCTCCAGCCTCAACAGTATCACGAGCCACTCCAGCGTGGGCAGCTGCAAGGACACGGATGCAAAGAAGAAGAAGAAAAAGAGCTGGGTGAGAGAGCAGGGCCACATGTTCAGAGCTCCCTGGGGGAGAAGGTCATGCCGCCTGCTCTCACTATCTTTAACATTTGATAAACAAGTTAAGCTACAGTAGAGGGCTAGGCTATGATTCACATGTGTCCCGCCAAGTCTATTCTGCAGAATTGTTTTGTAATATACACTGTAAAACCTCACCTTTATTTAGCAATGAGAGTAGCAGTCAGTGGAACGGCTAAAAAAAGAGTACAACTTAAACGCTTCCTTCCACATCCGGCCAATCAAAGCGCCAACCGATGTCAAGGACCGCTAATGATCGTCGGGTCGAGTTTCATTAAGCTAAACATCTGAGGTCCTTTTGCATTTAAAGGTTGCAGAGTATTCAGTTGCTGTCCTCGCCGAGGAACATTTTAAATGCTGATCTAGTGAATCATTGCTATAACCGAGACAATGACAAGGCCCGATGCTGATGTCATAAGGCCCGATGCTGATGTCATAAGGCCCGATGCTGTTGTCATAAGGCCCGATACTGTTGTGTGTGTGAATGGTGTGTAAGTGTGCCCTGCGATGGGTTAGCGCCCCATCCTGGGTTGTTGATGGATGGATGGATGGATGGATGGATGGATGGATGGATGGATATTCAGCTCTTTTATTAAGGCACTATTTTCATCCAAACTGGCAGGTAAAACATGATTCTGGTATATCTGGTCAATGGCATAAAGGTATCGGAATGATCCTCAACAGACCCCACAGATGGCCCTGACACACATCAGCGGCACCTCTTGGAATCACCTGTGTAATTCTTGCATCCTTAAAGTGGGGGTGTGGCTTTCCCTTCCTCTCTCCCACACACCTACAAAAGCGACCTGACTACTCGGTACTCAGTCACATTATAATATGACCACACTGCTGAGAATTTGTTGTATGCTCTTGTATAGAAATTTTAAGTGTGGTAGTGTCATGCAATGTTATAATGCAATGCATGAATTTAGTGGAATTTGTTTGGAGGGGGGATCTTTGATGTACTGCAATGATTTTTTTGAGCAGAATTATCTATGCCTGAAATTCTTCAGTCTGCTGGATATCCTGGCTTTGTTCTAATTGGGCATTTTAATGAACTGGTCTTTTTTACTGTGATGGCACTTTTAATTTATTTAATCGCTTTATGGAGTTCAGTCAGAATATTAAAATCAAACGCATCAGTTCAGTTTAATCTGCAGACTCGTTACAACTTTCAAATCACGTTAATGAAATTTTTCTACTTAATTTCCTGATTAATTTAGTCAATGCTTTGTTGTTCTGTGCCTTTAAATAGATAATAGTCAATAGTTATTTAAACCGGTATTGCAGTTTTAATTTATTCTGGTTTGTTAAACATTTACGAAATATTGACCGCAGGATATTTTATTAAAGAGCTGTGTTTTAATGATCAAATTTGGTTTATCATAATTGAAAACGTATAACTCCTTGTGAGCCCTTAATTAAAATGTGCACGGCTTATCAAAACTGTGCAATTCAATAAAAGTTTATTTAAACAAGAGAGCAGCTGGCGCAAAAGAAGAAAATCAATGTACCGTGCCGGCAAACTGGATGCTTGTGTCCTGTGACACATTGTACATGTCACCTCTCATCCTTCAGCTGAGGAGCTCCTTCAACAAAGCATTCAACATCAAGAAAGGCCCTAAATCTGCAACGTCATACTCGGACATCGAGGAGATCGCCACTCCTGACTCCTCCGCCCCGTCGTCCCCCAAGTTGTCCCACGACGGCGTGGAAAATACCCCCATGTCCCTCAAATCGTCCACCTCAGCTTCATCCTCGGTGTAAGTTACCCAGAATTCCCCTGACTTTGACTGACCGGCCGTCGATCCAGGAGCAGGGCGTGGGGAGGCCCCGATGCATTTTTTAGCGGATCTCCTCAAACTTCTCTGCAGCATCTTCGAGGGCAACGAGGAGGTAGAGAATGACGAGAAGGTGGTGTCAGACCTGCGCTCAGAGCTGTGGGAGAAGGAAAGAAAGCTGACCGACATTCGCCTGGAGGCCCTGAACTCTGCCCATCAGTTGGAGCAGCTTCAGGAGGCCATGACCAATATGCAGGTCTGTGGTATTAAGAGCTGCTCAGTGCGGGACCATTAGCACTACCCCACAATGCAATGCTCCAGTCTTAATCAGAAATTAGTTTGTTTTTTTTTATCAGAGACCTTGAATTCAAACTTCGGAATAATATTAGACCTTTCATCTCTTCACCTTTTTCCTTCAGTTGACCGTGGATAATCTGAAAGCCGAGAACGACCAGCTAAAAACAGGTACACCAAGTGTTGGCCCTTCCAGCTCTACTTCCCAGCCCTCCGGGCTGATGTCACTGGTGACATCATCGCAAAGGCAGTCCATGTCGGCGTCTGTCATGAAATCTTTCAGCCTGAGCAAGAGTGGGGAGTCAGGTAAGGAGTTAATGTCCCATCATACTGTGTACAGACATACAAAACTTTAAACAAGTGTGTCTTTCCTGTCAGGGATTTTACATAATAATTAATGGAAGCTTTAAACAAGGGGTTGGTGATACTTATTTTCAATCTGCATTGCTTTCTATTCCTGCATGCTGTAGCAAATTGCCATGGACCTTTTGGTTGCTAAGTAAAATTCACCACTGGCCTGCACCTTGTCCCTCTTCGCTGTTTCTGTGCCCCATCAGACATCTCGAAGACGGATGTGACTGGCCTGCCCCCCAACCGGGAGGAGACACGCCTTCGAGTGGTGGTGCACATGACTGACCAACGGGCGCTCAAAGATGTCAGTGACTCATTCCTCATTGTGCCGTTATACTGCCCAGCTTTGTCAGTTGAAGTCCATTAAGTATTAATTTCCATAATTTGTAGTGAATTACAACTGAAATGAAAGGATAAAAAACTCCCATTTCTTTGTCCTGAGACTTACAGTTCGGTATCAGCTTAAAGTCCTGCTACCCCAGTGCTGTCTGTAGCATTGTTGTGTCATGTGCAAAGATACATTACAGCAACGGCCTCAGAGGTAATCAGAGGCCGTGTTGCCTCTCTTCCAGCAGGAGGTGAAGCAGCAGGACTTCTTCATAGGGTTTGTGAAGGCCAGCAGCAGAATGGACTGGGCGCTGCTGGATACAGCCATCAGCCAGGCCTTCAGGGTGAGTCTCGGCACAGAAGGAGACCCGGGACCCGCCAAACCCGGCCCAGTGGCGACAGCAGCGGACTCACGCTCTCCTCTTCCTTTTCAAGGACTATGTTAGCAAGGTGGATCCGACCACAAGCCTGGGCTTGTCTACAGACTCCATCTACAGTTACCAAGTGAACCACAGCAAGAGGGTGCTTGGTACAGAAGCCCCTGAGGTCCCCCCCTTCCGCACCCTCAGCAAGGGCACCGGCTCTGTCACCGTGGCCCTCAAAGGTGAATAAAATCAAGGCTTCCTGCTCATTGCAGCGTAATCATATCACCGTTTGACCCTTAAGCAAGGCCCTGAACCTCACGCACTCCAGCGGGCCGGCTGTCTGACCTTAAGCTTTCCTCACTTATACTTAAGTAAATGTAAATGGTGTGAAGCCTCTGTGGCCAATCAGAATCAGTAATTATTAAACTAACTATCTGGGAGAACTGAAAACAAGGCCTGAATTTGGAATCGAGGGCCAGATTTGAAGAGCCCTGCTTTATTGATCCCTGTGGGGAAATTTTCTTCTTGTCTACCCCATCTTGCTCTCTATAACGCACATATAAATCAGATCAAGCTTGCCATAGAACCCTTTCCATGGAGCGGCTGTTAAGGGTCGTGCTCAAAAGCCATTCTGCTGTTGTTGGGCTTAAACCAGCAACCTTCTGGTTGTGGGCACAGAGGCTTAGCCTACCGAGCCACATGAAATACCCCATAAACTGTGGTGTTATTAAGGTAATAATGTTCTTAAGGAGCATCCCTGTCTGCAGTCTCCCTTTGTCGGTATGGTGCGCTAAGGCATGGAGCTCAGAGGTATTTCAGGGGGCTTTCGGTTTGTCCCCTTTAAGTCAGGCTAATGTGCAGCATCAGGTTTCCCTGTTTCAGACTGGACTCGGATCCGCCCCCCGCCACACACCCTCCTCTTGGCCTGGCCTAGACCCCTTTCTTGTTTGGCACTGTGAGTGCTGTGTGTCCAGTCTGGCCTCAGCCAAAGATCCTTTTCTACACCTGTAACCCAAGCCAGGCCCCAAACTGGGTTTCTCTACTTGCACAGTACTGAAAGAAACGTATTCCCAACATTAACTTTGGAGCTTAATTATCAGGAACATGGTCCTCGGAGGAACACAGGTGCTGAAAAATGCACTGTTTAATTAGAAAGGTACTTTAATAAAGCATAGAAGTAAATGGGTAATTATATACATAGCTAAGGTAGTAGCTTTTCTTACACTTAATCGAATAAAAAAAGCGTCTCCCGTGCTTATTTAGCATAAAGATCTCAGTTCCTGTTGGGCGGTGGGAGAACGACACACAAAAGTGGCCAAGAGCTACAGGAATCCGGGACCAGGTTCCTGAAGTCTGGTGTGAAAGCGCCTTACAGCTGCAGCTGGGTGTACGGCCAAAGTCAGAGAACTCAGACAGGTGCGGGCATGCAAAGCCAGCCCTGCCACACTGCCGGGGGCCACAGGGTGGAGTTGGGAATGCGGGGGGCAAGCAGAGGCACTGAGGAGCACACAGGGCCGTCTGAGAAACCCTATATTACTTCGAGCATGAATGTCAGTTAGCCAAAGGCAGACACCAAGCACCCAGCCCCTGGGGGGGATGAAATGTCACACTATCCTCACCCCCCCCCCCCCCAACCCCAATCAAGCATTGGTGTTATTATTAGACCAGGCAAATTTATTCGTAGGAAAAATTCAGCATGATATACCAACAAATACCTAGAAGATCATATGGATTATATGATATGCATTTAGTACATGCTGCCAAGTATTGAAGGCCAGGTACCTAGTGGCCCGGTGCCTAGTGCCTCCAAGGTTGGCGTTGATTTGCTCCTGCCCCGTGAAGGTTTGTGGAGCTCACCAGGTGGGACAGCTTTCCTCCGGGTACTCCGGTTTCCTCCCACAGTCCAAAGACCGGTATGTAGCCCATGGGATTGTGTGCATGTGCGCCCTGCTCTCCCATCCAGAGTATCCCCGCTTGTGTCCTGTGGCGCCACCCCTTGCGACCCGGTACTGTTCAGAAGTGGTTAGAAGATGGATAGATATTGTTGTTAGCTTCCTGTCGTGTTTAAATGAAGATAATATAATCATTTTTATGCAGACTATTGGACATGACACCAGTAAAACCATCTGGTCATTGTCACCACAGGAGTTGACAATAAGCTTGAAATTCAAGCAAGTGGATCTTATACCTGTGTTGGTCTTCTTGGGCTGCAAATAATTTTCTGTTCCCTCAGTGCCTGGATGGATGTTAGACCCTGTCCCTGTTGCTCTCCTCTTGGGCTCCAGGTCTGAAAGAGAAGTGTGTGGACAACCTGGTGTTTGAGACGCTCATCCCCAAGTCCATGATGCAGCACTACATCAGTCTCCTGCTCAAGCACCGGCGCCTCATCATGTCCGGCCCAAGTGGAACCGGAAAGACCTACCTCAGCTCCCGACTGGCCGAGTACCTGGTGGAGCGCAGCGGCCGTGAGGTCACAGAGGGCATCGTGGTCACCTACAACATGCACCGGCAGTCTTGCAAGGTCAGCAGCAGCCTGGAAACTTTTCTTTTCTTCTCTTTTTCTAATGTTGTTTCCAGGTTTACTTTCTGAATGTAACTCCTTGAAGACAGAGCTTGGCCCGATTTAATTTTAAACTCTTTTTGTTGATGGTCCTTTTGGAAATGTTTCACTTTTGTTCGTTTTTCTAGGATCTTCAGCTATACCTGTCCAACCTGGCCAATCAAATAGATCGGGAGACCCCCACAGGAGACGTTCCATTGGTTATCCTGCTGGATGACATTAGCGATGCTGTGTCCATCAGTGAGCTGGTCAACGGTGCCCTTACTTGCAAATACCACAAATGGTGGGTTAGAATCACCTGAATATGATGTTGAATGATGTTAAAGCATGAAAAAAAATCGGTGCTCACAAAGCTTTCTGGCTTTGCCAGTTATCTCTGTCTTCTGATTATTCAGCGAACAATCCCTCTGTCTTGTTTTCTGTTTAGTCCATATATCATTGGAACAACCAACCAACCAGTGAAGATGACTCCCAATCACGGGCTACACCTCAGCTTCAGGTGAGAATCACTTATGTCGTTCCTATGCAAAATCTTTCCTATTCTCATTAGCTAATGATCCACATTTTTATGACTGCCATCTGTTCGCTTGCAGGCCCGCTGTAAATGCACCTTTCCGGGCGACGTAAAGTTTCTGCTTTTACGTTACTGAGCATTTGTGGAGTTTTCCAAAAGTCTTGGGATGATTTTTGTATTTCATTTATGAATTACTATCCAACTTGCTGGTCACACACTACCATTTCTCCAGACCTCTAGGATGCTAAACAGGTTGTACGCAGTGTAGCGTTAATATTATTTTTGCTTTATTGTGTCCCTTTAAACCAGGATGGTGACCTTCTCCAACAACGTGGAACCTGCCAATGGCTTCCTGGTGCGCTACCTGCACAGAAAGCTGATGGAGGCGGAGAACGAGAGCAGCGTCGGTTCTGAGGATCTGCTGAGGGTGCTGGACTGGGTGCCCAAACTTTGGTACCACCTGCACACCTTCCTGGAGAAGCATAGCACCTCTGATTTCCTCATTGGTATGGCAACATTCACACGTGTCCATGTACACCAAACAAGTCAGCCAGTCCTATGTATGGGCATATATGTATTACTTAATGAGGACCAGTTGTCCCCACAGTGTGATAAATACCTGTTATGTCGACCTTGTGGAGACCATGTTTTGGGTAAGGTTAGGGCTGGGTAGGTGTTAAGGTTGTCATTGTTGGGATTAGGGTTTCCCCTTAGAAATGAATGGACGGTCCCCACAGAGGTATGAATACAAACATAGGTGGTTGTGTCTCATTCTGCTTGCAGGACCTTGCTTCTTCTTATCCTGTCCTGTCACTGTGGAAGAATTTCGGTCCTGGTTCATTGACCTTTGGAATCACTCAATCATTCCCTACTTACAGGAGGGTGCTAAGGATGGCATTAAGGTGAGTGATGTCGCTGATATCAATGTACTCCTCCAGTAAAGGTGTGAACATCCCACAGTCACGGGCTTGGAAAATGTTCTGCGCTATGCATAGGTTTATCTGTATTTGAGGGATTCCGAAGGCATTAAGTTAGACATGGCTTACTGTGATGAATGTGACTGTGGAGCACTTGCTAGAGATGGAGGTCCATGGCAGTGTCCCTGTTTGCAGGTTCATGGACAGAAGGCAGTGTGGGAGGACCCAGTCGAGTGGGTGCGGGGCACCCTACCCTGGCCCTCCGCCCAACAAGACCAGGCTAAGCTCTTCCATCTCCCGCCTCCCAGTCTGGGTCCTGATAGCCCAGGTCAACCCACCGAAGAAAGACCCAAGGAGACCCCACCCAGCTCCCTGGAGTCTGACCCACTGGTGAGTCTCTGTTTGAATTCCATGTAAACCAGGTCTTCTGTACTAACTTTATTCTTTAGCCTAAAAGTGAGGACGTACCCTTCATTTGCAGGAGCATCGCCTTTTATTAATACTCCATTTACTTGGATAAGTACTTCAAGGACTCATGATTGTTTATCTGCTAGATTTCATTCAGAACCATTGGCCAACCTTGGTTTGAACTCATCTCACCTTATTTTACTATTTTTATTTTACAGAAATACAATAGAGTAGAATAGAACAGAATAGAAAGCCTTTATTGTCATTATCCTGGAGCACGGATGCTACTTGTACAATGAAATTGCAGTGGCTACTTGTAAAGTGCAGACATATATGGACATTTATATATTTGATACATTTTTACCCCCACTATATATAAATGTATAGAATTCATCTGAAGTTGAAAAAGGTTACAAATAATATCTTATTCAACAGCATTCCTCTGTGTTTGCGCCTCAGTATTTCAGGCTGATGAGGGAACTCTCAGAAGTCTATTGTAAGTAGGTCAGAGAACTTCACTGGGGTATCCATAGTGGTGTTTCGTTTAGATGAGTGAAACAGGTGCTGAAACACCGGCACCCCCCCAGCTGGCCCTCCCCCCAGTCCTGTACATAAAAAGCACCATTATTTTTATCCGTTACAGATGGCTATGCTGTTGAAACTGCAGGAAGCAGCCAACTACATTGAGTCTCCCGAACAAGAAATGGCCACAGACCCAAGTCTACATTCAACACTTTGAACACCAATGTTCGGCAAAAGACTGGATTCTTTCAAAGGCTAAAGCTGTTATTTTGAGGACAAGTAAAAAAAAATCTCAGACATAGTCTGATCTATTAGAAGTCGAATATAGTACCGTTAGAAAAAAAGCAAACTTAAACAAAGTTTAAAGAATCGAAAATAACTATTTGTACTGTCCTTTTAAATTTTTATTTACTCTAAAGGTGCATGGCAATCGTTAGAACGTATACAGAAAAAGAGAAACGTTTTGAACTTTCGTTATTTTCCTCAGAGAAAATTGTATTAGAGGTTTTATCAACTGAAGAAAACTATCTGAGCTGGGAACCTTCACTGATAGACTGCTGCTCACCGTGCCACTTAAGGAAATAGGTGCTGATTGCAGATTTTGCAGGATTCTTACAAGTTCTTGACTTTCACAGCTAGTGGACAGAAACAGCACATATAAAAAGCGAAGGCACATTATTGCTGATTGTAAGTGATGCGATCAGATGATGGTCATGCTCAGTGTATTAGCACGACGATCTCCTAGCGAATTTTAAGTGACCAGCTTTTAAGATCTAGACGGACCACATATCCAGGTTATTAATTTCCAGGCAAGAAGGGATTGCAAATGGCATATGTTAAAACGCAGTGCTGTCGTCACATTTTCTCAGTGTGATTCTCCAGTGCAGGCTTTTGGGTGTTGAAGGAGCCAGACCAATGCCATCTTTTGGTCAGGTGTGGTGAAGGCTAAGCTGCAAGCATAAGCAATTTTCAATTAAAACACCTAATGAAACCTGGTGCTTAAAATACGCCTTAATATATCCAATTACTGTAGGTTTTCTTTGAGGTTCAGCTACACCTCAGTTTTCTTCAGTATCAAAACTGATTGACAGCTCAGTTTTCTAGAACCATGTATTGTGTGATGTTAATCTACAAGTACTTTAATAAGTCAGGTGGACGCATTGCCTTCAGCTGTATGTGGGATGATGTGGAACAATTGCACTTTAATTTATTTTCTACTTTGACTATTATGTGTGTGGTTGTCTGTGTCTTTGAGGGCGAACGTACAAGATGTACAGTTCTTCAAAAAAATTACACTAGTATCTGATGTGCATTTCTTTCACCTAAACTGCAGGGGGCAGTATGCATGACTTACTCGTGCATGTCAGCTCTCGCTTTTCTGTATTGCTTTAGCACTTACCAAATGCTCAAACCACAGTTTGCAAACTGCCCCCATTCTGGAATTGTAGCCCTAAAACATGAATAGTTATGATGCCTCTTAAGCTTTGACTAATACTGCATAATATACACTTTTAGATGTTTTGTGTTTTTTTATTGTAATGGAGAAAATGCCATCTATAAGTGAGACACACACACAGAAATGCACAGTGATTTTATGTGCAACAGAAGCAGATGTCTTTATACTATCTACCTTAATATGGGCAAAAAAAATATGAACAGAGATTTCATTATGATGCTAAGCTACCTTTGACAATACTGTGTTTTCCTGAGGACTTTTCAGCATCAGAGGATGTGTGTCAACATATGACAGTCAAGCAATGATAAATATGAAGATGAATATCTATTTTTTTCTTTGATTCTTTCTGACCTTATTTACTAGAACCGGGTAAGGAAAGCCTTCTATTTTCATTCAGATGTTGAATAGAGCCTGTCGAAAGTGCACTGAGCTGCTGCAGAGTATGATGCCAAATTCCATTCTGGCTTTTCACCATCTGCGGATTCTGCAAAATTCAGTCACTGTATTTTACCTACAGGATTTGCACTTGTGGCAGCCACACTGAGTTTGTGGTGCAGATATTATGTACTTAACCAAATCATATATTGCTTTCTTGCATTGACGCTTTGTAGCAAAAACTAATAGGAATGTAAGTGTAAGTGTCGGCTATAATTCCGTATTTTATATAGCATCAAGCTCACTTGGGGATGCCCAAGAACAACCTAGAGTCAATGGAGAAAGAGTTCTGGGGTGAGCTGATTCGCATGCTGCCACCGTGACCCCCACCAGAAAAAGCAGTGTGACGGTCACATGTTAGCCATATCCTTCTTGATTATAATTGGTGCTATCAAACTATGCCTATCTTGATGTCGTAATTCCTCATTATAAAAATTTAAGACCTGGGTTCCTCCTACGATTGGCAGAAACGAGTTCTTAGAGCCACTAGAGAAAGAAATTAAACCACTGGAGTGACTGACTCTCTGTCCTCTGCTGACTTTCCAGGGATCTTAAATCAACGCTGCCCATCATTGTCACACGTTGACGGTTGTGAATGGTGTTATTTCCTTGTTAAAAAAAAAATCAAGCAGCTTCTGTTGCAGCCCTGTGATTCCTCTCTATTTTATGTTTTGCCTGTCTTGTAAATTCAGAAGCTGTAAATAATAAGAATTATTTCACGTTCCCACCCTGCCGAATACCTTAGTGAATAGCAAGGGACATCGCAGACCACTAAGAGGCGATCGCTTCCCATTCATGCGGCCTCCTGCTGGTTGGCAGCCTGAATGGGACAAACTTCTCCACCAAGAAAGACGTGTGTTGTTAATTTCACAGTCACAGGTGCATAAGTCCACGTGCTTCAGAGTCTTAAAATGAAACTGGACATGCACGTCCATGAAAAACGGCAATGGGGTAACCAAGGGAAAATAGGGGTCAAATGAGCTGCTATTTTGCAGAAAATCTTGCAGTGTTGTTTCCATTTTCATATATTTTTCTGCCGCTCTCCTCAAATACTAAATTAGAAAATACATTTCTATGTATTCCTAGGTGTACATATCATTTTTTTAATAGTCCGTATATAACCAACCCGAAAAGGCATAGGGAATACAAAAAAGAAGACACTACTTTCTAAATTTAAATGAGCATAAAATAATCCTTCGCTTTTCTGTTGTGTATGTAGGGTTATTACACATAGACCACGGCTGTTCCAGAAGTTAATGGACATTTAAAAAATGCTTGTCAATGGCAGGACTAGCTTCACTTATACACTGTATATTGCTTAATGAAGCTTTCGGAATCACCTCCCTTGGTGACATCAGAGGGAAACTGGAGGGAAAATATCAGAATTAACCCATCTTGAGAGGCTAAGATGCGTCCTAATTCAACCGCATAAGGAAGTCTTGCTAAAGTTAAATAAGAACACGTTTAGTCAGTTACATCAAATTTTATGTACTTGGTACTACTTTCAGTTTGAGGATGATATGTCAAATTAACAAAATAGTTAGTGGTTAATTAAAAAATTAACAACAGAAATTAATTTATCATATTGAAGATGCCCTAGGGATGCAGACACTTGAGGTAGTGCTCTTTGTCAGGTTGTCCTCCCTGGGTGAAATTCTGATTGTTGTTCTACCTGTTCCTGTGTGAGTGCCGTGCTGTGCTGTGCCGTGCAATGCTAAAACAGCTGTCCTGTGTTCCGTGACTCTACAGCAACTTCTGTTGGCTTCAGCAAGAGCAACAACCACAAACGTTGTACTGTTTCTCTGTGGGCCTCGGATTGCCAGGCAGGACCACACCAGTGGGTATTTCTAAAGGGGCTGATTGCAACCTTGTTTTCCATTTAATGATATCCATACCGATTGGGGGTGAGTCTTTCAAGCCTTATTCTGAAGTTTGCCATGCACATCTTTCAGACCAAAATATCGAGGGTCCGTGGCCTTATCTACCTTTTGTGAGTGGAATCTGTGACTGGAATCTGAGGTTGTAGTGACTGATCCCCCAGCAAACGGGTGTAGGAAGTACAAGCTAAAAACTCTGGGCCTTGTTTATACTTTTGTGCAGATTTCGTGTTAAATTGATGCAAAATCCCCAGGAGAGACATATCACTGATGACTACCACCCTTTACTCTTTTGACTGTAGCGTCAGATATTCATTGATACATTCCTGATGTGTCTTCATGCATTGGGGACTCAGCTTTTCAGGCTTATTTTTATTTTATCACATAAAAATGTAAAAAGAAAAAAAAATAGTTTTAAAATTGGAAGCAAACTTTATCGTCTAATCAAACCGACACATACTTGTGCATTTTTCTTTAAATTATACTGATATATAAATAAGGTCCCTGGTGCTATTTTAACCTCAAGGTGATTGATATCGTAGCTGGTGGCAACATTTGCGTGTGATGATTTGAGCTTTTGTGTCAGCTGTAAGGTTTTGGTAAAACTCAGAATTTTGACCCTTCAGGAAAATAAGATGTATTGACTGTAAGGCCGTCATGTTCTTTATGTATAAGGGCAGTTATGCTTTTAAAAGTGTTATCTGTCAGGCCTGATGTAAAAATTGTTGCCTTCTGTGAAAGGCCTTAAAATATACCGTTTTTTTTTTTTTTTTTCTTGCTTGGGAAACTGGCAGGGGGGAGAGGGAAAGTGCTTATATCTAATTCTTCACTCCGAGGCCAATACAGGTTGCTGTGCAGTCACACAATCACGCAAAGTTGTGTTTTGGATTTATTTTCACTTTATTTTATTATTTTTTTTTGGTAATGAGGGTTAACTAATGTAACAGGAAAATTCGACGGCGTTGTTGTGAATGCATGTCACCGTGGGTGTTAGCAAAGCCTTTTACTGGTCGAAAAATGTTTTCCGTGCAATTTATAAATTATATATATTCTTCTCCCTCTAAGAGACAAACCCTTTTCCCTCCAAACAGTCCTTTGTAAAACTTTTTTTTATTATTATTTTGTACAGGATATAAAAATTGTAAACAATGTACATATTTAATGTGTCCACAGCAACAACTGTTGGAGAAAAAAAATAAATACCTACATGAAGATTACACTCTGTTCTTGAATGTTGAGAAGGCCTGTATACAAATGGGTCACACTGAGCATGTTTTCAAAATTACAAATCCATCTGTCTAACGTTGCTCATTTGTCTCAATAAAGCCATGCCATAGAGTGAATCCATTTTTTCCAGTTTTTTTCAGTACACTTTGATTGTATAAAATAGAACTTTTATGCCACTATTAGTATTAGTTGAGTTCTTCCCTATTACATCCTGCAGTAATATATGGTAGTTATTTTTGTTGATGATCGCAATAGCTATAAATTATTTCTAATTAATAAGGGTTACAAAACGGTACCTGGCAATTTTACTAAATCGGAACCAAAGACTTCCTCTGGTTGTTCATGATTTTGTTGATTAGCAGATGCTGTACGTTTGATAGATTCAGCCTCCCCCCGGGACCTGAAAGACACCCCGCCGCCTTTACTCACGACGCTACAAGCTGTTCTGACATACGCTAGCTGGTATGCAACATCATGGCTTACGATGACTCAAAGTCAGCTATAGATGATGATGGTGTGGCCATGTGGTAACAGTACGCCGGTTGTGTGGGCGAACATGTATGTACGCCTAAGCGCCTGTCGCAGGACAGGGGGGAAAAGACGGACTTAACCCTAAATCATGAAAACCAGCGTGATTTCTGACCCGGCCTTGCGACTACAGCCGACTTGTCCGCGACCTTCCAAATACAATAAAAACAAAATAATAATAATAATAATAATCCTAAGAAAAACAATAAGGTTCAATTGCACTTCGTGCTTTGGAACCTTAACAATATACATAGGTTAGATTAATAATCATACATAGGTGGTCACGTGACATGGCTTATCATAATAGGCCTAATAATAATAATAATAATAATAATTCATTTGAAAGCAATTCAGCAAGTGTTATACTTAACTAAGAAAGTAGACGAAATTCTTCCCGTCCTTAAGGTGGGAAGCCCGTACTGAATGAGAGGTGCTTTACCTGAATGTTTGAATGGATAAAGCTGAGAAAAAATGAAGACCTGAAAAAAGTGACTGTCTAAAAACTACAATAACAGAAGTACTAGTGGCGTTTCACATGATTTCAAAATACAAAGAAAAAAGCGCATGTCGAATTACTGGGAACAGTTTCATCCATCCAAACGAACAATTTATACAAAACACAAAAACGTCGTCAGATTAATAACAAAGATTATTAACAGAAAAGCCTGATATCGGACTCCGACATATAAAGACATGAAGAGGTGGAGTCCGCATGCCCAGTGCCTTCCCCTCCCCGTTGCTATATAAACTTCACTCCCCTACTAGAAAACATTTATTCCACATCACCAAAGACTCCCTGGGATAAACGAGGATCATGCCGGCCAAACCTGCTCCAATAAAGAAAGCAAAGAAAGCCCCAGCTGCTAAGCCTGCTCCCGCCCCCGAGCCAGCTCCGCAACCCGCCCCCGCCCCCGCCCCGGAGGCGGCCCCAGCCGAAGCTCCTCCGGCCGAACCTGCTCCGGCCGAAGCCGCGGCGCCTGCGGAAGCCCCCCCGGCCGCAGCGGCTCCGCCTGAGCCCGCTCCCCCGGCAGCGGAGGTGAAAGCGCCCACGCCCCCTCCACCAGCAGGTAAAGCGGTCTATAAAACCATCGCGTTCTATCGACGCTGCTGCTATACACGGCAAAATAATTAACAACCACAACAATGAATCATTTGCCGTCTTTTTCTTTCTAAACCTGACTCCCCAAATAGCAGAAATTATATGACAGTAACCGTGCCTGTCAATTAAAGCATTTATCGGTAAGAAAACTGCAACTAACACAGATGCTGAGAAAGGAGTTTTATTAGAACATTATCAAAAACATAAATATCTAAGTCACTTTGGGTTTATTTCTCCATTTTATTTTAACAGGGTTACGAATTAAAGATAAAATGCGCATTAACTTACTGTCGTAACAGCGCAAACCTGCATGAAATAAGTTGGCATTTGCGATGTTGTGAGACAAAAACACCGCGCGTTTCAATCTCTACACAGCGAGAGTATACTTGCGTAGTAGTTCCGTCAATCCCTGTATATAATGTATGCAAATATAATGCATATATAAGAAATAAAACAGCGGACATCCGCTACTCACAGGTTTCAGTCGTTTCCATTCCCAAAGACGCGCAGTACAATTTAGCGTGACATTTACGCACAAACGATCGCTGCTTTTGCGAAGGACTTTCGCACTCATGGCTACTTTTTATGTATATTAAAAAATCCTGTGTCTTGTGTGAGTGTGTATAATATATATACATTTCATATATATATGAAAATTTTGATTTGTTGTTGTCGTCATTAATTTTTTCTTTCATATCTAGTTCCGACAAGTCAACCACTTAACTTGACTGTAGAAGATGTGACCGACACGTCGGTCACGCTCAAGTGGCGGCCGCCGGAGACCATCGGGGAAGACGGTCTAGATGGATACACTGTGGAGTACTGCAAAGACCAAAGTACGTTCACTGCGACCTGCTTACTGCCAACACGCGTAATAACCGACATAGCCATCAAGTGTGTGGCTCAGACTGGGGCACCAAACACACAGCATTGTATTTTATTACGGAGATGCTGTGGGGGTGCGTTTTGTAAATCCTAAGTCTTATGTCTTTTGCGTGTTTTATCAGCTACTCAGAAATATAGAGCTCTATGACTCCAAAGTATCTGTCAGATTTATTCGTATTTTTGCCCTCATTTGGTCATCCCTTTGGTATTTCTTTCCTATATACACAGGTGGCACATGTCTGACATAGCATAATAACTGCGAAAAGTAACATGAGAAGCATATGAGGCATTAATTATTGCTATGTGAATGTTTTTTTGAACCTTGTGTCTGCTGTAACCACTATGGTCTTGTGTACTAAGTTACGACGTTAATGGAGAGTGCAGTAAAGTGTACAAATTCGTGCCCATTTGTCCTGTGTGTGTGAGTGTACTTGCATTTTCTAAATATTAATAGAAAAACATTTTGCACCAAATAAGTATTGAGTAATTAATGTGTAGTTTGGTTTAGCTGAGGTTTAGCCTAAGGCTGAGTCTGCATTTGTCACTTTTCGGTTTGATGTTCGCACCCATCCGTCCTGCAGCTACTGACTGGGTGGTCTCCAACACGGAGCTCATTGCCTCCTGTCGCTACACTGCGAAGACCCTCACCACCGGGGACATCCTGCACTTCCGCGTCGTCGCGGTGAACCCGGGGGGTCGCAGCCCACCTGCTGTGCTGGCCGATCCTGTAAAAGTGCGTGAGGTGGTGGGTAAGTGCTTTAGGAGGGGTGACATTAAGCTCCTGGTACGAGTGAAAGTCATTGGGCAGGAACCACTTACATCTTCTCTGGCACCAGCTGTCCAGAACCATGTCAGCATGCTTAAGATGCAATTATTCAAAATAGACCTACTGTATCCGCTGATGCAATAGCTTATATAGTAATAATAATAATATGAATAATTGCACTAGGATGGGTTGGCCCCGTCCTGGGGTATTTCCTGCCTTGCACCTGTAAGTTACGAAATATGCTCCGGATTCCCATGACCCTACATACGACAAGTGGGTCTGGAAAATGGATGGATGGAATTTGAATAATGAATTTATTTAAAAGGGATACATTTAAAAGGAAGTGATCTGGCAGTTATCCATGAAGCAACGGCGAGCCCTTATTAGGTGCTAGCAGTAAATGGGCTTTAATTGGTTAGACTGGCTCAGCAGACCTTGTTTTCTGTAAGCTAGCACTCCGAGGCTGTGGTGAATGGCTTTTGGCTCATACTGTTCATTTGAATGAGACCGCCAGCTGTGAGGAGATGAATCTCTTTGACACCTCCTGGCCGATGCGCTTGTTAGCATTTATTTGCTGGCCTGTTAACTTTAGAGAGTTACCCACCTTAGCTCAGTAGTGTCGTCTGTACCCACACAGGTGGTGTAAATACAGCGTGTGTGCAAATCAGTTGTTTTGGAACTTATATTCAGTGGTGGGTTTGTGGTTCATGCAGTGGGCGTTAAGAAGGAAAGGTGTGAAATAAAGATTCAGACAGCCTTGCATGTGGTGATTTAACATAATGAAGAACTCTGATCTAAGATTTATGATACAGACTGTCTTGCATGTGATAATTTAACAGAGAGCCTCCTTTTCCTGCCCGGGTACCTTCCCAAACAACGTCCCGCATGCCCATATTGCAGGGAAAATGGTTTTAATGACCTTTGTTTTTTATGTATAACTGAGTTATCTTTTTATTTTCCAACACAGCAAACGTTTTATGATCATTTCCAAAGCCCGGTATGTTTATATACATTTTTTTAATTGGCAGACCCTTTCGTCCAAAGTGATGCACATATGAGCACATTATAAAGAACCGACTGTAGAGGAGTCAGCTGGGCGTAACGGACTGAGCTTCCAGTCAATGCCCAGTTACAATTGTATCTGAATTGGATCTGAACCAGTGGCCATGCGGCTGTGTGTTGCCCTCTTTAACCGAGCATTTCTGCTGCCCGTCTACCTGAGCCCCCTCCAGGAATGATACCTGAGGACTGTTTAGTCCTGCTTGGCCCTGCGCCCATGTCCCCATGTTTACACTTGCCCGCAAAAGCTAAACATATTTTACTTTAAGCTGTTTCCTCTGGAAGAACCACCCAGGCCTTTTTGCAAATCCCAAGAAAGCACCCTGAAAAGCATCCTATTAACGGGGATTAGGTAGGATGGACTGTGCGCTGTGCTGGGCCCCCTGTCACAGGGCACCGTCTGCGTTGGCGTCGGCCTGCTTGCTCCCCAAAAGAGCAATGGTGACAAGTGCATGTGGAGTTATGCTGGAGGCTGGCCAGGGCGGCGGGAAGCCGTGCGTCTCGCGTGTTGAGTAATCCCTGTAGTGCTGCTACACAAGTGTGAAGTTCTCCTCGGAAGGTCTCAGGGTCATATTTTAAGGCGACAGAAAGTGTCAAGTCAGGACACTGTCCAGAGTATATTTAAAATGTTGTGTTTAATTGCCAAGCGAGTGAAGCATGAGGTTGATATGAGTAAATCATGGGAAATTACTGCTAATTGTACTGAACGGGACCTCATTGATAGTAATACTGAAACAATGGGAAGAATAGGCAGGGATAGTGTGTGTGGCTCTTACTGGCAGAGTGATTTCTCCATAGGGCCCTTGAGCGAGGCCCTTAACTTCAATTGCTCCCTGCTCTCTCACTTACACGTCACTTTGCATAAAAATGCCTGCTAAAGAAATATATAAATAAATACGAAAATTTCACAGCTTTGTGTATGCAGAGGGAAAAACACTAGGAAAGGTTAACCCGAACATAAATCAGCTGGAAGTAATTAAACTACATTAGATAGAAGACACGAAGCACCTAGACACAATAAACTTCTGTGAACTGGAACTACATGTGGAAATGAAGAGTTAGCGTAATGCATGATGCTACAAAGTGCTGCTTTTAATGTTAATTTCTCTGGTAATTGGGTTCTGAATCCTGGATGACATGGGGCACGCTTTAGCGAATGAAATCCACATCACCTTATACCCACATATTATTTTGGCCGGTGATGCTTCGGAGTTGTCAGTTAAGATAAAATATGAACTTTATTGATCCCAGGGAGAAATCTTGGTGCATACAGCAGCAATGTACATGAAATGCAGGCAAACGAATATTGTAGTGCAAAACGAGAGAAATTGTTGTTGTTATGTGTGAAGCCTTGTATCTTAGCTGTAATATTAGCCCTTTGCCATGTTTCCAGAAGCAACTGCTGGTGGATATATTCAGAGCCACCGGGGCGAGGCCTCAGTAACTGTGCCACTCTTAGCAGGAGGAGTCAATCCAGACATTTTTACGGTCTACGCTTCCGTGCAATCAGTTGCATATGTGTTAAACGCTCTGAAATATCTTGAGATTCTTTTACACAATCAAGAAATACTGACTGACAACCTATCTAGGGTATCCCATGACGTCTTCTTTTAATACTGGCTTAAATCAGACATTATGGCAAAAAATAATCATTACATTTTGCTATGGATGAAAATGACCCATATCATTCAAATCTACTTAAAATAGTCAAATGACTTTAAGGGGAACCACCTTTCCCATCACATAGAATGATTTCGGAAATTATACATTTGTGGCTTCTATTTTTTAAATGCGTAAAAACACACCTCTTGTGGCTTTACAGATCGTCCTAAAATCCACCTGCCCCGGGTCCTGAGGACAAGGTTTGTCAAAAATGTTGGTGAGAAGGTCAACCTCGTAATCCCATTTCAAGTAAGTGTCCTCCAGTATTAGAGTGTCAAATTAGGGTAGTGTTGAAATAAAAAGCCAGTTATTACATTATACAGTTGTTCTGTGCTGGGTTTGACTGAGGGAGTAAGAATTTCAATGTTCTTGTTACACAGGGTTAATAAAACGTTGTGGATCTTGAGGTTCAGTGGTTCCATTACAGATCTGGACACTGCTCTTTGTTGGGTTCAAAAAAGAGGAGAAAAGGAAAAAAAATGCATTTCCTGCTCTGATAGTTCTTCGTTTGATCTGAAGGGCAAACCCAAACCTGAGGTGATCTGGACCAAGGATGGCAAGCCCTTGGATCCAAAGAAGACCAACGTACGTAGCACTGAAAGGGACAGCATCTTGTTCATCCGCAAGGCTGAAAGAGAAGACTCTGGCAATTATGAGATGTGTGTGAAGGTTGATAGCTTTGAAGACAAGGCCGCCATCGTTCTTCAAATTATTGGTAAGCAAAGGGCGACTGTTACATATTTGTTAGGGATGGGCATGATGAAGGACAGACGATCCATGTCGTAGCTCACAAAACGGGACTTTATTAAAACTCAGAAAGACCACAAGAAACAAACGGACCAGAGGGATCAAAAGCAAAGCAGGTAAATGGCAAAAATAAAGCAGGGAGCAACACAGGAACAACCATAGCTAAAAGCAGCAAGCACAGGGCAGCAACAGTTATGGAGACACATTGACCAACTCAGGAACAAGGGCAAGGGCAGGCACATATATACACAGATAATAAGGGTAAGACGAGGGGCAGGTGTGGGCCAATTACAATCAACCAAACAGTAGAGATCGGAGTAACAAGACACGGGTGGGGGTCATAATCATAAAGGAAGGACTCAAACACTAGGGAAGGATTGGCCAGTGACACCTGCTGGCCAGGCAGGGACTGATCCTAACAATATTTTTTTTTACATCAAAAACGTTTCATTATATTCATTTCAATCCAGGATACCGGAAATAGTTGGTATGTCAGTGGCTGTTTCTCATTGGTGTTATGCAGAGCTGCCTGGTCCTCCAAGCAGCATCAAGTTATTGGATACCTGGGGTTTCAATGCTGCCCTGGAATGGACCGCACCAAAGGACGGTGGTAATAC
The DNA here is from genome assembly GCA_026777985.1 of Mormyrops attenuatus. Taxonomy (NCBI): domain Eukaryota; kingdom Metazoa; phylum Chordata; class Actinopteri; order Osteoglossiformes; family Mormyridae; genus Mormyrops; species Mormyrops attenuatus. The sequence goes on from JAODKC010000130.1 coordinate 18,568,144, forward strand.
AACAATCACTGGCTACACAATTCAGAAGGCTGACAAAAAGACTGGGGTAGGTCTGAATAGATTTTTGCACTATTTGCTCCCATAAACACTTGGCATTCCAGTCATCTCAAAGATGAGATTTGTGAAGTATTTTAAGCGCACTGTTTCTCAAATAGAGGGTAGCGAGATCGGTTTTATTGTGTCGCGGACTGTGTGTTCTTTTTCTAATGTTGAACTTTTTTTGTTTTTTAAAAGTGAAGGTATGTCCTTAGGCTAAACCAGTTGATAACCACTGTTGTAGTGCAACCATGATGTTGTGGGGAGGAGGGATGTCTCTGTGTCAGAGTCTCATGGAGTTGTGGGGTGTTTCTCAATATGCATACTTGACCATACTTGTGTTCTCATGTAGCCATTTTACGTCATCTTCAATTGCCCAAGACCAGTCCCAGTACTAAGAACAGAGGATGGTAAAAATCCCCAGATATCATTCTTGCCCTGCCCCAAATACCAAGGATACATCAGTTACATCCCCAACGAACAAGAACAATCCCATGATTCATTGGGTCCAAGTTTGTTCTTGTGAGGCCATTCTTGCTAAGACCACGAGTACGATGTTTGTGTTCTTGATATTGAGAAACACCCACAATATGTCTTTTACACTATACAATAGTGTATATACAATAGTTTACAATATAAAACTGCATAAATCTTAGCATGTTGTTTTGGAATTCAGAAACCTAATAATATCCCCAATTTGACTAGGCATTACTAGTCATTTTTACTTCAGGTACTTAAGCTGTTGCCTTCCTGTTGTAGGAATGGTTCACCGTCCTGGAGCACTACCACAGGATGAACGCCACGATCTCGGACCTTATCATGGGCAACTCGTACCATTTCAGGGTTTTTTCAGAGAACAAGTGTGGCAGAAGTGAGTCAGCTGCTGTGACAAAGACTCTGGCCAATATTCAGAAAACCGGTGAGCAGCAGCCGACCCTGCTACTAGGCGCTTCTCAGAATGACCCAGAAAGCTCAGTGATGCCAAATGTAGTTCAACGGTGAGAAAAAACTAAACACTTACTGTGGTCTTATTTTCCAACTAAATACAGTGTAGAATGGAGGGTTTGGTCTTAGCCAGAGTGTAACTTGTCATAACATAATACATTCAGATATAAAGCAAATATAATAGCTGCAATAGTTCACAAGCAAAAAAGCTTAAAAAGCATTCCTACACTTGCCTTTTGACCTCTATAATATTTCTAGCCTTAGTAGTGGATGCAGAATACTCCAGTAAATACTCAAATGACACGTTTCCTGTTTTTGTCAGCTGAATGCTGGTTAGCTCAGATTACCGCGTCTGCCTCTCGTCACAGCCGCGGCCTCTATGTTTTTACACAGGTAGAGTCCACAAACCGCAGGTGTTCAAAGAGCACGATTTCAATGAGGCTCCTCGCTTCACAACAGCGCTATCGGACAGATGCGCCACCGTCGGCTACGCTGTCAGGCTGCTTTGCTCCGTTCGGGGATTTCCCAAGGTAAATCACTCAGGATTGCCCAATTGTGGAGGGGAAACAGCTGCTCCCCTGTACCAAAAACCTAACCATAACATCCACCTAGCATGAAGTGCATTTGTATGTACAGGACCAGTCAAAAATCTGGACACACCTGCTATAAATGCGTGTCTCTGTTTTAGTTATGTTATTCTCCTGTATAGTGAAAGACCTCGAGGCAGTGACATAATACATATCAAATATTGCAATGACCAAGAAAAGTGGTCAACTTCAAAATAGCCCCCTTTTGCTTCGATGACAGCTTCTAGAAGCAGCCTAGAATGCTTCTCCAACAGTTCTGAAGGAGTTTCCACAAGTTCTGGCCACAAGTTGGCTATCTTGCTCTTACTCTTTGATCCAACTAATCCCAAGCCAGTTCTATAGGGATTCGATCAGGGGATTGTGGGGGTCAGGTCATCTGTCACAGATACATACATACTACATAATCACAAGGTATCCTTTTGGTCTTTATCTTGTTGAAAAACAAATGATTTTAGTAGGTGTGTCCGGACGTTTGTGTATACGTGTTATATATATTTTGGGAACAAATTTGCTAAGCCCTGATTAAGCACCAGTTAAGTGTTTTGCCTAGTATTTTAGTAGGTATTCATGATGCAGCATGCCTGTATGGTGCCACATTAACCTGGCAGCAGTACTGCATTCCTTTCTATCTATGAAGTCCTAGTCTGGTGTTGCGATGCTGCATAACTGAGCTGCTGAATTGCGATCAAAGCAGCCAAGTAGTCAGTAAACATGCTGCTGCTGTTTGCTGGGCCTCCTTTGTGCCCCCAAACCTCATGGACTTCGGAACAGGTGAAGTGGGAAGTGGGAGGAGTCAACCTCAGGCTTTGTGATGATGGGGAGGGGGACACAGACACAGGATTATCATCTCAGCTAAGGTCACATAAGGCCCCTTTGAGCAGTTTTCTTTTATTAATTGACCCAAATTATTTTGCATCCACTGGGTGCAGGCACACCCAGCGGTGGAGTTGAGTTAGCTACTTAATTCTGCTCACATTTACATATCACGTTAACTTGGGAATTATCAACATGCTCTCGGTTTGCTGCAAAGCGAAATCCTAGAAAGGGGCTGCACTGCGAAATCCTGACTGGTCGAACAATTTTAAAGCCCACTGCTTATGCTGATTACGGTAAAAGATGACCTAAGCTCTTTCTACTTGCCAAAGTTGATGTGCATCACTTTCATAATAATAAGCTGTAAATATAGAAAGGCAGAAATGATTAACAGAAAATATGTACACCGAGCGCAGTGAAGGAAAGCTAAAGAGGAAGTGTCAGAAGAAACCAGAACGTTGCCTAAAATAACCCTCTTCACCAGTTATCATAGCGAAAAGTCAGACGGTGACAGCTGGTATATGTCCTATTCCGCCATGTATGCTGGGCAGTGAGCTGACTTGGTACAGTATATCGATATATTTTCAAAAGAGATGTAAGATGAGACAATATTAAATGTTTCATCTCATTTCATAAAAAAAAAGCAGACAGGTCAGAGGATAAAAAAAATAATAATTTCCAGTATTTCTTTTATTTGAAGGGTAGTACCTTAAAATGTGGATGTTTCCAGTTATTAAGTGCACTTTGGATGGTTGTCAGGCTTCTGTTCTTAGAGCCATTTGCCAAATGGGTTTCATATTTTTTTGTTTCCTCCTGTTTTGAGAGCAATCTTATAATCTGAGGGGATACTTTATTGGTGGCTATAGTGCAGTGTAAGGTTTTTATGCTGTAGGCTAACTGCTCTGTTTAACCCAGGGGTCTCTATTCTCCACATCTGGAGAGCAACTATCCAGTAGGTTTTCTGTTCTAACTGACTTCTGGTGAGCCACATATGTTCCTGGTATTTACCTGGGACCTGGCTTCAAGTCTCCACCATGGCTCCATGCGTGTGGAGTTTGCATGTTCTCTCCGTGTCGTTGTTGGGTCTCCTCCGGGTGCTCCGGTTTACCCCCACAGTCCAAAAAAATGCTGAGGTTAATTGGAGTTGCCAAATTGCCCATAGGTGTGCATGTGTGTGTGAATGGTGTGTGACTGTACCCTGCGATGGGTTGACACCCTATCCTGTGTTGTTCCCTGCCTTGCACCCATTGCCTCCGGGATAGGTTCTGGACCCCCACGAACCTGAATAGGACAAGCGGTTTTGGAAGACGGATGGATGGACGTTTGTAATAAACAAACTCTACACTGAATAGTTGCAGTTGTGTATCTGCAAATAGGGAAAGAAACCCTGTGTTTGCATCTGACTACAGATTGACATCATGTCCCTGACACCCACTAATGATGCACAGTGGCAGCAAAATTAAAGCCACAAAACCACTTAAAATTTGGAATGGTCCAAAAAATGTACATTCACTTCAAAAAGGAAAGACATTGCATGTCTTCTGCACTGTCTAACCACTTATGGTTGAGACCATGAACTGTTTGTAGATCCTTAATATACTTTATATAGGCCTTAACATTTTATTACTTTCTGCATTGTATTTACTGTAGCTGTTTTAGTCTTCTCAAATGTTGTTTGTTTTTCTTTTTCTTATTTGAATTGAATATTCTTTGGCTGAAGTCAGAGGCCGCACATGGCGAAATGGGCTACCTACGACAGCTGTGACGGCTTTGGATTAAACACGTCTGAAACCTGAGCACCCTCCGGTTTCTCAGTTCCATCGCTTGGTTTTCACTGTAAGATCAGCTCTTTATCTTGGCGCACTTACTCACAAGTTGGTTGGGGGTGGGGGGTTTACTGGGACCCAAGGGTCTTAGTAAAGTATGCTTAGCTGGTGCCAGAGTCCATGGGTGGATGTGGAATTAAATGGAAAGGAGTTGGCCCGGGGAATCTAAAGGCCGGTCATTTTCTAAGCGTTAAATTATTTAGGCTTAGCACGTCGTCCAGGCGGCGCTGGAGAGCCATGAAGTGCAACACAGGGGCAGCAAAGTCGAAAGCCTGGCGAGCAGCACATTGTACTAGTTTTCAGTTAATTCCAGCAGTGAGTAATTTATATGATTATTTAGACAGTAATCAAATAATTGAAAGGCAACACAGACCCAGATCCAAGACTGGGCCCTCATGGGCTAATAGGTCTAACAACTCAAATCAAGCTTTCTGCTGCTGGCTCAGTTGCATAAGTTCTGTGCATTTAGTCAGAATAATGTGCATGAGGATGAACGTGACAGAAATGTTTCCTGAATGCATGACAAAGGCATGTTTAGCACTGGCAGTACCTTTGCAGTCCACCAGGGGGACGCAGTCAGCACCGCGCCTCCATGGCAGGTTAGGGGTCATTCAGTTATAATAAATATGCAATGCAGACTGAATTGCTTATATTCCTGAACTGTTCTGTTTAAACTACTCTGCGTAAATTGGCTGCAGGATTCGCAAGATTCCATTTGTAGCATTCGCTGTGTGGCTTTTGAAGGTAGAGAAGCATAATGCTGTGATCAGAGTGTTATAGCTGAAGTCACTGAGACTGAGACTGAGGCAGAACGTCCCCCACAGAAGAACCTCATCCTGCTTTCATTCTGTGTGCATCTACAAAACAGCTGGAGACATGGAGAAGGCTGGCTTTCTTGTTAATAGACTTTTCAGTGGTTGGTGGACGACTAACACTAACGGAAGAAGGATGTGTGGCTTGCTGGGTTTGAATGTCGTGCTTTAATCAGAAGGACCCTGGTTCAAATCCCAATGCCAGCAGAGTCGTTTCAGGATTGGGTTCCTGAGGGGCATCTTCTTACTCTGCCTTCTCAAAAATAAACTTGTACATTACCATGGATGTACTTCTCTGATAAATAAGAGAATATCCATCCGTTTTCCACAAGCCCTGTATTTAATGCCGAGCCACAGTAAGGATTCTATGCCTGGGACCGGATGACGGTTCAACAGGACCCTACATGAACCGTGATTCTCAAAAATTTGGGGAGACATTTGTCGCTGTAAATGAACACCCTGCCGATGTATGCGGGTCACTGTCTACGTCTGCACAAGAGGAAGCGGTAAAAGAGCCTCGTTAGCTGTGCGAAGAATGTGAAGGTTAGCGGCGCGACTTTCGTGCCTCCAGCCGGGGAGATGGAACGGAAAGATTGACTTTCCCTCCACAGAGATGGTGTCTCGGTAGACAATACGGGGGGGGGGGGGGCAGCAAGTTGCGAGCAGCTTGAATGTGTGAAATTCCAGGCTGGGTGTCCGCCGGAGGACAGCCATACCTCACCACCCAATTTGTCTGTTACATGAACCCAAGGAAAGTGTGGCTGGATACGCATGGCTTTCACAGGAAGATATAGATTAGGATTCTGCAGATACCTACCGTACACGAAAGGCATTTACTCCGCAAGGTTTTGTTGTTGTTGACCTTTGTGGTATAGCAGCTCCACCCGTAGCTGTCAGACCAGCTCAGGGTTCAGCACATCGCAAATAGGAACTTTCCTTTGTCTCATCCGGAGGAGTGATGAACTTGACATGCCAGTCTCAGCTTCTCATCTCATGCTTCCTTGCAGCCTAAGATTGAGTGGATGAAGAACAAGATCATCATTGGCGAGGATCCTAAGTTCAGGCAGTTGAACCACCAGGGCGTATGCTCCCTGGAGATCCGCAAGCCCGGCAATTTCGATACCGGCGTCTACACCTGCAGGGCCATGAACACACTGGGAGAGGCGTCTGTGGCCTGCAAGCTGGAGATAAAACGTAAGTCTGCGGCTCTGCTCCGCCCCCATGAACAAGGTGTGCAATATTTGATTGGTACCACGAAGGATTTGTATGGATTCTGCCACCCGTCAGCCATAATGCTTATCTAATGCAACCCCACAGTTATGTCTCAAGTGACATGGGGCACAAGGCTAGGAGCACCTGGGACAGGATGCCAGTAGGCACACACTCACACATTAATTGCAATTCAGACTCGTGTGTTTTTGGACTGTAGGAGAAAACGCTCTGAAATATGGGAAAGGGGAAAGTGTCACACTCACAGATCCCAGGGTGTGAATTTTCACTTTATGGGGTGATTTGGGAAAAGTCATTTATATTCATGAGCGAAGCGCTACCTGATTGGCCAGTGAATGTGCTCCCATCGACATGTGCTACCTGATTGGCTGGTGGACGTGCTCCCATCAACATGTGCTACCTGATTGGCCAGTAAATGTGCTCCCATCGACTTGTGCTACCTGATTGGCTGGTGGATGTGCTTCCATTGACATGTGCTACCTGATTGGCCAGTGAATGTCCTCCCATCGACATGTGCTACCTGATTGGCTGGTGGACGTGCTCCCATCGACATGTGCTACCTGATTGGCCAGTGAATGTGCTCCCATCAACTTATGCTACCTGATTGGCCAGTGAATGTACTCACATCGACTTGTGCTACCTGATTGGCTGGTGGACGTGCTCCCATCGACATGTATCTGTTGCCAGGCCCAACACTCCTTACAGAATCAAAGCAGATAAGTCTTGATACCTTTATGAAACCTTTCATAAAGAACTGTTGACATTTTTTTCAGCTCAAAGAAGTACTGAATTTCCTTAAGTCATTGTTTGCAATGGGAGCTTAGTCTACATTAAATTTGGTGCATTTCCACTCTTTTTCTAAAAAGTCCAACTTTATCCATGAATTAAAGTGTAGAGACGCCATTATTCTAAAAGGAATCCATCCGGTATAAGAGGCTCATCCAATGAATGACTGTAAATTTTAAGCATTTGAACCCGATCCCAGTACAATCTGTTTTGCTTATCATAGGCTAATAGTATTCTGACGTATGCGTTTTGGTAGTTAGCAATTAGCATGGTTTCTCAGGCATTTTGAAAAAGTCATTCACTGGCCAATCAGGTAGCTTCTTTCATGATTATTAATGAGTTTCCCCAAACCCTGTAAAATGAAAGATCAGTCTAAGGTCAGGCTTTGAACCCTCAGTTCTGGAGGTATACGGCTACAGTGCTAGCCATTTTTCATCATGCTAATCTAACAAAATATTTCACATACTTTCTGAGATACCCGAGTTTTATTGTTCCAGGTTTAATAAGTAATATGAGATCCATACGTCTTTGAGTTAGTTAATTATCATGTACTGTTATTTCATGGGAAGGTCAAGAGAAAATGGCAAATACATGGCAGTATATATATGCTGCCATGTGAATTGTTGTTTAAATGAAAACAAATTTAGTGTTAATGGTGCTTTTACTTATTAATTCCTTTTAATCAGTTATTTCAGTTAGTGTATAGTTGATAACCAGTGAAATATACCTTAATTCCTTATATCTATTCCATGTCTTCATTAATTAAATCTATTTTTCTTCAACAGAGGTTGTTGCTCCATAAAATCAAGGCGGCATTCATCTACACACAGGTCAGTTAAAATGGGCTGCAGCTCCACATCTCATGGGTCAACACAAAGCAGTTCCAAAATTTGTCAAATGTGATTAAAAAATGCATCCTGATATCAGCTTTTTCTGTAGCAAGGGCCTTTAAGTCATTGCCAATCATCAATAAGTTCCACCTATATTACAAAATATGACATGCAGCACTTACAGTATTACTGATGTTAAAAATGGTGGTTTCCTGTGACAGCTGCATATGTATGTCATTATATATACAGACAAGCAGCGCTGTAGCATGAGTCAAACAACGGAGAGATAGGGGCTGTGAATGTGTTTCTGTGTGTGGGAGGGAGGTGGGCGCAGGAGAGAAAAATCACTACAAATGAACACCGACTCGGAATAAAAAGATCGCTCTTACTGATGTGTGTGGTTCAGCTAAGGCAGACCAGGGTTCCCTGCTTCTCGTCCTAGAGGGCCAGAATCCAAGACAGTTAGCAGATTTCCCTGCTCAACACACATCTTCATCAGCTAATTACCAGGTTTAGTAGAGCTTAAGCAGGGAAATCTGCAAACTGTGTTGCATTCTGGCCCCCTAGGTACCAAAATTTGAGAACTCTAAGGTGGACCATCTGTCTGCCTTGTGACATGACCTTACATGGTTACACTAAATTGGGGAAATGCAGCCTCTCTCATGCACAGTTTGCAAATGCCAGGGAGGGGGACCATAAATTACCCCCGAAGGGAGCCGGTCAGGTTAGCAACGTCATCACATTTCCCTGACTCAGCAGTGGGGTCTCTGAAAGAGCAGACTTGCCCTGGAGGTTTATTTCCAGGATGCTCCTTAGCAAGTTTCATCTGTTACAAACCCTGAGATGAAGTGTGTGCTGATCCCCTCGAGGTGCTGGCTTCATAATTCTCAGTTATGATAGAAGGCAGATTTCTTCAACTTCCATGAAGTTCCTTTTTTTGTGTGAAAACACATTTTATGTTTATCTTAAAAATTAAGTGTTTTATTAACAGATAAAGGGAAACCACTGCATTACAATTATACCTGTAATTTGTGGCTTCACCTGGTTCACCTCTCAACATGTTTTGCAGTTTTAAACCAGGACCAGCAGGATTGGAGCACCGACAAAGACAGGTGAGGAATCTGAGTTAATATTAAGTTTTTGTTGCCTCAGAAAAACAAAGACCACAAATGCAAATACAAAAACCACAAACCCTGCATTAAATTAGACTTGCTGTCTTCTAGTTGGTCTATTTGGTTGAATCTGGTTTTGCCTAATAACTGAAAGGAAGTTGACTGAAATAGCAGCAGTTGCTACGCGTCTGTATCTGTGTCTGCGCCTTACTTTGCACGGAATCTCTGTGACTCCCAGGCGAGTCATTAACATGGCGATGTCCCACCATGGACTTAAAGAATCACTTTGAGGTGATGTGAAGAGTGACATTTTCTGGCAGACAGCTGGTGACACATTGCAGCACTTTTCCATTGATACAACAGCAAGTGTAGCAGGGAGAACCAACCTGACCTTTAGTTTTTTAAAAATGGCACCCGAACTGGCATTCCTGACCCCTCACTTCTGTTCCGTAGGAAAACCTTCAGGGTGGATGATGACATTCTTCCCATCCATGGCAACCATCAAGATCAGATCCCTGAAGGCATCACTGTTTTGCAGACCCCATGTGGACATGAAGCCCCAGTACCTGTCTGCGCACAAAGCAAAACATGTATTTCTGTAAAAAAATAAATAAATAACTAACCATCTGCATGTAACTTTTCCTGTCAGTGTCCTATATTCTATCAGCTGAACATGCCTGTACTTAATAAATAGCAGAATCGTGAACCGTGTCTGATGGATTTTTGCTGATTATTATTTTTGCTGCTTAGCTTGTAATTACATTAAAGTACATGATTGTACAGACTTCGTTGTTTAATGTGATACATCTGAAGTGCATTAGCGTTTTTACTGGCGTACCATTAAGCGGAACCCCACAGACATAATTAACACGTAACTAACAGCTGTCCCTTCCCACTTTCTTACCTGTGACTGTGTGCAATGTGTCTGTGTGCAATGCTGCAATACTTAAACTGGCAACTGTTTTTGAAATTCATTAGCTGAAATCAAAAACTTCTATGAAATAAAATTAATGAGTAACTTTATTAATATAACTGAGAAAGCCATTCCTGATGATATAAGAAGCAGCTACAGACATTTAAAATGCCACCCAAGGAAATTTACTACAAAAACTTCCCTTCCTGTCTGTTTCAGTCATAAAAATGCATCTATAATGCTTGTGTGCACTGCCCTGTGCTCTGAATTAATGGTGAAATTACAAAGCATTTGCTTGTTATTCCAGTATGTCTGTGGTATTGCACTGGTAGGGATATGCAATTGTAGTCTCGTGTTCTGGTCAGTGTTGTGATCACTTTGAATTTAGATTTAACATGAAGCATGCTTTGCACGATAGTGCCGATTTCTGCTCACTTCTGTAGGGGAACGAAATGCTAAAAAACAACATGACTTCAAGTACCTTAGATGGGTTGGACTTCACCAGACTACTTAGCAGTCGAAACAAAAACAGCAGTACATAGTTGTTTGAAAACTTTGTTCTGAATTCCCTTCACTGACCACAGACCACTGTGTGTGTCTTCCTAGTTGAGCTACAAGCTAACTATGGTCATTTACTGAATTAGCAACTATGAGTGACAGCCGGAAAAGAAATACATCAGGTGTCTGGAGAAAGGGACAGTTATTCTAAGCTATTCTATCTTGCCTGTAAACTAGCAATGCTGTAAACTACCTCACTTTCACAGGCATATCTGTCCAATGTACGAGAGAGGAAGCACCAAAATGCAAGGTCCATTTCGCCACAATGAAAACGTAACGCTCGACCAATGGCACGAAGATGCGGCTTTTTTTATACTTCCGAGAGAGACGCTTCTAGGAAACGCTCAGCTACAAAAACGGCAGGTAACCACAGATTCTCTTAAACTAAGAGGCAAGCAGAAACCAGACGACAAAGTGACAGATGAAGCATTGTAAAAATGATTCTGACGATTATATGTGAGTACCATTATTTTCTTATTGTCTCACAAACAAGGCATTCTTTTTATATTCTCTGCTATATATGTTGTTATATTTTATATTTGATCTGGGACATTTACTGAAACATTTTTAAAGTGTTTAAAACTGTGGGGGCACTTCCCAAACAGTTAATATGGTACGTACAGCGAAAGACCATATCTCACTCAAGAAGTAATGTTTCAAAATTGAATCATTGTCAATGTCAGTGCCACGAATATTGTTTAAACTTCAAGACACTTATTGATTAAAGTTCAAGAAAGCCCAGTTTACAATCACATTGTTAGTGGTGCATCAATGTGTAAATTTTGATTTCTGATAAGATACTGATAATTAATCAAAAATCCTATATTTTTGTCTAACATTGCTGATGGTGATAACTGCTAAGTTACTGTTTAAACCTAAAACAGTCAAAATGGTGCACGTTTCCTGCCCATTCTTACTCAGTGACAGTGATTACTCATCAGACTGTACCATGGTTATTTTTTGTGGCTAACAGGATGCTACTTTTATCAAAGACACCTTAGTACAAGAAGCAGACCTTCCATGCTGCAGTCGGTGAAAGATTACTTGCACGAGATCGGGCAGCACTCTGATGCATGTTACTGCGTGAGAAATTTTGTGTAATGGTCCCACTACTAGGGCCATAGGAACCGGAGAGGGGGGCGCCCCCCCAAAAATATTTTATATGGTTTCATTCATCCCCCAATAAACAGACCTTTGTATTTAAATAATGAAGTCGTGTCCCCTCCAGTCCCTGCTAAGCCATCGCTCACAACACAATGCAGTAAATAGGAAGTATTAAAAGAGAGAACTTTCACAGTTCAATTCAATTTAATTGCACTCCATTTCACAGTAAAAATGTATCAATGCAACAAAATGATGTGGTGTGGGAACCAAAAGCAGAGTTTCAGCTCAGTCATGTAGATTCACTCCCCCTCACTGGCCATCACCCCTCCTGTTAGTCTAAGACTAAACTCCCCTATGAAAATGAAAGTTAATCTGACAAGCAGTTTATCAATTTGATAGTACATAATCCATTTTGTTCATTTTTCCGATTGTAGACTATTCTGCTTAATTATTTTCATAAATATGTTTAAACATTTTTGGGAATTAATGAAAAAATGCTCTTCCATTTGCCCAAAAGGTGTGGAGACTTTTGAACACTGTTTGCAAGGCAAATGAGAAAAACCGTAACCACCACCTGAATAAAGAATACTAAAAAATAACACTGCATGTAAAATATTTAAGCATTTTTAACTGAGTACTTTCCATGTGTTCTGTGTTGTATTGAATGATTTCCTCTATGTGTTATTTTCTAAACACATATTCTTGTCCTACAGTTTTCATTGCATTGGTTACCTCTGCTCAAGAGACGGGTAAGAGTCTATCGACTTTACACTATAATATGTAGTTTCTGTAATTTACTCCAGGAAGAAATGCACTGTGAAATATCATAGTCAAACTGGAAACTTGCATAACAGTTTAACTATGTACTTTCACAGTTTGACCAAGAATTATTTCATAGTTCAACCATGAAATTTTACAGTGAATTAGGACACTTTTCATGGTTCTACTGTGAAATCTACAGTCGAACTGTAAACTTTCTGGCTGTGAAGTTTACCAGGTTACAGTTAAGCTGTGGACAGTTCGGCATTCTACTCGGAACTACTTTACTGGCAAACTGTTAAGATCATGGTATCACGATTCATGGTTCTACCGTGAACTTTGTGGTGAGAGTCACCATTAACTTAATAGTCCCTGTAACAGTGAAGTTGCTATACGTATTGGTAATGGGCTGCGTACCTTAAAACAAACCCTAAATTATCTGTTTAAAAAAAAATGAACAGAAAACATCACATAAAAAAGTCAAACTGCGTGCTCACGTTAGTGATGGGCACAAAATTCACCAAAAACTATCTTGCTAAAAACTCATTCAAATACAAAAATATGTTTAATTGCGATACTGCCCATCTCTGGCTCAAGGTAGGGAGCAACCCATCACAGGACACACTCACACACCATTTACTCACACACCAGTCACTCACACACCATTCACTCACACGAAATTCACTCACACACCAGTGACTCACACCTAGGGGCAATTTGGTAACTCCAATCAGCCTCAGCATGTTTTTGGACTGTGGGGGGCAACCGGAGTACCTGTAGGGATCCCCACAACAACACAGGGAGAACATGCAAACTGCACACACATGAAGCCATGGCAGAAACTTCAACCCTAGCCCCAGAGGTGTGAGTCAACAGTGCTAACCACTGCACCACCATGCTGCTCTCATCTGCAATGCACTATAGATACCATGATAGTGCATGTATACTTTATTTCCATAAAAGGTATTAAACTAGAGCACGGTATTATTAATGATCTTTTATTGTACTTTCCCTAAAGAGTATAATTTAAATGGTAAAGTGGTATGAAATATACTCATAAGGGCGTTCTTTGGTGCTGTAATATCAATTCTTGCATTAATACTCAGATAGGACTTACAACTGTTGACAGTTGTATAGATATTAGCAATTTGAAAAGATGCTATTAAGACATTCTAACCTTCACTTTTTTTAGCAAGCTAAATTTAATACAATACACTGTGTCGCATATTAATTAAAAAAATGTGCAGTGATGAACAAAATATTATGTCTTCTGATCGATCAGCTATAATAATTGGCATGAAAACGTAATGATTTTGGTCAGACCCCTTTGCTAACACCCTTGCAGTAAATGCCTGTGATGGCCTGGTGGTGTTTGGAATGTGTGAATGACGACGGGCAGGTTTTGGTGGGCGGCCTTGCGGACCACTGCCGTCGCCTGAATGCTCCGCCCTGGAAGCTCTCGGACGCCTCTGGCTGCCTCTGGCTATGCAGAGCCAGAAACCCAAGGCCCAGCACCATAAACCCACAGAGCACCACTGACTTTTTCATTCTTGTAGCGTGAAATGTACTTGCAAGAAGTTAAAAGCTAAGAAAATCTACATTAACTGGTCACTATATTAGGTACACGTGTTCAACTGCTCATTGAAGCAAATATCTAATTAGTCAATCACATGTTAGTAGCACAATGTAAAAAATCATGCAGATAAAAGTCAGGAGCTTCAGGTCAAATTAAGGCTGTCACTATTGATAATATCAGTAATCGAGTAATCTACTGATTAATCAGATGATTCATCGATTAATCATTTATAATATAATGTGACTCCACGGGGCTTAAGCAGTTATGGACCGGCATGCATTGAAGCAGACTGTACATAGTGTAAATTCTTGTATACATAATAAGTAAGTAAGTAGAGCTTTATTGTCATCCCAAACAATACACAATAAAGTATACAGTGAGACGAAATATCGTTCTCCAAGACCATGAGTGCAACATAAAACACAAACAACACACAAGACAGATCACAATGAGGGTGAGAGGTGCAATAATTTTTACACTACACCTATATACATATAAATATGTGAATATGATTGAATGTGCATATATACAGGGTAAGTAAAGTGAGTAAGTTATGTTGTGCAAATTAGGCCAGTTGTGCAAGAGTACAATATGTGCAATACGAGTGTAAAGGACCAGGTATGCATAGATGTGGACATGTTCACGATAGCAGCCATAACGGGATAGGAATGAATAAATATAAAGTGTTACATAGTGCAGTGCAGGGTGTGCAGTAAAGAGTCCAGTGTGGGGGGTGGCAGCGTGCTGTTCAGGAGCCGGACTGCTTGGGGGAAGAAGCTATTGCACAGTCGTGCAGACCTGCTCCTATTGCACAGGCGTGCAGACCCGCTCCTGATGCTGCAGAATCTTCTTCAGGATGGAAGAGGGCTAAACAGTTCGTGGGTGGGATGGTAGCGGTCAGTCACAATGCTGGTGGCCTTACGGATGCAGCGGGAAGTATAAGTGTCCTGCAGGTTGGGGAGAGAGCTGTCGATGATGCGTTCAGCAGTCCGCACAATCTTCTGAAGGGCTCTGCGGTCAGAGGCGTGGCAGTTTCCATACCAGACTATAATACAACTGGATAGAATGCTCTCGATGGTGCCCCTGTATCATCATGTACATGATATGTAGTTATGTCAGTGACTGTAAGTATGTTGCATTCTCATGAAATTCCAAATAAAGTTGTTACCCTACTGTGATGTGTTTGTAATCTCCACCCTGATGGTGTTCGATGTGTGTGCTGGTCACTTCCGCTGTATGTGCCGCTGCCGATGCTCTTTGCACAGTTGCACAAAATTAGTGTGTCTAACTGTCATCTGCACTTCTGCATATTGATTAAACACGTCTCATCACAGTGACATTGTAACATTGGTGTCAGAAGTGGGAGGGGAGGTTGTCACAGAAATTGGTGACCTCATGCACAACCTTCATACGAAGTATTACGGGTGGCAGCGGACGGAGACAAAAACTAATCAGAGGGAACCCCAAGGGACTGAGCGCAACCCCTTCCTGGGGTGAGCTGTTGGGTGTACCGCTCCCTCTTCACCGCGTTACCCGGACAAACAAGTCACGGTTCCGCAGCAGTGTGCGCGGGTGACATAGATGGGCAGGGTGAAGATCATCCTGAAGCTGCCACACTACAGTGGGAAAAAGCCTTACCTCTCCAAAGTGTCCCCGGCAGTCCGGCACAGTCCATGGAGCGACAGGGAGGCCGCGGTGCGCCTGGTGCTGGAGAGGTAGGCACTCCAAGCCCTCCTCAGTTTCACCCCCAAGGAGCAGTGGAACTACGTCACAATGGTGGCAGTGCTAGAGCAGCACTTGAGCCAGTAGCTGTCGCAGGAAGAGATGAGATGGGATCAGAGTGGCTGCACCACCATGTACAGTTGCGGGTGCCAGCTACACTCGCCTGTGAATGACTGTGAAGCTGGGGAATGACTGTGAAGCTGGGGAATGACTGTGAAGCTGGGGGCTCCAGCGGTGATGAGAGACAGCGGGTGCAAGCAGCCTGCATCGATCCACGCAGAGGCACCGCCCATCATTCGACGCTCCAAGCTACCGCTGTGGGGAGGTCAGGCAATTTGCCCCCTGGCACAACCCTGCACAGCCGCGAGGAAACCCTGGCGGTGCCATGAGGGTGTCGTCGCCTGCACAGCCCACCAGCAAGCCCTCAGCATTGCTATTTACTTAATTTTATTGACAATTTCAAAATACAGCAATTTCAAACACTTTTCATATTACAGTACTGCACAAATGAAATTACTGAACTGTGAATATTTCAAAGTTGGTGATCAGTGGTCATTGTTGACACACCACAGCACAACAACGAAATGTGTTCTCTGCATTTAACCCACATGTGACATAACAGGGGGCAGCTAATTCAGCGCCCGGGGAGCAGTGCTTGGCGGTGGTACCTTGCTCAGGGTGCCTCAGTGGTACTTTGCTGGTCGGGGATTCAAACCTGCAATCTTTCAACTGCAAGTACACTTCCCTAACCATTAAGCCAGAACTGCCCAAGCATATTTGAAGAATTCAAATATGCTATAATACAATACAGTACTGTACACAAATTGCCTATAGGTGTGCATTTGTGAGTGAATGGTGTGTGAGTGTGCCCTGCGATGGGTTGACGCCCCATCATGGGTTGTCCCCTGTCTTGTGTGCAAAGCCTCCAGGATAGGCTCCGGAGCCCCCACCACCCTGAGTCGGACAAGTGGTTATAGAAAATAGGTAGATAGAAGTCTCACTAATCAGCAGTAAACAGTGTTTGATTCAAGCTTGATTTTGTTATACTAAAATCTCCTTCCAATTTGCTTATACAGACACTCCTCTACTTACGAACGAGATACGTTCCGAACGGCCGTTCGCAACTTGAAACGTTCGTAAGTCGTTATGCATCATCATTTTAAGGGTATACACAAGTACGAAGAACTAGGATGCTGGGAGTACACACGCTACGCCGCTGCGTGGCGGAAGTAACAGCCAGAAGTCGTACTAGGTGGAATTGGCACGCAGAAAGAAAAAAATGATGTTGCGGACAGGAATCGGGAGCCCAGTGAACACAATTTGGACTTACAGTCCTCTTTGTTCGTATGTCTGAAAGTTCGTAAGTTGAACGTTCGTAAGTAGAGGAGCGTCTGTATATTATACTGAAAAAATTGTCATCATGTATATCCAGTGCCCGTAAAGAATTTATTCCTCACCGAAAGTGTGACTCTAAAGTGTGAAATTTGGGACGGCTCTGAAAAGTAGAAATATAGATGATGCAGAGATGGTTAGAACGTTACCAAGCACAGGTCATTAACAGAAAGGCACTTCTGTAAAGGACGGTACTGAAAGACAGACACACTGTATATCTTGACATGAGCAACGAATCCTTGAGAAGTTTCAGGAATCTTTCTGAATCTATGAAACTCTTCTGAATTAGTGTGGAATTAGTATCTGTTTGCCTGCCAACAGTTATTATATTGTTTGTTAATATCACACATTATAAAATTCTCTTATTTTATCTTCATGTGCTCATTGTTCTGTCTTCTGACATCTGCAGCCCTTCCAAAAGCAGTACTGACCGTGGAATCTGGATGGACAGAGATCTTCACCACTGAGAGTGTGACTCTGAAGTGTGACCTTCAGGGTGGCTCTGCTGAATGGGAGATTAAATGGTACAAAAAGAATCAGGAAATTTTAAATTCTGGGGCCGGACAGGCTGGAGACAAATACAGGATTCTCTCTGTTACTCAGTCAGACACTGGACAGTACACCTGCAGAGGGCAGCATCAAAACAGAACAGTGTTGTCTGAAATGAGCAATGATATTTCAGTTACAGTATCAGGTAGGATCTTTTATGAATCATTACAGGTGTATTACATGCAGTTATTTTGTATGTCCTGTAGTGGACTGTCCTCCTGTCTATGGTGTCCTCTGCCTTATACCTTATATTTACTCCTGGAGATAAGCTGTAAGGTCATTGTCATCCTGTACTGGAT
>JAODKC010000130.1:18588953-18607003 GCA_026777985.1 Mormyrops attenuatus
GCTTTGTCCCACAATGGAGAGTACTGGTGTCGAGCCAGAAGAGGGAGCCATCCGTTCTACACCAACTTCAGTGATTCTCTGAAGCTCAATATGTCAGGTAACCTGGCTTTACTAAAATTATAGACAGGAGCACAATGAGTGGCATCCTAACATATTTGTTACTCCTCATAATTTCATATAGAATTATGTTTTATTCCCTATTTTAAGACCGTCCCAAAGCCTCGCTGACTTTGGAGACTGGCTGGACAGAGATATTCAGCACGACCCATCTGATGCTGAGGTGTGAGGTTCCTGAGAGCTCTGCTGAGTGGAACTACACATGGTACAAAGATGAACAGCAGGTCCCAGAAGAACACACAGGAGAGAGATACACAGTGACCGACGGGACCGGTCTGTACACCTGCAGAGGGAACACAACCAGTAGGCCGTATTACACTGTGATGAGTGAGGGTCTTTCACTTGGCAACATCTGTAAGTTTCACTGATTTTGTACATTAAACATACAAAGAAACAAACTCCAGACCAATAATGAGTTAAACATCTATTTGTGAATTTAGGTTCCAGCCATGTCAAGAAATGTATTCAGTCGTTTCACTGTGCATTTCGAACCAAAAAAAATGTAACGGAAAATCAGTTGAAAAAAAGATGAATACACATCATAAAACACCCATAATGCTCTGCAATTTGTAGTGTAGACTAGGGGTTCCCAACGCTATGCCTGAACATGAGGGGTCATAAGATATTTTAAATGTATAGTTTATTTTCAGACATTAAGCAGCCCCCTCCAGCAAAGCCCAGCATTCCATGGTCCCATGGAATACTGACCACAGACCAGTTCCGGTCCATGTACCAGGGGTTGGGAATCCCTAGTGTAAAAGATGTACACAAGCCGGCTTCGTATATGCCATAGAATAATACGATGGAGACAATGATAATACGAATGTTAGCATGAGGGCAAGTTTGAAATCAAATAAATCCACACATTTAAAAAGCAACATACTTTTAAATAACTGAACAATAAAATGATACAATAAATTATAAGTTCACTCATGCATATTCACTTGAGTTAATTCAATTTATGTTTTGCTATTTGCAAAAATGTTAAGTCACCAAGATACCAACAGAGAGGATCTTGGAGTGAGGGTCAGTAACTGTTGCCTTGTTTCTCAGCTTAATACCCAATATAGTGAACTACTCTGAATTTTACAAAGTGAATAGAGCAAAGTCGTTCACTTTACCTCTGCCGCATGATTTTCACGTTTTCCCTCTCAGAGAAAATGCTCGTAGGTCCTTCGAAGCCCTTTCCACAGCTCAGCTCCCGTTTTGTTATCCCATGATGCTGTTTGACGCCGTGCCTGCAGGACGGCCTACACTCACATATTTATAAATCTGTTTCCTCATTAGTGCTAAAGAGGAAGATGCTTCTGTCCATCTCCGGACTCCTCCTATTCAGTCCCCTTGTCATTATTCTTGGGTGTCTTTGCTTGAAGAGGAGCCGTAAGTCATTTGTCTTTATTTATGATTCTCTCCTTCTCTTTCAATGCAGTTTTTCTCATATTGAGTATTCAAAATAAAGTATGTATAAGTATAATACATTATTTAAAATGTAATGCTGAGATGAAAGCCAGCTATTGAAGGTATGAAATGCAAACTCCAGAAAGTGTCTGCACTTTATGTCAACAGGTAAAGAGGATCCACCACCGAAAGAAGAGCTTTTTTTAGCCAAAACAATAAATGGAGGTATGAATTTAAAAACAATTTTTAACATTTTGTCACCCTTCAAGACACACTACAGTACAATCTCCAAAAGTTACTGCCAATATCACATATTTTCTTAATGCTTTATGCTTTAAAAACCATCACTATGCTACACATACGTACTGTGACAATGAAGCGGATGCAGCCAATCATCAATGAAATATTCTACAGTTCTCATGGATTTTCATCTCAACAAATAATAAGACTGTGGGAGAGTTCATCTGTACGCCAGAAAGTGTCATTCTTTTTATCAATATATAAGCAACTGCAAAGTGTGCAAATGGCAAATATCCTAACATAGGGTGACTAGATGTCAGGGCGGACACTTTGAGCTAGGCAGTACCGGTCCTAGCCGGTGTGGCGCCCTAGGCGAGCATCACCGGCAGCGCCCCCCGCTTAGTTAAAGTTAAATTTGCTGGCAGTTCGGCGCCCCCTCAGAAGTTGGCGCCCTAGGCAATCGCCTATGTTGAGTATAGGACTGACCGGCCCTGGTGCTTGGACACGATTTGTAGACGACCATTTCACTTAAAAAGACTTGGATGTGGATGTGCTGATTGGTCAGTCTCCTGAAATCACGCACATGTCACTCATGTTAATGCGAAACAACTTGATGAGTCTTTCAATCAAGGACACAAGATAGTTAAAGCGCAAGAAGAACTGAACTATTTAGCCGATCACAGGGACTTTTCAGTTTGTAAAATCGGAAATAGCTTAAAGTGTCCTCCCTGACATGGATTATCTGGTTGCCCTATCCTAACAACAACTTCATGTTTTTATTTCCTATTAGACGATGACAGCTTGGATGGAAGAGCAGATTCCCCTCTGAATTCGCCTATTGAAAGTAACGGTATTGGAAGAAATCAACTCGGTATGTAATTCATACGATTCTACATGAGCACACGTGTGTCTGTGTGTAGCTTCTTGCTCATAGCAAGTCCAATTTTATGCAGCCATTTATACATACTTGGTGTCTTGAAATTTTAAGGTGTCTCTTCTCTTCCTTATGTTCATTTATTTTGTATGAACAGGCAGTCATCCGGAGGAAGGCGAGGTGTTATATGTATCTCCAGAGAACCTGCTTTCATTTAAAGGTAACTTACTGGCTGATGTGTTGGGCTGAATCGCTAGTCCAGTCCCTGAATGCTTTCATTGGCTCATTTTGCTACAGCAGATACAGCCAATCCAGCACTGCCGTCCAACACTTAAAGGGTCGCCCTGAAGCTCACACCTGGACTGCTTAGAAGCTTCAAGGGAAAAGGAAGAATCTGTCTGCCTGCCTGGTATACAGGGTGAATATTGAACTGGGACACTTTATATACTCACTCTATATACTCTATATATCAATTGCGATTACTCACACCTAATATCCTTACAACTTAAATATTTACAAATTGAATCGCTAAACTAATACAGAATTAAGAAAAAGAAGATTATATGGGTCATTCCCACATGAATTTTCAAACGAATTTTTAATATCCGTTTGAAGGCAGACAAATTTTACGACTTCATTGTTTCACCTGTTGCCATTGCCTCTGGGGTAGTTAGTCACTTTGTTATATTACTTTTATTTCTGTAATAAAAAGATGTACTTCATCAAATCCAGGGCAAAACTTACGGAGTTGGAATAAACTAACCAAAAATTGAGCAAAAATATGCATCTTATACAAATGGATTGTTTATTGTGGATTACATGCAATAAAATTGAAAGGTTAAAAATATATTTGATGTAGTTTTGTGTTCTTTGATTTTTGGCTGCCTATTTTGGGAATTTTTTTTAAAAAAAGCCATTTTTCTGTACCGTCCTCCTTTTTGGGCTGATGAAGCTGCGTTAGTCAGTAGTATTTCGGGCCAGCAGCACAACGGCGGGAAATCACCGCAGGGTCAGCGTAGTACTTAACACGGAAGCGACGCTCAGGTAGTTGCGAAGTATTGTTGCCATGTTATGGACGCATACTGAGCATTTCTCTGTCTGTTGTCTCTCCCGGTTGCCCTGCCTGTCTCGTCACCCCTCGTCTTCTCTCATCGCTCCACCCGTCCCTTCGTCTCATCGTCCCAACTCTGCGTGTAGGACTGACCTCCCCGGCTATCGACCCTCCGCGACCTACACGACTGCTCTTTTGGATTTACCCTTCTGCTTTGTCAGCTCCGGCTTTGCTTATTAAACCGTTCTCCCGCATCCCGGGGTCTGTCTCTTCCTTGGCCGTAGAGCGTCACAAGAAACCCGATTTGGACAATACATGTGCAAGAACACTTCTTTTACACTGTGGATTATGACGCTCCATTAAGTCAGGTAACACAAACCTGGGTAAAAAATAATAATTTAATGACAGAATTAAATCCTACGCTTTTATTGCTTCACCCAGTGGAACCAGAGCAGCAGCCAAGAAGCCAGGCATCGTAATTCCACATGCAAAGCTTTTCATTGTCAGCTCTTACACAACCTTTGTCCAGCCAAGCACCACTGCTTTATTATGGCTGATTGAGAGGTAAGGAGTATGTGCTGATTATAGCACATTTCTGCACCCACCACACGATGAACCACCTCCGGGATGAGAACCTGAGTGCAGCCATGTGGAGGGTGATACCTTAGCGCCACACTAGTCTAAAAGGACCAGTGTGAGCTTTTATCCAGTGGCTGGAGTGCCAATCCTGCCAACAACCACCAAATGTACCCTATAACTTGGAGGACCTCTTTGTAGGCCTGGATGTAGTTTAACATCAAACCCAGGATAAAGCAATTGCAGGTTAAGGGCCTTGTTCAAGGGCCCAACGGAGTAGGATCAGTCCTGGCATTCGTGGGGTTAAAACCAGCAACCATCCAGTAGCCAGTCCAGGTCCCTAGCCTCAGAGCCACCACTGCACTCATATTGATTGAAAGGTCATCTGAAAAACCCAAACCGGCAGCAGTTCTCCAGCACCTTGTTACAGTGAAACCATATATTCCTCCGATAAAAATATTTAGGTATACAAGCCTTTGGCCTTTCTTTAGTGGCCTTCACAATTTTTTTCCCCCAGTGACTCCATTCACAAGGCAGGGAACAACCCAAGATGGGGTGCCAACCCATCGCAGGGCACAGTTACACACCAGTCACTCACACATGCACACCTATGGGCAATTTGGTAACGACAATTAGCCTCAGCATGTTTTTGGACTGGGGGGACTGGAGTACCCGGAGGAAATCCCACAACGACAAGGACAAAATGTGCAAACTCTACACCTATGGGACCCAGGTCCCAGAGTTGTGAGGCAACAGCACTAACCACTACACTACCATGCTTTTTAGACACTGGCCCAAATATGATAAGCTGCTATATAATATTTCATATCTCTTTCCTATCAGATTGATATCAAATCAAACTGGACTGAATCAAATCAGGGCATCTGTGCCAAATCTGGGTATCTGTGCCAGGGTAACCTGAGGAAATTACCGACGTGACTTAGGAGGGACTCACTGATGGGGTTGCATAACAACATGCACTCCCGCTGTGTGTAAAGGATGGTGTCTTTGTGGGGGCGGGGGGGAGTTCCTCTGGGACTGGTCTGGGGGACCTCCTCGTGCACCGGACTTCTATAAAGAAATCTTCTCCAGTTTCAAAGTGATTTTTTTGAATTCCTTCCATCCATCTGAAATTAAAACTTCCACAACTGAAACATAATTAAAAAAAAAATCAAATTAAAGTACAACTGAATTATTTATATTGGGCCATAAATAAAACCCCCTTTTAAAACACCAGTATAGGCCTGTGGTGTGATGGCGTTTTTTTTCCAGTGGTGTATGGTATGCATATGTGTCTGCTAAATGCACAGCTAAAGATAATGTTCCTGTAATGCTTTCTGAGTTTCTGTGCACAAGAGAACAAACCAGAAAAGGCCAGTACAATGCACGTTCATGCACAGATCGGCACTTACAGGCAGCAGAGAACAACACTTAAGGAGGACATAAATATGCAGCCATTTGTTATTAAAATAGGTAAGGAAAAAAGTATTTTTTGTGAGAATTTATTAAATTGTTATTTTTATACTGTAGTAAATAAAGCTTAATTCATACTGAATATGTAATTCTTATCTGCAATAATATCTGTAGATACACATTAGGAGTGTGCATAAAATATTTGAGTGATCAAATTGCCTTTATGGAATATTTATGTATATTATTTATGTTGAATTATCTACCCTAAAAACCCGCATTTTTTATTTTAGTACTTATTATACTGCTTTACTCAGGCCCGGAAGTAGGTAAGCCAAATGAACTTTATGTTACGTTCATTTTATTTGCTTATAATTTTCTTGGGAATAAAAGCATATTTCTGAATTACCTACAGAATTTTTTGCTAAGAGGATCGAATTTATATTAGATAACACATTTTTTATTGCATGATGGTGCTGGTATGTTACAGGCAATTTAATGCTATTTGATGACCCATATAAAATATTACACAAAACAAAAATTCTTCTCATACCATATAACTATCCAACCAGGGGCCTTTCCAAAGATCAGTGTCACCTTCGATCCTCCGTGGTCAGATGTCGCTGTAGGAGAAACAGTCACCCTCACCTGTAAGGTGACAGGCTCTGATCCCGACACAGACTGGAAATATTCATGGATTAAAGAGTCATCCACGGAGAAACTTACACTCTTTAGCTACTCCGGCTCAGACTTCTCTACATACACCCTACACAATGCTATAAAAGCTGATAGTGCACAATACTGGTGTTCAGCAATGACCAACACACTGACAATATCCAGTATTCCACACACAGTAAGAGTCACTGGTAAGTTACTACGCTATTTCTTTGATCTGAGATATAGAAACCCCATCTGCCTAACAAAATCCAGAAAAGTTGACTTTCATTATTAGTTATTTAGCTAACACATACAGGACACAATTTCATAATAAAGAGGTGATGTGAACGAAGAGAAACTCACAGTGACACTTCAGTTTTCGGTGAGCGCATGCTAATTTTCACCAAGGCGTTGGTGAAAAAACTCACATGCCTTGCGCTAATGCTACAGGCTGTAACTAACATGCCTTAACATTTTTTTCGTTAACTTGAGTTAATTGAGTTAATTTGAATTAACTGAAGAGTTAATGTTTTTTCTTGCAGTGTAATGCTGCTTATATATGAAAAAGTCATTATTGAAAAAGTTCACCATGAGGTGAAAGACTTTGCTTGTTGTTGTCATTGCTCAGTTATTTTTTCTTTTGCTAGAATCCGCAGCTGTCCCTCAAGCCAGATTAGTCTTACTGTCTGGATGGACAGACATCTTCCCCACAGAAAGTCTGACTCTAAGATGTGAACTTCATGGTGATTCTACTCAGTGGCAGTATACATGGTATAAAGATGGGCGAGTGATTCCTGTGCACAAAGAGACGTATACAATCCTCTCCGTTACTCTGTCAGACACTGGCGGGTACTTCTGCAGAGGGCAGTATATAACGCGTAGGCTGTGGTCTCAAACGAGCAATGAGCTTGCAATTCAAGTTTCGGGTAGGTGTTTTAAAGAAAACTTCTTGAGTTACTGCAGAATTATTTTGTGTTTTTGTGCCATTAGTTGCATGTTTTTTGTTAATATGACACATTTTTAACTGTCAGATATCATCCCCTTTTGTCTTTATGTGCTCAATGTTCTACTCCACCTTCTGACATCTGCAGCCTTTCCAAAAGCAGTTCTGACCCTGGAGTCCAATTGGACAGAGATCTTCATCACTGAGAGTGTGACTCTGATGTGTGACCTTCAGGGTGGCTCTGCTGAATGGGAGATTAAATGGTACAAAGATCAGCAGGAAATTCCCAAACATGAGGCTGGAGACAAATACAGAATCCCCTCTGTTACTCAGTCCCACACTGGACAGTACACCTGCAGAGGGCAGTATAGAAGGAGAACAGTGTTGTCTGAAATGAGTGATGGCACTTCAGTTACAGTACTAGGTAGGACTCTATGGTGTCCTCTGCCTTATACCTTATATCCTGGAGATATGCTGTAAGGTCACTGTGATCCTATACTGGATAACTGGTATTAATGGATGGATGGATGTATGTATTCTCCTTTTATCAATATATCTTTAGCCTTTTATTCTGTCTTTTATCATCTTCAGCCCTTCCAAAAGCAGGACTGACCTTGGAATCTGGATGGACAGAGATCTTCACCACTGAGAGTGTGACTCTGAGCTGTAACCTTCAGGGTGGCCCTACAGAGTGGGAGTATAAATGGTTCAGAGATGGACAGGAGATTCCCACATATGGAGCTGGAGATAAATACACAATCAGCAAAGCTACTCTGTCAGAGGGTGGAGGATACACCTGTAGGGGGCAGTATCGAGAGAGAAGTAGAGTGCTGTGTGAAATGAGCAATGACCTCCCAATTAAAATTTCAGGTAGGAAAGTTTTATTTACAAGCACATTGCATGGTTTGCTCTAAGTGGCATCATGTCTAAGTTGTCTCCATCTTATGCCCTATGCTGTCAGGGACAGCCCCTCCCCCATGACCCTTTGCTGGATAAGCTGTTGGACACAATCAAAATTGAATTGTTTTGAAATTTGGATTAATTACCACTAATCAAATTGATCATAAACAGGGGTCATCAAAATGGCAAATTCTGACAATTCATTTGATTAAAATGCAGTGTTTACCACGGAAAAGGTTTTTAAAAATGTGACCTACACACTTTTTTCTCAATCAAAACATTCTGCCATGGACACAGATGAGCCTGGCCACGGACACGTTGGTCCGTTTACAGACAGGTTGACGATCCCCGATCACAGAACCTAAATATCAGACCTTATGTATTTCCCATTTTAGTTCGTCCACAAGCTGTGCTGCAAGTGGAGACTGAATGGATAGAGAGCCTCTTCACAGAAAATCTGACTCTGAGGTGTGAGGTTCCTGAAAGCTCTGCAGAACGGAACTACAGATGGTACAGAGATGGACAGCCCATTGCAGAATATACTGGGGAGAGATACACAGTGATTTCTGGAACTGGCTTGTACACCTGCAGAGGCATCATGAAAAAGGGACCTTCTAACTCCTGGATCAGTGAGGGTTTAAGAGTAGGAAACATCTGTAAGTACAGGACTTATTTACTTCTACGATAAATGTCTTTGTGTTTAGGAAATGAAAATGGTAACTCATTGTTTATGAAGCTAACAATTGTGGTACTTTGCAAGCAATATATGACCTTTTCTTCTCTGTCTAGTGCTGAAGAGGAAGGTGTTAGTGTTTGTAATTGGGTGCATCATCCTCGGTCTTATTGTAATTATACTGGGAAGCCTCTGTCTCCGATTAAGACATAAATCAGGTAAGAATAAAAAAATAAATAAATATATAGATATAGCTAGAACATATTCTTTATACCAGGGGTGCCCAACTCCAGTCCTGGAGGGCCAGAGCCCTGCACATTTTTGGGTTTCCCCTCATTTAACACACCTGATTCAACTGCTCGTGCTAATTACCACACAGCTCTTGAGCTGAATCATTTGTAGTGGAACAGGAAAAGAACTAAGCTACACAGGGCTCCGGCCCCCCAGGACTGGAGCCGGGCAGCCCTGCTTTATACCATTAAACGTTAATTCAGGGAATTACGTATTAGAGGAAATAACAAAATTCACAGAACAATACTGTAGTTGACGCCACCAAGAAAAGGGTTTTATCTTATTGCAGTGTTTCCCAATCCGGTTTTCAGGGACCCTAGCCGGTCCACGTTTTCGCTCCCTCCCAGTTCCCTGCCAGACAGTACACATTTTTGGGAGCTCGGAGGGAGCAAAAACCAGGAAACTGACTTTTTCAGTCATGAGTGTAATTATGTATTACTGCTCAAATGATTCTTCATATTAAGTATGACAGCACTGACTAGTTCCAATCATTTAAAATTTTTAGTCAAGCTACAATGTCTATTAAATCCTGCAAGCCAGGATCCATCACAGAGCACACAGGAATTCACACCAACTGACATAGCTGCCTGTTTTTGGACCCAGCACATGACACTTAGACAAACATGGGGAGAACATGCAACCTCTACACATGGAAGGTATTCAAACCCCTAACCCTGGAGTTGGGAGACAGTTGTGCTGCTATCTGTGACACCCACCAGTTCCATGCATGCAGTTATATTTGTCCACCTTAAATACCTCTTACCCAGTACAGGGTCCCAGTGCATCTCGAGCCAGAACCAGGAAACAACAGGAATAAGGTAGGGGACACCCTGCAGGGGGCGCCAGTCCATTAAAGGGCACATGCATACCCTCCCACACACAGACACACCAAGTGTGCACAGTATTTTGTTGTTCACCCTCATTAAACAAATCCAGGTGTCTTTCTGATTTTCTTTAGGGATGGATATTCTGACATTTTCTCAAGATTCTGCTGTAGAAAAATCTGATCCAATGTATTCGTTTATTGAAGAAGATTGTTAATTCAAAGGTAAATCCACTTAATTCCAGAAAGCGTTACCTGTCAATTGCAATACTTGCTACAAAATTACAATCAAAAGATCAATAACCCTTTCAAAATAAGATCAATTGCTGCATGTATGTTTTCTGTACTCTACTGTTATCTCAAAAAGGTATTTAACCTTTAACCTTAACTGGCTCTTCACTTTGTTCATCTACCTTCTGGCCTGCAACCACAAGGGCGTGCATTGCGTGAGAAATTTTTTGAAATAGCTGTGCTCCGTGACACATAAAACACATTGTTATGCTTATTTATAGAGAATGTTCTGCACCCCCCACCTCATAACATCGGCAAAGGAGCAGTGCAGTTTCGTGTTAGAAAAAACCCGAACAGGAAATATTACCAAGAAAAGCACGCTACATAAGTGATTGTAATGTTCTGTTTGCAGGCGGGGTCTTTCAAACCTACAGTTAAGAGGAAAATTGTCGTATTCTGCACCAAGATGGAAGCATTTCTGCCTCATTTCCTTTCAGTCAAATAGGCTACATTAGAATATACGAGGCTTTACCTTTGTGTAATTTCGAGCATGGACAGTATATGGTGTCCAGTATCACCTATTTTGTTCAGATAACTATTGCTGAACAAAAACTCAGTTTTCTGTTTAATAACTTTCTTTAGCTCTTTAGCTTTTTGCTTAGACATATTTGTGAAATATGCTCACACTGTATCCACCGTTAATTTTTATTTGTTTTTTTTTTATATTATGTCTTTGGAATTGCTAGTACAAACAAGCTCTTCTCTGCACAACAGAACTGATCTGCCTTCTCAATAAAATATATTAAATTAAGAGACAATGAGTCCTGTGTACACTGGTCACTTTAAAGATGTATTGACACCATCCAGTCACATGACAGGAAAAAACTGTGGCTCTACTTGCTTAATATGCAGGGAAAGACAATAGTGTAAACAGGGCAGATGTAAGCAGGTGAAACCAATTCACCCAGGTCATAGCAAGGGCACTAAGCAGTTTTCAGTTACTGTGGATTGTCCCAAGAGTTTATTGTCTGTTGACTCAACATAATGTGAGATTCAGCTTTATTGTTCCCTACAAAACTTACCTTGCCGCATTGTTCATCCAGCCTTTACTTAATCGTGTGAGATAAAATAGCACCGAATGGTGAATCTCCGCGTAATCTGTGATGCCTGTGTATTAAATTCTCATTTTTATACGTCTAGTATTATTGCCCACAGTGACTTAAACAGGTTTGTTGAAAACTACTATAGAAGTTATTTAACCAATTAACTGTCTGAAGGACAAGCCTTGGAACATAACTACAAGACGTTACAAATTCTTTGGAAACAGGCGTTCCATGACAGTTTCTCAGGAAGTTCTGGAAGAACCTGTCATTGGAAGCTTGTTTACTAGCATGATTCTCCTGATATGTGATTTTAGCTAATTTCATTGCCAACAAAATCTCGAAATGTCTGCATCTTACTGGAGTCTTCACTTTCATCAATGTGGCTGACGGCACCAACCCAGTTATCCGGGACTGACTCCCTTTCCTGAGCAAGAAACAAAAAAATACCCCCAATCGGCGGGGCAATTTCCAGAATGTGCTCTGCTCAGCACAAGCACCGTCGACAGCATATCCATCTCTCAATCTGGATTCTGCTTTTTCTTTTTTACCTCATGCTTCCTCTCCTCACCACCAACATTAACACACAAACAGTTGTCTTTCATTTCCTCATCCTCTTACCGAGTCTCAGTACCTCATTCTCTGTCTCTCTCTCGCTCGATGTCTTGCAGTCTCTCTCTATCCTCACCAGCGCACCTCTGTGCTGACCTCTCCCTGCCTTACCCTTTGTGTTCAGGTGTTTTGAGTATCTATGAAGGGTGTATGAACTGATGTCCATAATTATGTTACTGAACTCCACCACTAAGCTGTTGGACAAAACATTCAGATCATTGCAATAAATCTGTTTTACTTGTCATCTTCAGAGAGTGCTGGCGCATCTGCAGGATGGGTCTTGGAGGGTGTTGGATCGAGGTCAGCCTCTACCCAGGAGTCCACTGATCCCTCCTTTCCCTCCTCAGAGAGAAACACTGAGCCAGACTATTCTTGTTTTGTTTTGTATTTTCAAGCATGCATGTAAAGATTTTTTTATATTCCCATGTTGACATTTATCCAAACGTAATTCAGGTTGTGTGGAGGTGATTATACATTCACTGAATATTTGTTAATCCACTGTCTCTGTTTAATGTGTCTGTGTTATTTCAGACTTCAGAGTGAGTGTGTGTGTGTGTGTGTGTGTGAGAGAGAGAGAGTGTGTGTGTGTGTGTGTCTGTGTGTGTCTTTTTACCCTACTTAATGGGCTCCCCTCCTCCTCCTTTTTGTGACTCCTCCCTGAACCCCTCCGCCTCCTTACAGCAAGGGAGCAGGGCTGGCTCCATAGGCAGGAGAACTTTGCCCTGTGTTTTCTCAGGATCAGCATTTTTGTCATTTTAAATATTTTCAAATGCAGGACTAGAACACTGTAGAAGTAGGAAGATACAATTTTCAAATATTATAAATTATGTATTACTGCTACAGAAATCATATTAATTTAATATAACACAAACATGTACACATCTCTGTGTGTGGACCCATTTACATACATAGACTTCATGTGCACCTGTCATAATATTGTATGTAAGGTGTGAAGGAGAATTCACAGAAGCATTCTGTTAAATATCCAGAAGAGGGCAGCGTGGCTCCGTCTGCAAGCTGCACATCCTGTACTGGCATGCAGTGGATTCCAAGATGTGTAACAGATTCTGCTGATCGTATGTGGGGGGGTGGGCAACCTCAGCGCTCCAGCAGAATTGGGTTAAAGGCGGAATCTCTGATATTGTCCAGTTGATGGAGAAGCCAGACACCCCAGTACTAATCAGATTATCGGCTGATGGAAGTGAGGATGAGGGGGTTTGTAATGCACAAGAGAATGTCACTGGCATACAGACTGATCTTACCATGGTATGACTTTGATTGTATGCCTGAGATACGTCACATTGCCTATTGCAGGGGTGGCGAACCGGATCCATGGAGGGCCGGTGTGGGTGCACGTTTTTGGGATGGCCTCTCAATCAGCCAATAACAGCGGGTCCCCAGGACTGGAGTAGAGAACCACTGCTTTATTATTGGCTGATTGAGAGGTCATCCCAAAAATCTGCACCCACAGTGGCTCTAGATGGATCCGGTTCGCCTCCCCTGGCCTATTGGATGCAGCCAAAGGTTCGATGAAAAGTTTGAACAGTAGTGAGGATAATGGGAATCCTTTTGACTGCCTCTTTGTAGCTGAAATGGTGTTAATATTAGTCCATTGATTATAACAAATGCAGCAGGTGAACTGTATAGTGCTTTAGTCTACTTTATGGAATGCAGAGTTATTAAGGGAGGTTAAGAGAAAGAACAAATCTGCCCTATCGAATGCCTTTTTAGCACCAAGGGTTGCTATGATGAAGAGTGGATTGTTTGGAGCGGTGTTACTTTTATATAAGCTGATCAGGTTAAATAATCTTCGAATGTTTTCTGAGTAATGCCTTCTGTCATAACCTGCCTCTGCTTGTCCCCATGTGGCCAGCAGAGGGCACTCATGGCCATTCTGAGTCCATCTGTTTTGTCAGTCCTGGATAATAATCCACTTGTTCTTCATGTAAGCCCCATTTCAGTCGTATATGTCTTACCCTGTCCTGCATTCCCAGTCCTGTTGTTAGTCCGACCCCCCCCTTGCAGGTCCATGTAAGGACTGACCCGCTGCTGTAGTCTCTATTTAATTTAATTAAGAGATTCTCACGTAAGGATGCTGTTCATCGACTTCAACTCAGCTTTTAACATCATCATCCCTCAGAGACTGTCTCTCAAACTGAGCAGGCTGGTCCTCAACACCCCCTTGGTGAAGTGGATACTAGATTTCCTGACTGACAGGCCACAGTCAGTCAGAATCGGCACCAACACCTCCAACACCGTCACCCTGAGCACAGGTGCGCCACAGGGCTGTGTTCTCAGTCCACTGCTCTTCACACTCCTGACCCACAATTGCACAGCAGTGATCAGCCCAAACCACATCATCAAGTCTGCAGATGAAATGACTGTGGTGGGCCTCATCAAGGACAACAACATTTCTGCATACACGGAGGAGGAGGTGAGAGTAGCTCAGTGGCATAAGAGCAACAACTTCTCTCTAAATGTAGACAAAACCAAAGAGATAATCATTGATTTCAGAAGATCCAGCACTGCTCACCCACCTCTCACCATCGACGGCGCTGTTGTTGAGAGGGTGAAGAACACCAAGTTCCTGAGTATCCACATCACCGATGACCTCTCCTGGTCCCACAACTCCACCTCCATAGCCAAGAGGGCCCGACAGCGTCTGCACTTCTTGTAGGGGCTGAAAAGAGTGAGCCTCCCCTGACCGATCCTCACCACATTCTGCTCTGTACCGATCCCTCACCACATTCTACACCAGCACCATCGAAAGTCTGCTCTGTACCGATCCTCACCACATTCTACACCAGCATCATCGAACGTCTGCTCTGTACCGATCCTCACCACATTCTACACCAGCACCATCAACAGTCTGCTCTGTACCGATCCTCACCACATTCTACACCAGCACCATCGAACGTCTGCTCTGTAGCTGCATCACTGTCTGGTACGGGTACTGTAACATCTCGGACTGTAACACGCTTCAGCGGATAGTGAGAGCAGCTGTGAAGATCATCGGTGTGCCCCTACCCCCCCTAAAAGACATTTTCCAGACCCGCTGCTACAACAGAGCCAAGAACATTGTGAAGGACCTTTCCCACCCGCTACACAGACTTTCTCTCTTACCGTCCGGAAAACAGTATCGAAGCTTCCGCTCTGCCTCTACCAGGCTGTGCAACAGCTTCATACCACAAGCCATCAGAACTCTGAACACACACTAATACCTGGACTGTCTCTCTTTAAATACCTCTAAACTGCATATACAAAAACTACCTCTTAATTGCAGCTGCACCTTACTCACTGTCCACTGTCACTGCCGCATTATGCATCCACTTCAGCACTGTTAATTTTACAACTATAAATTTCAACTTTCTGTCACTGTGAATTTGATGCCAAAACTGACCAGTGCAATATAACAATCATGTGCAATATCAGTCATTATGGTTTACGTCCCTCCACTGGTACAAACTGGAATTGTGTCCTGTCTATTTATCGTTCTGTCTATTTATTGCTTGTATTGGATTGTCTTTACTGTAAAATCTTTGCACTTTTTATTTACTGCCCGTTTGCATGCCCTGTTACTGTGATGTTAAGTGTACTGTATGTTACTATATGTTGCACCGGGACCATGGAGAAACGTTGTTTCATCACTCTTTGTACATGTATGAAGCTGCTGATGACAATAAAGTAACCTTGAACCTAGAGCCTTGAATTCCCCTTGGGGGGGTTTCCTCCCTCGAAGTCTGCACCTGAGGTTTCCGTATTTCTTCCTGCTGCTTCGGAGGTGATGCCTCCCCGTAATGAAGCCAGTTTTTTATGATGAAACTACAGATTCCAGTCTGACTGATAAATTCTGGATTATAATTTTTATGTCTGTTTTAATAAATGATATGTGTGATAGTAGGAGCACCGAATGAGGATTTTTGTTGGTTTTGGGATGAGGGTAATGTAGGTTGCATTCATATGATGGGGTATAGTGGAATGGTGAATTTCAGATATGACCTTAAAGAACAGAGGTAACAGGAGGGGAGAGAGGTACCTCTAAATGCTAAATGGCTAGCACGGCTAAATGGCTAGCACTGCTAAATGGTATATTCACATAAGTTTACCTGGTTATTGCTACTACTACTTAATATATTATGGTCTAGGAGTTTTATGTGATGATTTTAATAAAAGTATGTGAGATGTGATGGAAGCTGGTCAGTGAAAGGCAAATTGTAGTATGGATAATTTAGCAAAATGATTCAGAGACTTTCTCTGGTGTCCCAGGTCTGATAAGTCATATGAGATCCATACATCTTTGAATCGTTTAATTATCATGTACTGTTATCATTATTATGGGATGGTCAAGAAAAATCAACTTCCCTTCTGCATGTTCTGGTTGCTTCCTGTTTTGCCAAATAACTAAACGGAAGTTGAATAAATAGTGATGGTTGCTATGTGAACAACTTGAAAACAACAACTCTAGCAGTAAATATATGTTACCATGCCAATTGTTTAATTGAAAACAAATTCAGTGTTCTGCATGCGTTTAACATTTATTTTAACCATATATTTCAGTGTATAGTTGAAAACCTGTGTAATATTCCTTATTTCCTTGTATCTATTCCATGCCTTAATTAAGTCCACTTTTCTTCAACAGAGGTTGCTGCTCCATAAAATTAAGGCAGCATTTGTCATGTCCTTCCTTCCCGTTCTGCCCCTAGGGCAGGGGTCTCCAACTCCGGTCCTGGAGAGCTACACTCCAGTAGGTTTTCTATCCTACCTGGCTTCTGTTGAGCCACACCTGGTCCTGGTATTTACCTGAGAACAGCTGTGGTTCATCAGAAGCCTGGTAGGAAAGAAAACCGACTGGAGAGTAGCTCTCCAGGACCGGAGTTGGAGACCTCTGCCCTAGGGTGACCTTAATGAGCCAAGCCTGTTGCTTGTTTTGTCTTACCTCTCATTTCAGCCCTCATGTTACTCACTCCAGCTGCCTCCCGTTTGCCCCCTCATCAGTCCTGCATAAAAGTGCTCCCCAGTCCTGTCACTGACATCATTACATTAACCCCCATGTATGCCTGTAGTTTTTCCCAGCGCCGCCTTCCCTGTTTTGACCCATCATGGTCAGTTTGTTTCCTTGAGTTTAATAAAGTCCCTTTTGGATTCCTCCTAACACTTGTCCTCGCCTCCTTCCCACGCCTCGTCATGACAGCATTCATCTACACACAGGTCAGTTAAAAAGGATGGTGGCTCCACATCACAGGGGTCAACACAAAGCAGTTCCAAAATTTGTCAAATGTGATTAAAAAATGCGTCCTGATATCAGCTTTTTCTGTAGCAAGGGCCTTGAAGTCATTGCCAATCATAAATAAGTTCCACCTATATTACAGTATATGACACGTAGCACTTATTACTGATGTTTAAAATGGTGGTTTCCTGTGACAGCTGCATATGTATGTCATTATACATACAGACAAGCAGCGCTGTAGCATGAGTCAAACAACGGAGAGATAGGGGCCGTGAATGTGTGTCTGTGTATGTGTGGGAGGGGAAATCACCATAAAAGACAAGACTCGAGATGATGTGTTTGTTGATGCTCTAAAGGTACAAGGTTCATAATTCTCAATTAAGACATTTTTCTCATTTTTCATAAAGCTTCTTAAATTTTTGTTGAAAACACTTAGAGATTTTTATGTTTACCTTAAAATTAGGTATTTTATTGACAGATAAAGGGAAACCACTGTGTCTGAAAATTATTCCCATCAGTTGTGGATTCCTTTCATTTCACCTCTCAACATGCCTTGCAGTTTTAAACCGGGACCAGCAGGATTCGAGCACCGACAGAGACAGGTGAGAAATTTAATCCCATTAATGTTCCAGAGTTCAATTTCATTCAATTTATTTTGATAAAGCGCCTTTCACAACAGAGTCATCCCATGGCGCTTTACATGGATATGTTGTGATAGATTACATCATCAGGGAGAGTAATGCAGAACTGGAAAAAGGAAGGAAAGAAATTAGAGATAACCAGATGACAACAGAGGAGAGGACCGAAAACCGAAAGTAAGGAGGAAAAAAAAACACTGAGGTCAACCGGCTGGCCGGGGGGGGGGGGCCCGCCCCCCCCGCGGGGGGGGACGGGCCGGGGCGGGGGGCGGGGGGGGGGGGGGGGGGG
>JAODKC010000130.1:18637701-18650390 GCA_026777985.1 Mormyrops attenuatus
CCCCCCCCCTCGGCGGGGGGCGGCGGGCGGCGGCGGGGCCGGCCCCCCCCCCCCGGGGGAAATGCTTGACATACCAGAGAGAACGTGTAAGGAGCTTAAAATTTAGCTTCCTCTGCAGCTGAGTGCACAAAAATGCAGGTCACGTTTAATCTGCAACACTTAGCGAATGAGAGGCTACTCGGGGACATTTAAAGACAGCTTACTCAGACAGATCTACCCTCTGCAGTATTATACAACAAAAAGGGTTATTTCACCAAATTCCTGCCCGTGCTTTTTGGGAAATGTGCCTCGGAAAAATTAAAGGGGAATAATGGAATATAATAAGTTCATTAGCCTGGCACAGCCTTCATTAGAGCAATTCAGCACTGGGGCCCAATACGTAACAGAAGGGCATCACTGGATTGGGGAGCACAGTAATGGCAGAGGGACAGACGAGGGCCCACAGGATCTGAACCAGAAACCTCCCGGGCACAGATACAGACTCCCTATGGGGTGCATTACCTGGTGGCAGTAGTGCACTGCAGACACTATTTGCCGGAAGAAGTGGCGTGCCTCGTGTTCTGGAAGCTTCTGGCGCTCGCTGATGTAGTCATATAGGTCCCCCCGACTGGCGTACTCCATCACAATGACAATCTTGTCTTTGTTCTCAAACACTGGGGTAAAACACATAGCAAGGAGAGAGTCGGCATGGGCAGTATCACGGTAATACAGTATACCACGGTATTTTGAAATCTTATGTTTACCATTTGGCAAAATATCATGAGGAACCCCCCACACACACACTTAGTGAATTTTATTCACCCCACTCCCAAGATTTAAAAACGCCGGAAGTGTGTTACTTTGGAAAATATCGTCAACATACTGTATACTATGGTATAATATCTAAACAGTATGTCGGTATGAAAATTTAGATACCAGCGTAGGCTGTGAGAAACAATTTACAGTGCCTGAGTCATGAGAGTCCTCTACGGGAGACACTTATTGACTCCTATGCTTCATCTGGACAATTCGTTACAGTTAGCCAAGCCAAACTTTTCATGACCTATTTTTCTGCAGTCTGTGTCTGGACTTTGATCACTTACTGTTCATTAATTATTGTTCTTTATATTTACGTTATTTTTGCATCATAAAGTGGCAGACAATGCCCTTCTTGGTAACATTATATTTGTATAATTAGTGGTATTCATGCATAAAGCAATAATACACCAGTTTACCGCACTTACTGTTTACATGCTTGAACACTCTGCTGCAGTTTAATGCGCTTATTGCACACGCCCTTAGGCAGCTGTTTTGACCAAAAGTCCAGTTTACACAGACGATTACCTCAGTCCTGTTTACACAATACAATGAGCCACCAAGTCACATAAAACCAGATATGACAAGTGATACTGCACTCCATCCTGCAAGATGTCTGCAGACATTTTGGTAACTGGGCACCATACACATTTATTTCCATCTAGCTTTGCTTTCAGCTTAGCACCAGTGGCCCACTTTAAAAAGCCGCACCAGGCCAGTTTTGCCGGCTGGCATAGGGAAGCGTTTAAAGCTTCAGAGAGCAAGCTAGAATCTTTAGGACAATGAAATGGTATAGATTAACCTTCTCTTTGGAGAATCCAACAACATGCAGGGCAACAAGCTGAAAAACTACAGAAAACATGACTGCTGCACCCCCTCCCTTCCTCATCTTCCATCCATTCATCTACACTCCACACACTAGTCAGGAGTAATCGATTGCAGACATACCTTCGTAGATGGCAATGATGTGTGGGTGGTTGATGGAGGACATTATTTCGATCTCTCTGCGTATGTGCGTCAGATCCTGCTCGTCTGTGACCTTCTCCTTTCTTATTGACTTGATTGCCACCTTGGAGAGGGACAGTCAGGAATAAGTATGTTGTACTGGACTTTCATGCGGTCCCTTAAAAAAAATCCACATCTGATTTAAGCTGAAATACTATTCCTATTATTTCTTATGGCAAAATGGCTATTCCAGACCAACATATACAACCAACACTAAATACATAGGATTAAACACATTAAACTGTGGGTCAGGTGCGTGGGAGAGACACAGTCATGCGTCACAGCACACTCACAGGCAGACAGCACCTGTGCGTACAGAGGCAGGCGTGTTTACGCAGCTGTGCGAGGTCTGCTTTACACAGCTGAAATTCCAGATTCATCGGCAAATGCGTCAACGGGGAACAAAGCAGGTAGCAGAGGGGGCTAGCAGGAGTGATGAAGACAGGGCAGGCAGTAACTCAATCCAGGGGAATGCAGCTGTAGTTTTTTCTGTAACGGTCAGAGGCACCCCTAATCTTCGGTGTCAAGTTCTCCTCATCAGGTATTGTAGGTTATGAACAATCTCGAGATCGTAACACGATATAAGGCGTAATTATGAAGTTATTTATTCCAGAAACACGCTGCGATTTCATAACACTAGTTACCTTAATTGCCATGTTTGAGAATATTAACTGACCGAAGCAGTGAGATCAGACTACCCACTGTGAGCCAATCCATTTCATATTTGGGATTTGAAAACATGATTAAACATTCTCAATGGGCCAGTTAGGAAATTAAATATTTAATAAGAATTTGTACAACAATTATTAGTTTACTGGAGGCACAACGGATAGCTTTCACTTGGCTGCGTGTCACGACAAATTATGGACTCCGAATTTCCCTAAATGCCACTATTTCAGTGTTTTCGGGAGTTCCAGAATGCTATCAATAGAAGTCCAGGGGACTTCTAGAACTCCCAAGAGAATGAGAAGCATTCCCAGTGTTATTTCAGCTTCCTTTCCAGACACACATTTCCTCTCTGCTTGCTGTTGCCAGAGTAAGGTTACCCACCCAACCTTGATTACACAGAAAACAGCTTTATTCTTAGAAACACCTCAACACGTGACTGAAGAGTCAAACAGAAACCGGCTCCTGCCTGTATACACAATAGAGTTGCGTGCGTGCGTGGCAAATGTCGTTACACAGGCACAGTAACTGCTGCTCAATACATTTCATACCACAAAGCTCTACAATCAAAGTGCAAATCAGAATCAAAGATGTGCTTTTACAGTTAGTATATAATTATACAATGCTGTGTAGTAACTAAGATTTCCATTTGCAGCTTTCTCTGAAAACCCCTTGAGGGGCAAAATGTTACCAAAGTCAATACAAAGTGGTTTACAGGCTAATAGTTCATAATGTAATACATTTCTTCAAAATGGAGGCTTTAATATAAATAAATGCAAACATCAACTACAAAAATGACAATCTTGTACTTGTTGATCAGTTAACTGGATGTTAATTTCATTAACAAAAACCAAACACAGTCACCTCAATAAAACAACATTTTAAAAGCATATTATGCAACCGGTGTTGCACAGGTTTTTCAAAATGAAATTGCACAACATTTAATTATTTTTAATAATTTCAGTTGCGTAAAACCGAGGAGGGAAAAGAAACTGAAATATTACATAGGAGACTCAAAGACCAGCTAACCAATAAACTATCGTAGTCTGGCGTGCTTGGTGTCCACAATTGGCGATACATAAATCCCAGGCAACAGGACTAAATCTTGTTTTAATACGGAATATGTATTAATTATTGTTAAATCGGTAACCCTTTCCCCACCAGATTAGACCTCTTAGAGGGTTTCCCAATACAGCTACGGGGGTCGCCAGCTGTATCTTCTCTAAACCTGGAACCGCCGATAGCCTAGAACCACCAAAGGAGCCTCCAAACATCTGCTTCTGCGTCCTGACGCATACCACTGCCTCGAGTGATAAAGCTGCCAACTGCAGACTGCTGTGATGACCTGCCATAACTTGCCATTTTTCAAGGGAGAAAAAAAATGGGAATGTCTCACAAGCACTGAACCTACCATGAACTAAAAGTTAGGATAAGACTGTTTTAGATTATGATAAAACTCTGTTTGACATTTATACCTGCCATATAACATGCCACATTTCATAGTTACAATTTTATCTCATAAGTGGTATCAGTCCCTGACCCAAAAAAAACACTGATATGGAAGTTAATGGTCACCAAGCCTTTTATTTCTGCCTACATGCCCTCAAAAATGGACTAATATGGCAGGAATACAAAAACAATCCTAAACATTAAAAGGAAATTCTTTACTTGGATTGGATACTTGACGCTGTCATTTTTAATTCACTATTTGCTTTACCTGTGTTAGGTATAAACTGTACTCTTGATTTAAGATCTTATGAGTGTATGACTGTTCCAAAGAATCCCCCAGGGTTTCAGTGAAGTTACAGAAATTCCCGTCAGTGGATTTTTTATTTTTTTTTTTTAATGGTCTTTGTTACAGCGAGTTTCTCTCTTAGCGATTCTTTCAAGCTGGAATAAACAGACTTTTCTACCACAAAACGTGTCACCATCCGTCCAGGTATTGTGCAACTGCATCTTAAAGCCTTTCCATTTTACCAATTTCCACCAGAAGAAAAGAAGTCACTCCACGCGGCTGAATTGTTCATCTCTTTGGCGTAAATAAGGCGTCACTTTTTAAGTATAAAGATGAACAATGGTTTAAGCTACTGAAAGGATCCATTTCAGGTTGGTCAGAACCAGTTGTTTCTGAATGTCAAGCGTGAGCATATGTGACTAATACGCATTTTCTTATTCATCAAAAATTTCACAGCTCTACCGCATCATCTTTTCTAGTGCTTTTCCAAATTAGACCCCAAATCACCCTAAGGTACCAAGTTTCATTCACCACTTAACAGTTGCAAAGAGGTAAACATGAAGATGTCTCCTATACTTCCGACCCACAGAAGAGGAATCTGAAGGGTGTAGTGTTACTTAAACTTCAATACACTCCCTTAAATGAAATATTTGATATATGTCGTTATCATTTTAAGTATTTTTTTCTCCACAGATAAAAACCACAACCAGTGACGACACACTGGCCTTTTCAGCTAAACACCACAGTCCTTTATCATAGAAACCGTCTTTCATTTCACACGGGCCTGCGAAAGGCGGGAGCCGGAAGTCTTTCATAGGTTACCCCGAACAATCGCATTCAAGCTTCTGAAAGCTTTTCCTTGAAGTCCATAGGCTTAGCGGAACCTTGTCAAGAAAAAAATTTAATAAAAAAACCCACGCTCAACAGCTGAGGTTCACTGAAGAAGAAAAAAAAAAGCGATGTTAATGCCAACCTATGGCACATATGCGCGAGAAATGCTTGGTAGCTAGTTGTTAGTTTCTGTCCATTTAAACAGCAGCAAGGGGGAGCCACTGTGATTCAGGCGACTTGTTGCACAGAAAGTCACCAAAGTTATTAAGGTGTACTGGAGGCTTCCAACTCAAAATTTAAGGTGCTATCTATGCTGTTGTAACCCTTGTCAAAGAATGTGATATAAACTACACTGTGTAGTTTCAGGTACAGTCTGCTGCACCCCGGTCCTGTGGGAATGCCGATTTTTCCCAGTTCATACTGTACTCGTATACGGATGGGATCACAAAGTTCACCAAACTGTTGGAGTACAACATTTATTTACATGGGCAAAAAGGTGTAAATTGCTTTTGATGGGCATTTATTTAAAAAAAAAAAAAAAAAATTACAAAAACTATTTTTTTAAATATAAATATAAACTAAATTTCATGCTGCACGACTTGCCTAAAGTTGACTTTTTAACATGTGAACAGCACTTCAGCTGTTCCAGAATGGAGACGACAGTTTTCATTCTGCAGTTACAGTACAGTTGCCTGAAACCAGAAGTTGTCATATAATGTTGACTTTACCCCTTGCCAGCAAATAGGGCCATATTCATAAGAGTATATGGATATTATGATTAAATAAACCAAAAGAAAGAAACTACATAAATAAATATACATACATAAATATTAAATATCACAAGCAGTTAAAGCAATGCAAACAAAATGCTTAAGATTAGCTTTTGATCAAAAAAAAAAATCAGCACCACGATTTTAAAAAGTCTCTGGCTTGAAATCCCCTTTAAAGACTCAGTAAAATGGCACCTTTGCCTAAGGGAGTTAATACAACAAAAGGTGTTTAACAGATAAAGGAGTTTTACAAATATGACATAAAGGTGAGGTGGATCTTCACTGGTAAGCAAAAACATGTGAGTCAGCCTGGTACGCCCAACACAACACCTTATCCTGGGCTCCTGAAACCAAAAGTACCTTTATCTTATCTTACACCCCCCTGAATATCTCTGTTTGGCTGTCAGTGATGCGCGGTACCTTTATCGCATCCCTATTGTGACCCCCTTCTCGCGATTAGGCTCTTACAAAAGGGGATTATTGATAGTATTATAAAAAGGATCTTTGTCTCCTGACTGATTTGATGGGTCCAAACTTTATGATAAAGATTTCTATATTATTGTAAAGAGAACAAACATGGCCAAAGTGCAGGATCAGCTTCAAAGAGGGGCCGAGATTATTACCCTGCGGACTCCCTGTAGACGGTATAAATATTAAGTAGCACTGCCTTGGAGAAGAAGACCCGCATACATGAGGTTTAATACCGACATTGAATTTACATCTAAGCTCCTTTTGTTTTCATTTTGCTACCTTTTCTCAAGCAGTCCATCTTGAATATCGCGGCCAGCTTCAGAAGAATAACATTTTTTATTTTTTTTTTAAAGAAAACACACAGAGAACAAAAACAAACGCGGTTAATAATGGTTGCGCAAGTCATTTTCTGCAGGCAAAGCGATCTCACCAGACTGGAAAAGCAAACCTGTGTGTAACAACAAAGCCAGAACGGCAGCCGAACAATTGGCCTCGCTGACTTATTTAGCCGCAAATGTCAGACGGACGCCCTCTTTGTTATGTTATCCGACGCATATGAATATTAATAGCCACTTATTTTGCCGATGCCCCGTCGTGCACCTGAGACACGTACATGCAAAAACCTGTCACTTGTGTATTAATGAAAAACAACCAGTTAAAACAATTACACAACAAAATACATAACATACATGCATACACACTATAAATGTATACTATATCTTGTGTATTTCTTTTAATAATACGGTGTATTTGATAGTTATTAAGATGTTCTATCTAGTGTATTACTATAACTGCATGATCACACGCAGGAGTCACCAGCATGAGCGCCTTTGCTCGGTCCATCAGCACCATTCACATCTAACCATGAAGAAGCACAAAGCGGACACTTCTTACCACTCTTCCCGATCGCTCCACCGCCTTCTTCACCGTCCCGTACGTGCCCTTTCCCAGGGTCTCCAGAAAGTCGTAGCGGTGCTTCAGGTTGTGCTTGTGATGGTGCCTCTTGACCGCCTGCCGCTTGGCCGGCTTCTGCTTGGCGGCCGGCGGCGCCCTCGGAGCCCGGAGCTGCGCCAGGTAATCGGACACTATCAGAGAGCGGCCGGCAGCCTGCAAATCGCGGCGCTCCATAACAGCGGCTTCTTCTCTGCTTACTCAGCCCAGCATTTAAACTTAAGATCCGCACAAAAGCCGCTCTTTCCTCCTCTCCCTTTCTATACCCTCGCTTCCCCAAACCAGGAACTTAAAATGCACCAGTAGCGACGCTGCCAGTTTGGCCGTCGTCCTCTTTTATCACAAATTTGCCGGCCTCCGGTGACTATTTGCTGCTTCCCTTATGGGCGGGGTTACGAGTCCGGGAAATAAAGTTTCCTTTCTTTTTCTTAGGAATAACGATTAGGAGCAGTTATATGCACTTACATGATTTGACGTTTACGCGCAATATCTGTCTTTAATCAAATCGTTCAGCTGAATCGTATAATCGGGTGAACCGCATGTGCATTCAGCTATTTATTGAAGAATTTTCCTATTTATCTTTGGTGTCTGGCTGTCTGTGGACAGGTCGGTCGTACCAGTTATATGTCCAGCATGGTCCCAGTCTGTCCCATGAATGAGCATTTAGTACAACTAACTAATTTGTCATTTATTACAGAAGCTTAAATAACTTAATGAAAAAATTACACAGTTTGAATTCCCCACTACAACCTTTAAGGTCAAAGATTAGATAACACTGAGTCTGGAAAAAAATAGCTTATCTTTTTCCTCTTTCATTTTATTCACAAAAAAGTGAGTGTTTTCTTTTTGATTCCGAATGCAAAAATAGCCCACGGTTCAT
Organism: Mormyrops attenuatus; assembly: GCA_026777985.1. Taxonomy (NCBI): domain Eukaryota; kingdom Metazoa; phylum Chordata; class Actinopteri; order Osteoglossiformes; family Mormyridae; genus Mormyrops; species Mormyrops attenuatus. The sequence continues at coordinate 18,645,806 of JAODKC010000130.1, forward strand.
TTAGAAAACGACTTATAAATAGATATTTCATTTATTGATGTTTACTAGTTTTGGGGACTTTATCTTATATATGCATTGGTCTATAGTTTTGTAAAGGTATGCTGTTATTTGACACAAGGATAATGAGTTTCTGTCATACCTACTGTTAATGTTAAGTGTGTGTTATACCATTATGTCCCACAAGGAAATGCAAGTCATAAAATTCCCCTACAACCCCCCCAGCCCCAACCCCAATGTCAATATGAATATACAAGGTCACAAACTTTGAGGGTGAGGCTGAAAAATGACCTAATCTGAGCTCTGTATTAGGAAATAAGTGGATCTGTTACTTTTACAAGTAAGAACCTGAAATTCTGCTTATCAGACAATGGATGAATATCATTCTTCATTCTCTGTTTACTGGAAACGACCGGGAACCTCAAGAAAGCTGCAGATTCGATTTCTTGAAAGTATAGTAGAAAGATAGATACGTTGATATTTAAATAATGGGATTGTCAGGAGCCTAGGAAACTTATTTTTTTTAAAACCAGGTTCAGTCTTTGTTTCATCATACAACATTTGCAGTCTACCTTGAGATGTGTCTGCAAAGCATCTATTTGAACTGTGAAGGTTGAGTTATTTGGCAGTTTCTAAGGCTGATGGTTCTTCTGCAGTAGAAGTCACTATGGGCAGGTTTCATTACAGCTGTTTTCATCATACAGTTTGATGGTTCTTGTGATTGAACTTGAAGAAACCCAAACTTCTTGATATTTACTGGATTGAATGAATGTTTTTCAGCAGTAGTCGGCGATGTTGTTTCCTTCATACAGAGGGATCCACTGATGCGTGTGAAGTTTGCATGTTCTCTCTGTCTGTCCAGGTGGCCGCCAGGTACTCTGACTTACACCCAAAGTGAAAATGAGTCAGAATCCCAAAAGTTACTATGCAAGGTAATGTTTTTTTTCTTAACATTACAACTGAGAATCTTTACTTGAGAGATTTGAACAGAACACTTTCATAGGTGAGATGAAAAAGTACATAAAGACAAAGTTTACAGATACCAAGGATATTTACCAGAAGTGCTCAGTTTTAGTGTACAGGCAGCCCCCCAGCTACGAGCGAGACCCGTTCCTAGGTTTGTATGAAGTCTAATTAGTAGGTAAGTCAGAACAGGTACATACGGTTCTTATTTAGCGTCAGTTAGTGAAATGTTTGTATTAGTATATAGTTCATAGGCCTATTTTACCTTTCTATGCATACTTAAGAAACACTTCCAAATACGCTAAAACATCTTAAACATAAGCTAAAAATAATAATAATAATAATAAGAAGAAGAATATATGCCTATTACTAATACGCCTAATAATAATAATAATAATAATAATAATAATACAGTAATAATAATAAAAGTAACTACATACAGTACAGTACTGTAGGCCTATGGGGGGATTGGGGGAGAGACAGAGAGAGAGAGAGAGAGAGAATCTGTGTGTAGGTATAGCCTACAGCGTGGTTAAAAAACTGTTCTTAGAACGGTTTAGATAGAAAAAATGGGAAAACGTCATGATTAAAGGTTAACCTTACTACTCTCGCTTTTGCATACCGGATAGGGCATTGGTGCGGTAACATTATGATATTAATAACTGGATGACGAACCGCTGAGTCGCGCGATGTTTCTATTAGCGTCACGACTTTTTAGCTTATGTGTCTGCGTTCGTTATTATGAACCATTGTATTTAACTCATCGTGACGTAATGCACTTTATGAATAAACCTTTGTAAAATCTCTAGATTCTGATATTTATCAACGTTGAACTAAAGAATGTACCAATATATTTATAGTTAATTATCCTTAACTTTAATTGTCAAATAACCCTGAAGACTGTTAAATCTTTCGTTTTTACTTGATTAAACTAGAATGAGGATATGTTGTAATGTTATAATAAAACATCTTTCAGTAAATGTAAGCCGACATATTTTACTACATTTTTGAATAATTATAATATAGATTATTTAATTAATAGTAACCTAGTTTAGAACACCCCCATACTCTGCGAAGCCTAGCATTTCTCGCCTCCTGATAAGATTGTTGAATGTTCTACATCATAGTTGACCACTAGATGGCAGCCTAACCAAACATTCACATTTTTACTCTTATTGCAATACTCTACTATATAGCGAAACTCGGGTAATTTGTCATTTAAAAACATATTTTGACATTCGTTATTTTCTTTCACGTAACTAAAATAGTTTTCCGTATCTGATACATAGTTTTACATAATACATTATATAAAATGAACAATAATCTGCCATATTTATAAGCTAACAATGATTTTCCACTTAAAGAAACAAAAGTGTTATGTTATTCAAGTAAATCCCTATTTGAACACGGATTTATTTGTACGGAGGTATGGAGATTCGAGGCCGGCTTGTGTGTGGGGTGTTTGCATCTTCTCGCTAAGTGGCGCCGTTTTCCTTTTGGGAAAACATACACTTAAGCTAACCGGAGTCTAAATTGTTCATGGCGTGCTATTTTGTGTGTATATTCCGATTATTAATTACTGGTATTCTTTCCATGGTGTGCCCTATGCTGCTCTCTGCGAGTCTACACAGGATGAGGGGTTGGAAGATGGATGGGTGTATGCATGTTGTTATTGTTGTATTCAAGAACTACATTACCCAGAAACCAGCGGGGCGAGCTGACCATCGCCACCTATCAGATGCTTCGCCCAGATGAACGCCGGGGATTGTTTGTTTCAGTGTGATGGGCGGGTTTCTCTCTTAATGTCATGTCCATCCACCGCGGCGTTTGCGGGAGAACCATTGCAGCTCGGGGGCACCTTCTGCGGCGACCTGGTCCGTGAAATGCGGACGCGCGGACGGGAAGTTGCGGGACTGGCACGGCGTCGCTGCCGCGCGGATTAAGGGGAGCGGAGCCGCCGCCTCGCGAAGCCTCGTCGCCGGCCAGCTTTCGGGATACTTTCGGCGAGCTGGGTGTCTGTTGGCGGAGCTATGCGGCTCGCTAGGCGGCTGGACGGCTAGCTGCTTAGCTATTTAGCTAGCTGCTCTATATATTTATTCATGTGGTTTTTCTTTTCATTCAAAGTGAAATTAAGGTTCTTGGCGAGCATAGGCGCCGCGTCCCGGGTTGGTCCTGCCCGACTCGGCGTGTAGCAGCTCGTTAGCCGCCGCTCCGTTTGCGCTCCGAGCCGCCGCCTGTCCCCGGTCCGTCTGGGCGGCTATTTCGGCATGTTTGTTGGGTGACTCTCACGGCTTCGGATCATTTTTCTTTTTAAGCGCTGACTTGCGTTTCTCCCCCCTTGTTTTTGTTGGGCTTCACGTTCGGTTCTGGATGTTTACGGTAGATGCTGAGAGCCGCGCCGGCGCCGCGTAACCGGGGCCCTGGCGTCGCTTTGGGCGCTTTTACCGGCGGCACTTCGCGCTAACTGGGGTATTTTCTACACCTTTCGGCTGTTCTTTAATTCTCTCTCCTTAGTGAGAGTCTGTAAGCGGGCGCCACCCGCACGGTATCCGACTTTACTATGTTCTTAGCTGGCTGACAGTAAATGCCGACGCGCTCTTTCTCGCACCTGGAGGCGGCCGGACACCTTTATCGCCCATAAATAAAGCTGCAACTTGGGCCGGACTCGTATCGATAGGCCACTAGCTAACGGGGCTAAGGCATCCCGCCGTAGCGGGTGTGTGTGCGTTAACGGCATGGAGGGTGGAGGTAATCCCCAGAAAGCCGTCCCTCTAACGAGAGAGCTGACCCGGACCTTTAGCGCCTATAACAAGCACTCGGTGCTGCTGAAGAAGAACCTGAAAGAGACCGATGCATTTTTCCGGGAGATCCGACAGAGCTGCAGCAATGCGTGCGCGGCGGCCGCCGCGGGCTCCGAGACGCCGGAGGTGGAAGCAGGTAGGGGCGCCTCATCCCGCCGCCGTCCCGGGCATCCCCGAGCCCCCCCGCGGCTGCCAGATCTCACGCATCTGGCGTGACACCAACGCCTTCAGACTCTCATGCATGAAATCGTACGGCAATCTATATTATTCCATTATAAATCTAAAAATAGCTGCAACAAAAGCGTTGGGGTAGTTTGCAAACCCTACAGACTATTTACAAGGTAATTAAACTTGCATACATGTAAATGGGTGCAGGCTTTTCTCGAATTGAAAATCTCACGCCAGCCTGCTGACCAAAGTTGGCAACCCTGCCCACCCCACCCCTTTGCACGGGGTGGCCCTTGTGTACCAGAACTGTTTTGCACAGTCATCCTGCCTCCTTTTGGGTGATTAATTTGTCTGCAGTCTCACGCATAGCTTGTGAACACCGTCCGACAGCATGTGCAGAATGCGGAGGGTTCGGGCCGGCCGGGCCGCACTAAACGACGCAGCTATCAGAAGTGACGCACAATGAATCTCTCTTTTTCTTTCACTTTATCCCGGGGAGGGTGGTGGTACGAAGGAGCGATCCGCATAAAGCACAACTTTGTGCTGCTGCTTTGGTAGAACAGCGCATTAAGGCGAATGAGCGCTGAATCTCCGGCTGGTATCTGTGTGTGTGTGTGTGTGTGTGTGTGTGTGTGTGTGTGGGTGGTGGGTGGGGG
>JAODKC010000130.1:18650490-18661339 GCA_026777985.1 Mormyrops attenuatus
CTTCTTGACAGGTTGATTCTCAGGTCCACAAGTTCCAATGGATGGAAAAAGGCCTCCGACAGAATGGGGCTCCGTGTTAATCGACTGGCAGTTGGTCCTGCGTTTCCAGGTTCCCGTCCGGCTGCTCCTCACTCCTGCCCGACGCCTGCAGCTGCTGCCGCCTCTGAACTTCAGCCTTCAGATTCTCCAGGTCCTTCTGGCTGCAAGTGGAAATGAAGCTACAATGACTGGCAGGTTGTGATTAACAGCGAATACTCAGCCCTATGATTAAAGCCTCCCCCCCCTCCCAAATTAGAAAATGGGAAACTAACACTCGGGACTGGTATGATTTTCCACAGCCTCACCTGAGCGGAATGAAAATTATGCCGTTGATGACATTAAGCTGCTCCAGGATACTGGCCATGGTTGGGGCTGTGAACTAAAAGGGAAATGAAAATTATTAAAAGCCCCAAAGACACAGAGGAAACGCCATCTGCAGTGGGGGCCTGAAGGCACGGACTTTGAGGGGCATGATGCTGGCACTGGAGCCATTCTTGTAGATTTCATTCATAGTCCTTTGCAGCGCCACCGCCTGCTGCGTCAGGGTTTTCAGGTACTCTGAGCTCTCCTTCGTCTTCTCGTGGGCCTCACCAACCTGGAGGCAGGTTGTACAGTTAATCCTGAGCACCGGCGCATTGCAGAAACCAAAGATTAGTTGCAGTCATCATCCCTAATTTGCTGTGATAATACTGCTAATCATGGCATTTTTTGCTGAATTTTTTTGTGTGAAGTAAATATTTGACACCTCTCTCCAGCAGAGGGCAGCACTATTGCGCACCTGGTTCTTGTAAATGGTGTAGCCCTCTTTCTCGTGCTGCAGCGCCGAGCGGAACTCCGCCTTGCTCTCATAGACACGTGCCACCAGGTGATGGCTGCGAGGCACACAAAGGGACAGTCAAGCCAGGGGCACCTTTGGCTGGGTGTGTGTGTGTGTGTGTGTGGGTGGTGGGGGGGGGGTCACAATGATCTTGCCTCATGTTTTTGAATATATTACGGTGATCTTACGTTTAAGTCCCTTTGTTTTATAAACTATGAGAACCGATGCTGACAAAGAGCAAAAAGATAACCACGGGAAAGTGTTATTTTCGTCCTACCAGCCCAGCTGAAGACGTTGTATTAAACGAGATTTACAGGGGAACTTATTGGGAGATTATGGGAGCTACAAGGGAGGTTGCTCAACATTGTTAAAACCTGTGCGAAATTGTACAATTTGCCATTGTTAGAACTGCTGTTTTGAAATTTGAGGATAACAAATCCTGCAGTCACATGCACTAATAACAGCACAAAGATCTCAAAACATTGTATTATATTTTATAAACTAGTAGGGCTTGCTGTGTTCATTTTGAGTCGGTCACGTGTTTGAGGCACAATGTAAGCGTTGTTTTCCCATCCATATATTTTAACACACTTTTTGATTTTTTTTTTTTTTTTTAATAAATGTTTTCTTTTCATTGCATGCGAAAGCTCCAGATATTGTCCCACCTGGTGTAAACCTTCTGGGAAACGGCTTTCAGCACGGACTTTCACAGCTACTGTTTATTATCACAACAAACAGATGTCGTTTGAAACCCGTTAAACGTTTGGTCACTTATATGTTGCTATAAACAAACGGGAAAGGTGCGGCTCGTAAGGATACAGTACAACTATACAAATCAATCTGAAGAGCCTGGCGGTAGCACAGAGCGTCATGGGGGTAATGTGCGTTTTTAAAATTGACGTAAATGCATGCGATTTTGTTTCATTCACTCACCACAGCATGCAAAAGAGCTGGGAATCTCCCAGCCCCAAGAACAAATTAGTTCCAGTGGGTGTGAACTAACTATCACACAGCTGAGACTGACTTGATGTTATTATCAGCCTGAAAGAACTTGGTGTCTTTTGTACCAGCGGAGCCTAGTTTTATGATATTCAACAGATTACTGATAGCAGTGCAGTTTGTAGGCTTTTTGTAGGGTATTTTTCATTTGTTTATTTTTCTGTAATATCAGTTCAGTTTCCTCCTATGTGGCAATGCAGTTGCGCTGTGATAAAACGTAAACTCCCTTTGTGTGGCCGTGTATGATCCACACACACTTATTTAAATTTTAAATAATTTCATTTTATTTGTGTGTGTGTGTGAGAGAGAGAGAGAGAGATTTTTGCTTGATGGGTGTGATGGTGTCCAGCCCACGGAGGATGAAGGCAGCCGTGAATGTGAAGTTCCCCATAGTTCCCCCAAGGGCTCACTTATTTGGGAAAGAGCAGGGTGTGCAGTGGTGTGGAAATGTGTGAACAGTGATTCTGCAGTTGAAGGCTGGCCTCTGGAAAGGCGGGGAGGAGGATGTAAGGTTCTAGTGAAGGTTCTCTGCTTCCGGACCACATGCATGAGCATGTGCAAGTTCTTCTGTATTCAGAGGTTCTCTACAAAGGAATTGGCCTATGAATGATAACGTATGAGTTTGTTTTCCCAGCATGGGATTATTCCCAGCCAGACCAGCAGAGAAGAGGATGACAGGTGAGGGGTGTCAGTGGCTTGTGAACCTGCCCCCACCCAGTCATCACATCACACTGGTGAAGCTGGTTCTCACTCTAGCTGACATGTTATTTTATTAGGGAGGTGAAGGTCACTTTAATTTTCTTGCCGAAAGAGATTTTTTTTTTATGTCACACAGGGAGTGGTTTTTGATTTTGATGCTGAACAAGATGATACTTCAGTCCTTTCTCAAACCCAGAGCAGAACACTAGACGCTTCAGAAAAGCACAGTTCTCTTCCGTAGCTGTAGCTGGTTCCCACCTGTGTTTTTGACAGCCAGACTCGTCAGGCTGTTGTGCTATGCAAGCTCCATCCTCGGGGAGTTAACCTGCTGACTTAATGCCTTTGGGGATCTGGAGGGGTGTCACCCGAATTTGATTAGATTTTGGAGATCGACAGAACATTATTCTTTTTGGAGAGTAATATGTCAGCTATTTGAGTTGCTCAGGGTGCAATAAAACGTGACATTGGCAGGAAATGGAGTTTTCTTTTGATGGTTTGTAAATAAAATGTGTTGAGCTTCACTACTGAGTAGCAAGATGTACCTGAACTGCATGGCATTTGTTTTTTATTATTTATTTATTTTTTTTAAAGGAAGTGGATGTACTCTTATCTGTTTGTGTGGCGTTGATGGCCTCTGCTGAGTTTCAGAAGGGGCAGGGTGGGGAGTGAAGAAATCATCCTCTTGGCAGAGGGGACACGTCACCAAGTAGGCTTTTTGTCAGCTGGGATGCCAAATGCACGTTTCTGTCTGGGAAGCCCTAAATAGCAGTGTGATTACCCCATGGCCTTCCGGGCCACCAGATGTCAGTTGCTGGGTCATCGGTCATTTTAACTATTAACTCTGCTGTAGAAATTTCCTCAAACCTGTATAAACGGATTGCAGGACATGAGTCCTAAAGACACTGTTGCTATGTCAGGGTTTGTGTTGATTAGGAAATCGTATGTTTACAAGCAGAAGCATTCATGGACACAGCTTCTGGATCCCATTTTAAAATCCCCTTTCGAACACCAGTGTTGCAAAGTTCCGTTTCATTATAGTTTGCTGCAGTAGCTTCTGGTGAAATTTCTATTTCTGTGTAATCAGTCAGAAGTGTTTCTTAACTCTGTCTGTTAATGTCTTGTATTTTATGAGTGTCACATCAGTGCAGGGGGTAGAGCACTTAGAAATAAATTGCAATAAATACCCAGCCAACAACAGTGAAAATTAGTTTTGTGTGTGCCAGCTAAATTAAGACTTTATGATGGCGTATTTCACATCAAACACATGGAATGAAGGCATGTAGTAAAGTTGGTGTGAACAAGGGCCTGCTTAAGTTCTAGAACATTCAAAAACCAAAAAATTTTCAGGGGGTGCTCATTTTTCCTCTCAACAGTGCCTTGTTTTTAACTGAAAGGCTTCATTTGCACAAAACATGTTTAGGAGAGGATGACTGCTGCTTGGCTGAAAGGTTTTCATTAGAGTTGATAGCTGGTTACAGCCACAAAAACTAGTGTCTGGAATTTTAGCAAAGCTTGTGGGTAAGTTTTCCTGGTTTGAGGTCTGTGAGGATCCACCATTGAAAGACACTTTGTTGTAATTATGTAGTAGCCGTCATCTATTAAAACTTGACCAAGTCTTTTGAACGGGGGGTAGCAAGAGCCTAAATCTAACCGAGCGTTCCAGAGGCTTCTGACTTTTCACAGGTCTCTTAACACTCCAGGGCATGTAGTCATCCCGATGTGACCCAAGAAAAGCCCTCAGAGCCAGACTCTGTGATGTCGTTATCCAGCAGCGGTTCAATCCAATGGTCGTAGTTGATGGTCCCTCCAAAGAACATCTATAGATTAAAATGTCTGTCGTCCTCTGCTCAGCACAGTGGAATTTTGGTCTAGATGTGGTCAGTGTCTCAGTGGTGCCCATGAATGTACCATGCTTACTGACAGATGCCTGTCGGGTGGCTGCTACTGAACGCCTCCTGCCCATTCTGCCTGTGACGCCTTCCTTCTGCCCCCAGGTCAGCTGAGCTGCATTTTCTTCCCCCGCCATGAGGAGGAGTACCTGCAATCCAGCGTGGGCAGCACGCCCCTTATTGTCGTACTGGGGCAGGACTGCGCCTCCCGTTACCGGCTGCTCAACACCCTCCTGGGGGAGCGACTTCTACCGGCGGGGCCGGGGGACGGCAGCGCCCGCTGCGGGGAGGGAGGCGCCTGCAAGCGTCGCAAACTGCGCTTCACGCACGGCCGCCAGACGCGCCTCAGCCTGGCACTGCCCGGCCAGTACGAGCTGGTGCACCAGCTGGCGGCGCATCGTGGCCGCTGGGACACAGTGCCTCAGGAGGACCTGGAGATCCAGGAAGAGTGTGAGGACCCCGCCCAGCGCCTGGCTGAGCTGGAGGTCACACTGCATCACAGCCTGCTGCAGGTATGTGCCACAGCACGCGGGCTCAGACGCAGAGATGGCCTTGAGAGAAGCCCGTCATTCATCTGTGGACACGCTGGGGCTTCTTTACTGTCTCGCTGCCTGTGGTCTGTCTTGTATGGTGGTTTGTTTTGCAATATCTCCTACTTTGCTCTGCTAGCTAAGTGACGTGTAGCAAATCTCATTGTGGCAACTAATTATTAAAGCCTTTAATCATACGGAATATGCATTTTTTTTTGTTGGAAAACAGCGTCCCAAAATCTTGTTTCCATTAATAGCATTGCGGAAGCTTTCTAATGCATTTCCATTAAAGTATATTGTGTTTTAGGCAGTAGCTGAAGGGGACATTGTGATTCTGGCTTGTTCAGTACCTACTGTTTATCACAGAGTGCAGCATTTTCAGTTTTTTTTTGTGATGTCGTGGAGCTTGAAGGCACTTGCTCTTCAGGACCGGCCTGATTTGCCATTAAGCTTGATTTTAATACAAAACAGAACCAGTTCTGACTCCCTGGACATTTGGGGGTGTCCCTTCTGTCACTATTAAGACTCGGAGACTTGTGCAGAGCTGGTTACTGTCTTGCCAGTTTTGGAGATGTTAGAGGAGGTTGTGGTTTTAGTAATTTAAAAAAAAAAAAAAAAAAAAGTGAACAGAGAGCTGATTTCCCAGAGGTCTTTCTGACTGCTGGTCTGTGCTGGTCTGTGCTGGGTGCCTGCTGGAAAATGTAGCTGTGAAGGCTTTGTTTGGGTGACGGTTCAGCCACCTATTTGCAGGGATGTAACGAAATGTCTGTCTTTAGTGGCTTTTCACCGTATCGACGTGGGACTTCGCTTATGGGTCGTTGTAAATGAAACCAGCCATCATCGCTTGCCCAGGTTGAGCCGGCTCTCAGCCTTGACTTTGAGCTGTTTTGACCTCAATAGTCACATGAAGTTTTATGTAAATGCCCAGTGCGGTTGAAAAACCGCTGACGTGAAGTGGCAGGGAATCGATGGAGCTTCGCACCTTGGACCAATAATTTGCTCGGTCTGCTGCCTCCAGAGATGTTAGTAGGTCCGTCCCCTGTGGTTTGAGAGCCTATCCCCCTCCAGAATTCCATTGTTGTTCTTTTGAGGTTTGTCGTGAGCCTTGTGGTTGGTGGCTTTCTCTGTTTACAAATGCGGCACAACACGGGTAATTATAGGCCAGGCCCTGAGGACAGAGATGGGCCACAAATCAGAGCAATGTCTAAAACCTATGAGAGTCACAAGGGACTGGCATGCATGCTGTGCCCCTCAGGCTCCCCAGCGGCCAGGGAAGCTGCTGGATGCTCACTCCCATTTCTCACAAGATATTGACAGACTGTCAGAAAATTCAATACAGGTTCTCACCTTGAACTGATCCAGTTATTTTTAACAGAAACCGGTACAGGAGCATCAAAGTCAGAGAAACAGTCATGCAAACGCAGCCCGCGAGCACCCCCAGGGCTGGTAAACAGAGGTTTAGACGGAACATACCGGAAGTTTATTGACCTCGATTTGCCAACCTCAATGTATGAGAATATCCTGTTTTGTAGATGCCTCAGAAAAACCTCAACATTCAATTTGTTCAATTCTGATCTCTGAAAGATCTAACATAAGATATTCATGCATCATTGGAAAGTCAAAAGTTTCTTAGTTTAAGCCTTTACTTAATCCCCCCCCTTTGTCAAAGTGTATCTGTCAGTTGTTGTTCATCATTGTCCTCTCGATCTGCTTTGTCCACACAGGCCTCTGTACTAGCTAGATGAGATTATGTGGCAGAATTAGCTAAGCAGACCAGCTTATGCGTGAGCCACAGGCTGTGGTGGACTGGCGGGTCGTCGTCATCACATGCATGTCGGTAGTAGGCTAATCCCTGAAAACAATGGCAGTGCTCATATGTACCCTGGGGAGTCTAACCCCCTCACCAGGCAGCTGGGGTCACAGCTGCGCAGGCAAGGCCACTGGTGCTGCATTTCCCATGATACGCAGACATGACTTTGCCCGGATGCTGTGGGGGGTTGGTGGTGCAGCAGTGATCAGATCGGTGTAGCTTCTGCGATCCAGCCCCATAACATGAATCTGAATGTGCCGTATAGGGAGTCCACTAACTACTATTTTTCTATGGATTAATCTATCGACTGTTTTACTGATTGCCTGATTAAATGATTCATTTTCCTTCAGAAAATCAAATTGACCGTTAATTTTCATTTGACACTAAACTGTATGTCATTGCAGGGCTTAAGACAATGTCCGTATAGCGCTGAAAAGCCAGCGTCCATTATTTTTGCCCACAATTGGGGGATGTCCCAGGTTCCTCTTCCTGCACTTGCAGAAACTAAGTGTGCGACGTACCTTTGCCAGACTTCTTGAAAGATTTCGAGAGCTGTGGATGGACATGAGATCTACAGAGATGCTGCTCATGTAAAGCTCCTTTCCAGAAAAACAACTTCCAACCTGTTTCTGATTTTCTGACGACAGACCTTGACAAAGTCCGATAAACTTGTGATGTCTTCTCAGTGGTTTTTGGGAACACCTTAGTATGGCTGCTTTTTTTTTTTTTTTTTTTTTTTACGCGGTTACAGGGGGTAACAGGTGGGTTCGGTTTAAGGAAGCTCCACTCATGGTTCTGGAACCTGCAGAATGGACCTAGGGTTGAAGCTTCTCTGAATGCTTCGTGGAGGTGTTTGGTTTCTCCTGCAGACTTGCATCTTTAGACAATTGGGAAGGTTTTTGGCCCTTGGGATTGAGAGCAAGAACATGCCCTTATTTATATTAGTCATTCATATCTGCATTCATTTTTCTTTTGAATACTATTGTGGGAAGAGTAAACTATGAGCAGCACTGCCCCAGGTTTAGCGGAACCATGGCGGTCTGTAAATGACCGAAATTGAGACATTATTTTTGTATAATGTGAAATCATGACAGTCTGTTGTCTGTCTTGACTTTACTGATTATGGTTATCACGTCACAGCCAGTGGTAGAGTTGGAAGGATATTTCAAGGGGGAGGGTGGGGTCAAATCTTTGGGGGTGGGTAGGGTCCAGATTCCACCATTTGAGTAGCCCTGTGAGCCGGTAGATTTACGTAAGTGAAACTGCAGAGAGCAATCTTGGGGGGGGGGGGGGGTGGGGATTTTTGGGTGGATTTCTTTTTTTTTTTTTTTTTTTTTGTTTGTTTCGGTGGGGGGGAAAAATACATGCAACCCATGATAACACCCCACCGTGTCTCATAGGTTAGAGTCCCATAGAGTCTTATGTGAGCCATGTAGTTCAGTCAGGACTCGCTTTCTTCACCAGATGAGGCACACCCCTGCCACCCCCACTGTTGTCTGTCAAGGTTATTGTGCAGGTTGCCCAGATCAGGAAAGAGCTTGGAACCCGGGCCCAATGTTTATCGTGAAGAGAACTCATTTTCTCACCACTATTGACTGCTTGGGTAGAGAGTTCCATGGTTCCACCATCTGAAATTGGAGCCCCTTTTGGACCGTCTTAACCAAGGGGGGGGTGGGGGTTGAGTAATGGGACAGTCTGGCTGTTGCCAAAATATATGGCATAAGACTGTATAGTTTTACAAATGGATTTGGTTGTGTTTGACGTGCCTTAGTGTTTCCAAAACTGTGTTGTATACATTAATAACGTAAGTCTCCCGCTCTGACGGTAGCATGTCACTGCACGTGTTTCTGCACTGTTCCGCACAGCTGTGCTCTTCCCCCTTCAGTCTCTCCCTACATTCCTTCTGTCTTGGCTTGGTTTCTATGTGTATGTGATGGTCGGCCCTCAAAACCGCTGACAGGAATATCAAATAGGGCAATTAGCGGTTATAATGCTGTTGCTTAAGCTCTGCTCTTTGACTAATTATACCTAGTTTCGGACAGCAGACTGTTTCAGCTGACGTGATGAGTATAAAACAGGTACTAAGGAAAAATGGAACTTAGGGAATGTATAGTGAGAAGCAGATTACTTTGACTGTCCAATAGCAAATGGTCTAATACTCTTTTCTGTGCCGCATTGCTGATTGGTCGTTCCACAATGATGCTGGGAGCAGGCGGAGCCAGTGACCCGTTTTGCGATAGGCTTTGGGGTCACGACAGCCCCCCACATGTAAACGTGGAAAGGGGGCAGGAGAAGGATAGGCGGGGGTTTCTATTTCAGGGATAATGGGGTCTGAGCTGGCTACACACCACATCCTAGTGTGGAAAAACAATACGACAGGCTGAAAGTAAACCGAAAGGAACCTGTGGACATTTAATCAATACCGCAGATCTCCTGGCAGCTAACTGGCACTCTCTCTTCTGAGGATATTGCCCCCCTCCCCCATACACCCAGCATTTTAAACATCTCAACTTTTGGGTTAAAACACTGCTGGGAGTCCTTCCTTTAAAAGATTTTGTTGACCAGACTTGCGTTTAAGAATAAAGCATATGTAATTAATTTCTTTCCTGGATCTTGGAACGAGTATTAAAGAAACGTTTAGCAACAGTCATTTTATGGTTTTGTACTATTTCTCTATAAATTCATAGTTTGTGCATAAGAGGTTATATAGTTACTTTATTTGTAATACTTTTAATTAGTATGGATGGAACTCAAAGTATTTGTAGCTCATTTGTGAGATATATCACACACGTCTTTGACTTCACAAATGTGCATTAAAGGGGTAAAGGCAGCTTTTTAAAGGTATTTTAATGAAATAAAATGCCTGAATTTGTTTACGCCCTGACCGCAATGTTCACTTTTATTGCCCCCAGTGAGAATATGAAAACATTTCTGAGTGTTTGTGTCATTCAAAGGCTCTTTGAAGCTCTTGCACTTTCCTGTTTCACTTCCTGCTTTCCCAAACATCGAACTCGCCTGGAGAGGGAGCCGCACTTTTCCCTGTCACCCTGAAGCCTCAGTGGCTGCTCAGTGCTGATTGTACCAGATGATCCCCTTTTGAGGAGGAAACAAAAAGTTGGATTTCCTCATCGTTTGTGTTGGTGCGGCTTAGAGAAATGCAAGATGATCCAAAGCATGTATTTATAGTTTGTGTTTGAGATGTCTTCCTGGGTGTGGGACATCACAGATTATTAAATAGCCAAACATGAAGGCACGTCACCCGGAGAAGGTGATTATGTGCATCGCGTGCTACAGTAGAATACCCTGAATTAGTCTTCTAAGTGAATTCTGCCAGTATTAGCAAGAACTGGTATGTGGGGTGGGGGGGGGCTTCAGTTTGGCCAGATCAGACCAGCTGCTCTCACAGCCCTGTGCTGAATTCAGGAGGCTTGTGCAAAGTGGGACCAAACCGTTTTTAGCAGTGTGCGGGTGAGCGCATCAGCCTGCTAATTGTGCCCCCCAGCCTGCTTTCTGTCTAGCGCACCTGGAGCTTCAGTGTTAAGCCTGATGAGGCCCGCCTGAAAGCGAGACCGTCTCGGGCGATGTCCGAACAGGACCCCTGCGTCATGGACACTGCTGTCACCACCTCCTGCGGTGTAGTCTTTCTGTTCCAGCATCGGCCGTTTTTGCTTTTGCTCCGAGCGCCAAGTGGCAACCTGCCCCTTTTCTAATGAAAGTTGCCCGCAGTGTTGGTATCTTGGAGACGGGACTGACTGTTTCCTTTGTGAATCTGGATGAGTCATCTCTCCTTCTCCATCTCTCTCTCTTGCTCGCTCGCTCATGTGCCCTCCCTCCTTTTCGCTCTACAACTTCACCCGCAAGTACTGGTTAGCGTTCTGTCCGATTGACAACTCCAGACTCGGTCTCTCAAAAACAGCTATCGGGTTCTATCAGGTGATCGAACTCCCGATTTTTATGAATTCTAGCTAATGTTTTCTCAAGGGTAGCTGTGACCAGAGGTGGCAATTTCAGGTCCAGAAAGTAAAAATCCAGACCAGGATTTTGTTTCAACCAACCACTTGAGTAC
>JAODKC010000130.1:18682171-18694560 GCA_026777985.1 Mormyrops attenuatus
CCCCCCCCCCCCCCCCCCCGGGCCCCCCCCCCCCCCCCCGCGGCGGCCCCCCCCCCCCTCCATGACCAGCCTTCGGACGGATGCTGTGAGAGGTGTAGCTCTCATATCTGCTGGCTGGTGTTTCCTCATCCCCGCCTAGTGACATGAAGTCTTCCACAGAAGATCCATTCCCTGTGCTGACAGGGTGCGAGGCGTGAGGACCCTGAACACCCAGCTCCACGTGACACTGTACGGAGGCACTAGATAGCACTGTTCGCTGACGTATCTCAACAGGGCCATGTTTTCCTTTCACGAAAAAAATGAATCACTTTGTTTAATGGTGTTCCTCGGGCACAAGACCGTAAACAGACAAACAAGATCTGGGCTCCTGCATTTCCAACATGGCAATGTCCGGCCCCTTCTTGTGACTTCCTGTCCCAGACAGGAAGTAGGGCGTGGCCAGCGTAGGAGGCCTCTAGGACCTGCAATGACACACCTCTCTGTGAACCTGGCATTCCAACTCATTTGGCAGCAGGGGGACGGGGGTGTGGTCTCTGCCGTTCCAGCTGCTACACAGGAGAAATAAGGGTAGGGGGGCGACCAGAGAAACAGAAAAGCAGGAAATGCATGGCCATGGTGCTAATGCTAAAATGCTAATGCTGACCGCAAGGTGCGAGAAATGGGAGAGGGCGAGTGTGTGCAGCGATACGCTCAGCCAATCTCTCCCTCCCCCCCCCAAATTGGGGGGATGGGAGAATGAGGAATGTGACGTGAGCTGGGACGGGAGATGAGGCTCCCATCCTGGTGATGTGAAATTGGCGCTTTAATGGAGAAAATTAATAAATAAGAATCTATGATTTTGGAAATGGGGAGACAAAATAAAATGGGGAAAAGAGAGAGTTAGTTCAGTTTCCTCTTTAAAGGAGATTCCCAATCCTGCTCCAGTTTCCCTCCTGCATCTCCCTGCATTCCTCCATGAGCTCCCTATTTCTCAGTTCAGACTGAGCTGTTGACAGATGTCACAATTCATTCAGACTAAATGGAACTATGATAGATGGTCGATCCACGCTGCTAAGCAGAATTATTAAACTATTAAGTGTTTTTTGCTGCTGCTCTGGATACATTATTTTCATTGTAACTTGATTATTTAATCCTTATGCATTACATTTAATGAAACCAAATCGTAACAACACTTAATCACACCAAAACTTAATAGCTACATATCTGAAAAAAGGCATATTAGGCACTGCATTTGCATCACCCATTATGTCAAAAGTTCATCCGAAACTTGCAATTATAAGAGCTTAACCGGAAAAAACGAGGAAAGGAAGAAGATCATCGTGACCAGGATTATGAAACTGCGCTAAGAAGCAGGTGAGAGCATCACTGCAGAGGAAAAAAAAAAACTTATGTGGCTTGTTAACTGTAAAATTCCTTACTATCAAACATGATATCTATGTTTAAAATATGCAAAGAACTTCTTAGTCTGTAAAAACTGACTTTCATATGTAGATGTGCCTAGTCTTTCTAAAAACCTTTATATTTGATCTGAGTGAAAAGTAGTCTGTCTGATAATTTTACCGTAGTGTGTTATTGGTTACCCTTACTTTGGGGGCGGGGGGGGCGACAGGGGACTCCTGAGGTCCAAGTCCTCGGCCTCCCTTTCAACACCAAAGTTTACAATAACTTTGCTTTAGTGGTTGGCCCGGTCACTCAGTCCTCAGACATAAACCTGCTACTTGCCTATGAGCTTCTGAGGGTTGGCTTCAGAAGGGGCTTAACCACAGCCGTGTGCTTCACAGCAGTGCATGGGCAGGGGACAGGGGGCAGCGGGCAGGGGATGGGGCAGCGGCAGGCAGCAGGGGACAGGTGACAGGGGACAGGTGACAGGCGACAGGTGACAGGTGACAGGGGACAGGGGGCAGGGGACGGGGCAGCGGCAGGCAGCAGGTGACAGGTGACAGGGGACAGGTGACAGGGGACAGGTGACAGCGGGCAGACAGGAGAACGACGCTGACAGCAGTCGCTGAGACAAAACCACAGAACTCAGCTGTGGGAAGCTAGAGAGGTGTCCACTCACAAGGAATCTATACTAACTGTTCTAGAACAGTGTTCCCTGATCCGGTCCTGGGGGACCCACAGACGGTTCATGTTTTTGCTCCCTCCCAGCTCCCTGCCAGACAGTCCATGTTTTTGCTCCCTCCCAGCTCCCTGCCAGACAGTCCTCCCCTACCCTGGAGCTGGGAGGGGAGCAAAAACCCCAAGCACCGGATTAGGAAACACTGCTCTGAAGTGTCCAGTTAACACTGGAATTTTGTGCTGTTCAAATTTAAATTACAATAAAAATAATAAGATGAAACATTTCAGAATAACTCAACATATATTTGGAATCTGCAGAGTTATCTGGCGCCCCCTAGTGTGCCGGTCTGGTACTCACTCCGATCCTGAGGAGTCGCCATCGACTGTCCCTGCCTTGATGCTCATGGCCACAGGAGCCAGAGAGACCCCCCCGGCCAGCTCCTGCGGGCTGCCGACTGCCCCCCTCCTGCGGCCATCGCTGGAGGAGCTCCTGGAGGAGGCAGGGGCTGGGCACGGACTCCTGGGGGACAGCATGTCGTGGGTGATGATGAGGCTGTTCCTCTCCACAATGGGGGACAGTGGCTTCCTCTTCAGGATTCCTGCGGTCAGCAAGCACACAGTTAGAGTCTTCTGTCATTAATGCACATAAATCCTTGGCATGGATGAGGTCTATACCTCTCTGGGGGTATGCCCCCTGCAGGGACAGCTGCATGTTGCCCCGCCCATGCTCCTCCCCCCTGTCTTCAGGCCCCTCCTCCAGCAGCTGTCTGGCGGTGCGGGGGTAGGCTGGGTGGGGGTTACTCAGTGACTCCACTTCCAACCGTCCTGTGCTCCACAAGCACTCAGCATCATTCAGCCCATGCTGATTATCTGGAGGAAAAGGAAATAAAACCAAAAATACATATTCTATTTATATTTTTAATTAATATTATTAAAGTAACAGTTCCTTAAATAATAATGATTTATGTCAAAAGTTAAGTTTTTTGCTCATTTTTGCTCAGAGGAAAAAACTGGATTCTCTGATTTTTTTTTTGGACAGGAAGTGACATCACTCTGGAAGCAGGTCACTCGTTCAGGAAGCAAAAGCACAGGATACCTTTGATGGCTTCATGCTGAATAAGCCAGCTGGCACTGAGGACAGCCATGTTGTTCTCCCAGCATGCCTCAGGATAGGGTACCTCCCCCTCACTGTCTGAGGAGCGGGAGGAGACGAAGGAGCCGCTCCGGTCGTCCTCCAGGGACGCCTCGCTGTCCGAGTCTGAGGCGTGATCTAAGGGCACAGGGGGAAGGGACAGTCAGGGGTGGAAGACGGCACCTCTGTGAAGGGGCTTCGAACCTCCACTTAGAACTTCCTGTTTTCAGTTATGGTGACTGAAAAGGGGAGGAAGTGACATCAGAGCTTGACCAGGGCTAGCAACACTCACGCATCTGGCGAGACACTCCCGCTTTCAGACTCTCAAGCAAGAAATCTTACAGCAAATCTATATTATTTATTATTATACGTACATCAAAAGTGTTTGGGTGGTTTGCAAACCCTACAGACTATTTACAAAACAATAAAACTGTTACATGCATGTAAATGTGTGTGCAGGCTTGTCTCAAATTGAAAATCTCACCCCAGCCAGCCGACCAAAGTTGGCAACGCTGGTAAGACTCTCTGCTCTAAAATGGCAGACATTCCCAACACGAAGGGGCAGCAGGACAAAGCTGGCATACGTTTAGAAAATTCTAGAATTTCACTTTTCAGATGAAAATCAAGATTAAATCTAAGCAAATTGGACCAAATGCATAATTCACGTCTGCAGCGGATTGCATTTCATAAAGGAAGCACATAAAAGGCTACAATCATCATTTTTACTTCAGCATCACTAGAATGATCTAGATGTGAATGTGAGCAGAGTGGCAGAAGAAGGCTTTGACCGTCAGCATGGTCCTCGGGCTCTCGGAGCAGGGAGCTGCGGTCAGTCAGCGGGAGGTGGCCTTGGCGCACGTTCAGGCCGCGGTCGTCCCTGGAAAGACGGTGAGGGGTTAGGGGTCACCACAGGCATGCCATTTATTCTCAGGTTAACATTCACTATACGGCCTGAACCACACGTCTGACGGAATCCACTGGCGTCGAATGGAATAGCATCAGAGCTGGATAGACCCTCACAGAATAGGAAGGAAGAAGGATCTCAAGCAGAACAACTTTACAACATCCAGCTGCTTACATGGATTGAAATAATTCCGTTGTCCAGTTTAGGTTAATCGGGGTCTCTAAATTGCCCTTTTAACCTGTCTGTGTGTGAATGTGTGTGTCAGTGTGTGTGTGTGTCTGTGTGTGTATGTGCATGTGAGAGTGTGTGTGTCTGAGTGTGTGTGTGTGTGTGTGTCTGTGTGTGTGCGCACACACGTGTGTGTGTGTGTGTGTGTGTGTGTCTGTGTCTGTGTGCGTGTGTGTTTGCCACCCAAGTCGTCACCTGCTTCCTGTCTTACCAGGACCAGATACCATATAAGCATGACCAGGTAGCTGAGAAGATGGATGGATGATATGATGTAACAGGGACACTGTAAAGTAACGGGGGGTTGTGTGTGCTGGATTCAGAAGGTCACTGGTTCAAATCCCATGGTTCGCAGCGTGATGTCATTGTTGAGCCCTTGAGCAAACCCCCAGTTACTCTGGAGACTCTGAACCTGCTTTCTAAAATGTACATCACTTCGCATAAAAAGGTCTGCTAATTAAGTGTATTGCATTTTACTGCTGTCCATCTGCACCACAAGGTCCAGGTGATGATCCATGACTTTATAATTAGCTGGCAAGCGGAAGTCAGGTGAAAATGTGAACTAGCTGGGGGTGCCTGATCACTGGGGTGAGACCCTACATAACCGGGGTTATAAGAGAGAGAGAGCCTGGGGCAGTACCGGAAGAGAAAAGGAGCATAGCTGAGTTGGCTCTTCCCGGAGGGCAGGGTGCCATTGTGGGAGATCCCGGAGTCGAAGGGAGGCTGGAATAGCCGGCTGTCCAGGTAGGGGGCGCTGTAGTTACAGGACTAGAACAGAAGGGTTAAAGGTCAGTCACAGAGCTCACAAGGAACCCAGGGGCCATCAAGTGGACAAAGGACTGATCTGTCTTCAGTAGGAATTTATTTTGCGAAACACCGCGGTCCAGTGTGTTTGGGAAAGAAGCAGAGCGGACAATGTGAGCACAGACACACTCTGCATGTATCGCTGGGAGGACTGAGGATAAAAAAAATCGGAAACACCCCTATAACCCTCCCCTCTTGTCATCACACAGCAGCCAGAATCGATGAGAGCAGCCCCCCAGATCCAGAACTGCACTGTTCCTTCAGCAGCTCTCATCCACAGCAATGCTGCTAAAATCTTTAGCAGAATGTCCACAAGGGGGCCTTATTCTAACATTCACAGTCCTTCAGGTAGCGGCTTCCATTGTTTTTCTGAGAAATCTTGTGTGACACGTAGGAATTGTGAGAAAGTCGTACACATTGCTGCACATGTAGAGATTTACTAGCGCCCCGAGATGCCAATGTAGTTCTCTTGGGCGGCTGTAGGAGGTGCTGGTGCTTCTGAACCTGTCCTGAAGTTTGTTTATATTAGCCTGCACTGCCCAGCACAAGCCCTGTTAGCAGCCCTCATCCACACCCCCCCATCTCCGACGTAGCTCACCGAGGCCAAGGACTTGGAGCTCATCATCTCTTTGTGCTTGTGCCCACAGCAGTGCAGCGCCCTCCGGGCCTCCTTGTCAAAGGCGATGCGGAAGAAGAAGATAAAGGGGCCCTGGAGCAGAGGGACATCAGACACAAACAGCTGTACAGTGAAACTGGAGGGTTCAAAGGTCACAAGCAGTGGTGCAGCCACACTGGAGAGTCCAAAGGTTACAAGCAGTGTTAGTTACACTGGAGAGCCAAAGGGTCACAAGTAGTGGTACAGCCACACTGGAGAGTCAGAAGAATTGATACAGTCACAGTGGAGAGGTTAATGGTCACAAGCAGTGGTACAATCAATTGGAGAGCCAAAAGGACACAAACAGTAATACAGTCACAGTAAAGAGGTCAAAGGTCACAGGCAGCAGTACAGTCACACTGGAGAGTCCACTGTAACATCCTATTTGTAAAAATATACTACACTAAATAAATCTCTGATAGAATTCACTGAAAACAGTGGCTGGTCCATTCACACAATTATCTGTGCTCATTAATGCGCTAGCAAATGTAGGACTATATTACTACATGGATTTATTATTCAAGCCTTAACAGATAAGCTTTTTTCTTTCACTTAAAAGCTTTTCTTCCTTCAGTAGTTGCTACTTAATTTTCACTCATATAAACTGAAATATTAAAAACTTGGCAAAAACTCTTTCATAGCAATTTCACACGTCTTCCAGCAGATGGACGGCTATTCGCACTTACAGTCTCGTCTGCTGCACATGGGCAAAACATTCTGTTTATATGCCTGTTTCAACAATGGAAACTAACTTAAACTGGAACATCACCAGAATGACCAGGCACTATTCTTAAAGCAAACTATTTTCTGTTCATAAATACATTATTAAGTAGGAATTATCCTACATTTTGGTCTCAATTCAGATGCGATTCGCAAAACATTTCAGTCGAGGTCACTGCGCCTGGGGGTGATTACCTGCACGCAGTTGAACACTGCAAACAGGTAGTGCAGGATTAGGGATTCACTGTTTACTGACAGCAAGGCCAGCAGGCAGGTGACGGTGACAAGCAAGAGAGCGACGCACGCTGTTCGCAGCCCCAACCTGTAGGGGGCGACGTACATTAATCGCAGGAGTTAGCCAGTCCCGTTCAGGACAAGACTGACCACATTACGGCCACTGGTGCACTTCAAATATGCTTAGAATATTTCAATATAATGTAGCAAAAAAGCAAACAGTTAGAAACACGTTTAAGCCATATACCTGTAATACATCTCATTCATTCTGGAGCAAAAAGGAAATAATATTTCAGTACATCAGAGCCAGGAATACATGAAAGGAAACTTACAATAAGAAAATATCTGGGACAGCAGTATACACAGCCTATTATACGGAGAGTCTGAGATAGGTTCCTGATAACGCAGGACATCCACATTGACCGATAGGGCAGGGCACGGTCATCCAGTGCCACTGGAAAGACTGGATAACCAGCAGTTAATACAGAATATCATTTTTACTGCATAGCTGCAGTCCCATAAAAATGCTGTATTTGCTTGGGGTACATATTTATATCCGAATGCTACCAAAATCGGAGTTCCCTGTCACACACGTACAATACTCCTGGTAAACAGACATGTTTCTTCTTTAAAAGCCCCCCCCCCCCCAGAACATACACTGCTGAGTCTGTTTAAGAAGACTGAGGCTACTTTCTGTGTCTGTCAGCCTCTGAAAGAGTCTAACACCATACACTGGACAGTTCATTCTGGTGCCTGACAGAAACCATTGAGTGAGGTGGGGGGGTGCATTTTCAGTCTGCAGTGGGTGGACACTCACACTGGGCCTTTCTTCTCCAGGCTGAGCCGGCGAAGCGAGTGGGAGGTCCTGGCCGTCAGGACGTACAGGAAGATGCTCATCTGGTGGGGTGGGGATCGGGTCAACAATACACAATGAGGGCGGTTTGTGTTATCAGTTACACACCTACCCGTTCACACTGGTGCTTTACCAATTTCCTTTGCAATAGCCAGCTAGCTAGTCCAATAATATATATATAGCTAGTCCAATTATATATATATATATATGTGTGTGTGTGTGTATGTGTGTGTGTGTGTCCGGGGGGAGGGGTACTCACAGACACAGCTAGGACCACGGGTCCAGCAAAGCTCCAGATTAGCGTGTCATAGATGGAGAGCCAGCAGAAATCCGGGTTTCCATGCCCCTCTGGGTCCAGGCCCACCGACAGCCCTGAAAGGAAGAGTCGCAGGGTGGGGGCCGGGAGGGTGGACAGGGGGTGGGTCACACCAACACAGACCTACTGTAGCAAACCTACAGGAAAGAGCCCTAGCCAACCTAGTGCTTGTTTTTAATATTCTCAATTACATGGACAGGGCAGAAGACAGAAAATGTCACAGGCTGTAATGGCTCCAAGTGACCAACAGGGGGCTCACCTGTGATTACAGCGGGAATACCCCACCCGATCACGTAGTAGAAGCGCATGGGGCCGTGGTTCACATCACGCACCTCGCTCAGCATGCGGTACATGTGCAGGCTCTCCAGGAAGAGCCAGGCAAAGGTGCACGTGTATAGGAAGTGCAGGAGGATGGCGATCCCCGTGCACAGGACCTACATCACAGGGGGAGCGACAGGAAGTCAGAAGCAGGAAGCGGGGCTTTCCTGTGAGGCCATGGCACAGCCAAATATAATACAGACATTTAGGGGTTCATGGCCGACTCTCTGACATACAGCTGAATTCAATACAAACCCACAAATGTCAGCCAAGGTGCAGAATGTGACTTGTAAGTCAGTTCAAATGGTAAAAATCATGAACGGAATGTAATCGTGCTTTCAGGAGACACGGCGGGGGCTCCGTACCGGGCTGTCAGCCTGGTTTATGCCGAGGACGAAGAGGAGCTCGGAGAGCAGGAGCGCGGCCGCGCCGTTGCAGGCGATGTTGCTCCGGTTGCTGCGCGCGGTGCGGAAGCAGCTGAGGAGTAGGGTGGTGAGCAGCAGGAAGGCCAGCGTCACCCCAACACCGCCCCAGGTCACCAACTTGGCTGGCAGGATCTCGCCGTTCTGGCAGTGTGAAGGAGAGATGGGCGCGGGCAATCGGGGGGGGGGGGGGTACGTATTAATTGTTTGATTAATGGATTGGAGAGAGTGATGAATCAAAGTACCATAAGACCCTAAGCGCAATTAGGAGGCGGAGTTTGTATACAGACAGATGATAGGGAGACAAAGTGAGATGGGCGCTTTCGCTGCAGGCTGACCTCCCGCTGAGAGACGTCCATGAGCACGGCGAAGCTGGTCATGTGACTGCACCGGCAGCTGATGTGCGTGTAATTGCGGAAGACCAGCTCACAGCCCTTCGCAGACCATCCGCCCGCATCCCCGGCAGCCCTGACAACAGACAGGAAGAATCGGCCTGCTAGCTTCACTCCGAAATGTAATTAATACTTATCGTTAATTAAACGGCTAACTCTTCGCAGGGGTGTCCGCTCAGACCGCGCTCATGCCAGTTTCTCTCAGCTCGCTGTGGTTTTTAATTTTGGAAGATAAGAAGCGATAATACATGCCGCTATCGCCACGCTGTTAATGATAACAATGGCGGTGGGGAATTTATATTTTCATATATTTGGACCGAGCCCCCCACCTCGCACCTTGTGCCACATCTAGCACGCTAATAAGAAAAATCACCTCTGCCAAATTGACCACCAAACATCGATTATCTTTTTCTAATGTGAGTTAAAGACCACCACAGTGGCCCCTAACTCACACAGCTATGCTCGCTCACATTATCATTGGTGTGTTAAAAGCACAGTTTTGATGCTCACTTAAATCTGATTCATTCATTGAATACACCACTCTAATGTGAATGAAATAACTAAGCTGGTCAGGGGCGCATAAAACCCAGGGTACGTGCATGGTTGGACACTACTTGGAGGCTGCCTTGGATGCTCACAGGAGGGAGTGGTTCCAAAAGACGCAGACAGGTTTGGAGCGCTCCTCGGTGCGGCTCAGCCGGAAATGCACGATGACGGGCCTGTTAAACGGCTCATCATCGTCGTGGACCGTGATGCTGACTACGGGGGTGTTGATGATAGGCCGCTTTGGAACCCTGTGGAGCACATTAACTCAGACCTCCACCCAAATTCCAGTGCAAGCTTAAACATTATACCGATTGTATAGCTTTATTTATTATAATATGGGGGAAACACATAACTGCAATGTAAAAGCCTCATTAGTAAAACAGCAGCAGTGTTTCACCAGCAGGAGGCGAACCTCAGGCTTCTCTTGTCTGGGTCATAGCGCGCAGGCAGCAGGGAGGCCAGGCTGTGGAAGATGATGACGCTGGCCACCGCCTCGCGAGCTCCCCCGCCGGGATGCCTGCGGCTGCGGCCTGCCGCGCCATCCAAGGGTCTGTCTCTGGCAGCCGCGGGGTTCTTGATGAACACCATGTCCGGCAGCGTGACTGAGGTGTCGGGGTCTGTGGGCTGCATCCCCCCGAGGGCCCCGTAGCGAGGGAGACGTGCACCAGAGAAGTCGTCTTTGTCTAGACGATCCACCGAGAGGACTGGGGTAGAGGCAAAGAGGGAATGAGAGCAGGACGCCAGGGCACAGCCTCAGAGAGCCATAGCAAGCAGAGCCGCACACTGGCCTGGGGAATACAGCTGCACACTGGCCCGCAGGGTGCAGCCGCACACAGGGAGCACAGCCGCACACTGGCCTGGGGAGTACAGCCACACACAGGGATCGCAGCCGCGCACTGGCCTGGAGAGAAAAGCCGCACACTGGCCTGCGGAGTGAGCCGCACTCTGGCCTGGAGAGTACAGCTGCACACTAGCCCGCAGGGTACAGCCATACACAGGGAGCGCAGCTGCACACTGGCCTGCAGAGTACAGCCGCACACTGGCCCGTGGGGTGCAGCCACACACTGGCCCGTGGAGTACAGCCGCACACTGGCCCGTGGAGTACAGCCGCACACTGGGCCATGGGGTGCAGCCACACACTGGCCCGTGGGGTACAGCCGCACACAGGGAGCGCAGCTGCACACTGGCCTGCAGAGTACAGCTGCACACTAGCCCGCAGGGTACAGCCATACACAGGGAGCGCAGCTGCACACTGGCCTGCAGAGTACAGCCGCACACTGGCCCGTGGGGTGCAGCCACACACTGGCCCGTGGAGTACAGCCGCACACTGGCCCGTGGGGTACAGCCACACACAGGGAGCGCAGCCGCACACTCGGAGTGATAAAGCTCACTGAAGGCTGCATAATCCATGGCACGTGCTAAAGCAAAGACACACTGATCCACGCCATGCAGTAAAGCAATGACGCACTGATCCACACTACTGACAATGAAGAGACAAAAAAAGAGAAAGAACACATGCCAGAGAACAGGAAAAACAACAACAGCGGCAGCACACAGAACCTTCATGTCTGTTGCGTCCTCACCGATGTTGGGCGTGACCACAGTGAAGGGTCTGAGGTAGGTCCTCCTCATGTTCTGCGCCAGAGTATTTGCATACTCCTCGTAGGCGCGCAGCAGTGATGCTGTGGCCCCTTCTGTGCGCTGGATCAGCTCCCAGTGGGGCCACGTGACAGGGGCCAGGATGGAACTGCCCACACGCACCAGATTCTGTGGAGAACAAGCCAGATGGGGGTGCCGCCTTAGGGCATAACCTTCCCCACACTAGCATCGCGTTACGTCTTTATGTTCCTCTCCCCGCACTTGCACAGTTACGTCTTTATGTTCCTCTCCCCGCACTAGCACCGCATTAGGTCTTTATGTTCCTCTCCACTCACTTGCACCGCATTAGGTCTTTATGTTCCTTTCCCCGCACTAGCACCGCGTTAGGTCTTTATGTTCCTTTCCCCACACTTGCACCTTTACGTCTTTATGTTCCTCTCCCCACACTTGCACCGCATTAGGTCATTATGTTCCGCTCCCCACACTTCCACCACGTTACGTCTTTTTGTTCCTCTCCCCGCACTTGCACCGCGTTAGCTCTTTATGTTCCTCTCCCTGCACATGTGCTGCACTAGTGCTTCACGATGCACGTGTCCAGCCCCCACCTCAGTGAAGCCGACATCCTGCGTGGCGGCCAGTCTGAAGCCACGCTGTCCCCTCTCACGCCGCAGCAGGCTAAGCATCAGGCTGTAGGCCATTCGCACGTCTCCGCCGTAATACTGCGCCGTGTTCTCGCTGGCATTCCACAGCGCTGCTGCCATCTGACGGACCCGGGCTGTGTCCAGGAGGGAGGGGTCGCGGGACAGCTCATCTGACTGGGGGGGAACAGGAGAGAAATCCTTTGGGGTCTCTGATCTTTGCTCTCTCACCACCAACTTTCTGATTCTGAATTTCTAAAAGTAATACTTTTGTCACATTAAGCTAACTAACTAGTGAAGATTAGTTAGCACATGCTGTGCTCAGCCGGCACTCAACTGTGTGTGTCGATAACTGAGCCCAGTTAGTGTGCGGCACGTACCATGGCCTTAAGGCTGGAGAAGGTGAGGGAGGTGCAGTTGAACAGATCTGGGGGCAGCCAGCCCTGATGTTCGTCACAGTGCCGTATGGCCGTGCCTGGGGTGGGGGGGGGGGGGGGCCGCGCATCACCACCCACGAGCCTTTTTATCCCAAGAAAAATGGGGTCGCGCCCCCGGGCCCAACGGTGGCATCAC
>JAODKC010000130.1:18730611-18741030 GCA_026777985.1 Mormyrops attenuatus
ACCCGGGTCAACCCCAGCCCTGCACCCCACCCCCCCCCCCCCCCCCCCCCCAAGAACCAGACCAGGACAGGCGCTCAGATGCAGTGGGGGTCATATGTTTCACAGCATCATGTGGACTACATGTAGGCACACGTGCACTCACACAATCTAATGTAAAATTCCTGACAAAATGCAGACCTACGGGTCCATGTTTGCACTAATTATCTTCAGAGGTGGATAGTCCAGGTCCAGAGAGTAAAAATCCAGACCAATTTTGTTTCAACCAACCAGTTCAGTCTAAAGAGTCACAGTCACAGAGGACTCAACTGGTTGGTTCAAGCAAAACCTTACTCCAGATTTTTATTTTCTGGACCTGAAGCTCTGATTATCTTCCACTAAGGGCAGCATGGTGGCACAATTCTCTCATGATTCACACCTCAAGCACTGGGGGCTTGATCCTGTGTGCATGTGCCCCCGATGATCATGCGGGCATTCTCCAGTGGTCCAAAGATATAAGATTAGGTGTCATGGTGTCTCAAAATCTCTCAAAAATGTGGGAGTGTTTGTGCCCTACTATGGTTTGGCATCCCATCCAGGGTCTCCTCTCCTCTCCTTTAGGCTCACCACGTACTGGATAAGCAGCTCTGGAAGATGGATGCGTCGATTACATCACAATTATGACCTCATGTAATATGAAACTTGTTTGTCTGTCTCATACATTTATTTACCTTTAGTGACCAGATGTTTTCATCCAAAGTGATATATGTGAGACAGCAGGGCCAGTCAGTTCCTCGACCAATAGGTTTTAAGGACTTTGCTGAAGGGCCCAATGGTAAAACAACTCTGCAAACTGCGGGATTTGTGGTTTGTGGGGTCTGTCTGACTGCCTTGGAGCCCTGACACCGACAGGACCCTCCCCCAACTAAAACAATCGTATGAAGCTCCAAATGAAATTTGGCAAGTGGCACGTGACTGTGCTCATGTTTCTAACAGTGAGTAGGACATTCGAGCCCCCCCAAGCACCCGCCCTGACATCTAGCTCTCACGACACTGATGAACAGAATCTGTTTTAGTCTAGCATTAACATCGGGACAGCACACGTGAATCGATTCTCGTTACGTATTTCAAGGTCTCAAAAATTCTTTTTCATAAGTTGGTGACCTCTGCTGAAAAAAGCCCACTATTTCAAAAGTAAACTGCTTGTCTATACAGTTCCATCCATCTTCTAAGCGCTCATCCAGTACAGCGTCGCAGGGAGCCTGGAGTCTATCCCAGAAAGCACGGAGCGTGAAGCAGGGGGACACCTTAGATAGGATGTCAGTGATTTAAAAAAAAATAATAGTTAAAAATTATTGCACAAATGAAAGAATGTTAACCTAAAGCAAGACTACATAGCCATCTGTTATGAAAAGGAAGAGCTCGCAAATAGCATAAGAGTCAAAGGAATTGGACTTGTTACACAAGAGATGCAGGGTTCAAGTCCCAAGAAAGGAGGACTGCAGTAGTGACCTTGGACATGTACTAATTAAAACGTTTTCTTTGGACAAAAGCATAAGCTGCCTTTAAAAAAAGAGTCTGATTTATGTACTTGACTAAGTAACAGTAATGTTAAGCAAACAGTGAATTCCGCGGAGGGGACAGATATGGGAATGTTCCGCATGATCCAGTGTGGGCCACAGAGTTGCAGAGTGAGAGTCTCCTCACAGGCTGGCATCGCGTCTGCGCAGTCAGTGCTGATCCAACCTCCGCACCGCGCGTTTTGGGCCTGGAGTCGCTCTCCAATTCTGCTTCCGGCCAAGATGCATCTCTGTTTCTGGTGAGGGGGCCATTCAGGTATGGATCATGACACATGAGTAAAATGGGGAGGACAGGGCTTTGAACAGTGTAGTAGTAGCAGTGTAGGAGAGAGATTGATATTGGGGGGGCACAAATTCACAATTTATATACAAAGGTCTATTTTTTGGAGGACTGGATAAAGTTCAATTAAATATTGGGGCGTTAACCCCCAGTTGCTGTGCCCCTGGTCCCAGGGCCCAGTCCTTCATCTCTTCGTAAGTCCAGCCAGCACCACATTGACCCCTGCCTCCCGAACCTGAAACGGCTCTTACACAGCGGATAAAGTCACAGAGCCCCCACTCCTGTGCTTCATTCCCAAGGTTCTATCCGCCAAGCCCCCGCTCCTGTGCTTCATTCCCATGGTTCCATCCGCCGAGCCCCCACTCCTGTGCTTCATTCCCATGGTTCCATCCGCCGAGCCCCCACTCATGTGCTTCATTCCCATGGTTCTATCCGCCAAGCCCCCACTCCTGTGCTTCATTCCTATGGTTATATCTGCCGAGACCCCACTCATGTGCTTCATTCCCATGGTTCTATCCGCCGAGCCCCCACTCCTATGCTTCACTCCCATGGTTCTATCCGCCGAGCCCCCACTCATGTGCTTCATTCCCATGGTTCTATCTGCCGAGCCCCCACTCATGTGCTTCATTGCCATGGTTTTATCTGCCGAGCCCCCACTCCTGTGCTTCATTCCCATGGTTCTATCCGCCGAGCCCCCACTCAGGTGCTTCATTCCCATGGTTCTATCCGCCGAGCCCCCACTCATGTGCTTCATTGCCATGGTTTTATCCGCCGAGCCCCCATTCATGTGCTTCATTGCCATGGTTTTATCTGCCGAGCCCCCACTCATGTGCTTCATTGCCATGGTTTTATCTGCCGAGCCCACAAAACAAGATGCACATGTGGCCACACTGAGGGAAACGAGCACAAAGAAAGACATAGGCCTTCCTGAGCACTGGAGGAGCCATGGTCAGCATCTCCGTTAGGATACAGACCTCCTTTCTGTTAAACAGGCTTCTCCAAAGTATTTAATTTAAAAATACTGAAGCCACAAGCTTACAGCTCCATAGAGTATTACAGCCAAAAGGGCGGGGGGGGGGGCGTCATTGCAGACACTTTGATGGCGTCCCTTGGCATGTTAGGCCTGACATTATCCCAGATGGACCCGTGAAATTAGGGTCTGCTATCCATTCGCAGTGCGATAATTCCAGCCGTGGCTTCCGTCCATCCGCAGGACTTAATCTGCAAGTGAAATTTAACCCTTTGCGGAAATTCTAATCGTTCCATTGCTCTTCTACCACCCTCGTATCCTGATAGCTCTCCAGCATGGGGACCCGCAGACAGTCCATGTTTTTGCTCCTACCCAGCTGCCTGCCGGATAGGCTGGGAGGGAGTAAAAACATGGACTTTCGGTGGGTCCCTGAGGACCGAATGCAGAAACACTGATTTAGAGGTATAGCTACTCTAGTAGCCTGAACAGGGCAGCAGAAGTGCTTAGAGGTCAACAGTCTGAAGGGGGGAAGAAATGTCACTAGAGGCAGGGATGCTCTAACAGCCGAAAAGGAGGCAGTAGAAGCACTTGGAGGCAGTAGCACACTCTACAACAATATGAAGGGGCAATTGAGGCAGATAGGTGTGCACTAACGGCTTCTGGGACAATGACTGTAAATCTCCTGCATGTGTTTTAGCTCAGAAATTTCACACTGTAAGACCCCCAGTGACAGATGCTCTTTAGGATGAGCGAGAATAAAATCTTGACTATTTACATTGAACTGTGCTTGAATGGAAATCCATGAATGGAGTTTCAGCTTATAATGTGTACTGTTGTACTGTTGTTCTGTTTTTTTTTCCAAATATAGTGTGATCGCGAACAACTTCATTGTTTTATTTCAATTTAAACTAACATTTGTCTTTTAAACTAATCAAAAGTAATTGAATAAATTAAAAGTAGTTAATTATGTGAAGCTGTTGAAGTCCAGCCAAGTAGTTAGACTACCTCGCGAGGGGGTCGCGATGCTGGCTCAACATGGTAACACACTAAGGACGGGACACACTAAGGACGGTTTTGGGACCGAAGACAGAGCTGTAAGTGGGAATCAAAGACACAGCTCAGGGCGCCCCCTATCTGATCCAAAGATATCAGGAAGTAATACAGCCTTTAATATTTTTCTTAATTTCAAAGAGTCTTTGGTCAATGGTTGTCTTTTCTGACGTAGGCAGGAAAGGTTTACCTGTCTATTCACTTCACCTGCTCCTAATTATCCAACATATCAGACTGGAACAGGCCCGAAGCCGTGATAGCCCATCACACAGTAGCCCTGACAGTCCATCACACATAAGCCCTGATAGCCCATCACACACAACCCCTGATAGGCCATCACACACAAGCCCTGATAACCCACCACATACAAGCCCTGATAGCCCATCACACATAAGCCTTGATAGCCCATCACACACAAGCCCTGATAGCCCATCACACACAAGCCCTGTTAACCCACCACATACAAGCCCTGATAGCCCATCACACATAAGCCCTGATAGCCCATCACACACAAGCCCTGATAGCCCATCACACACAAGCCCTGATAACCCACCACATACAAGCCCTGATAGCCCATTACACATAAGCCCCGATAGCCCATGACACACAAGCCCTGATAGCCCATGACACACAAGCCCTGATAGCCCATCGCACACAAGCTCTGATAACCCATTACACACACAAGCAGCCCTTTACACAAACAAACCTTTGGGTGTTTCCCTTCATGCAGAAACGCCTGTCCTTTGTTCTCATTCCTCTTCACCATCAAATACCAACCCTCCCCCCCAAAATAGTCTGTATTCCTTCCGTCTGTCCCCATGTCGCATGATTCTGGTCTCTTTCCCATGTACAAAACTGGCAGCTATAATCATCAGCCCATGCGCCAAGAATCAAACCCCTCATGAATAACCACTGTCACTCATAAATATTCATCATCACTTATGAGTTATGGGTGATGCTTAGATTCCTAGCGCAGCCGCGAAACTGCGAAAAACGAGATCATGCAAAACACAAAAATATGAGCGAAACACAAATTATTACTCTGAGACGCTGTGGCGTTTTAAATGGAGTATATGAATATTTCACTTTGATGACTCTGAAAGCAGACCAGATAACATTGGAAAAAAAAGAGCAAACCAAAAAGCAATCAGATTAATGATGCAATTAGCTCATGTCAATTAAACGCTATGACAACGTGTCGCCAAGGCGACCAAGCTGAGGTCGTGCGATTACAGAGCCCCGGCCCCCTGGCTCACCAGTGTGGCCCTCGTGACATTGGCAGGTGAAGCCCCCCTCGGAACTGTGGCACGCGCCATGCTCCCCACAGGGCTGTGAATAGCACAGGTCGATCTCCGTCTCGCAGTAGTCGCCGGTGAAGCCACGCGGGCAGCGGCAGCGGAGCCCCGCCACGGGCTGGATCGGCCGGAAGAGCACAGCGTCAGAGGCCACAAAGGGTGCCAGGCTGTCGAACTTGAGCACAGAGACACACTTCATGTAGTTCTGGCAGGGCTCGCGCAGGCAAATGTTGTCGTCGAAGGGAAGCACGTGCTGGGATGAGAGCCGTGCCAGGAGGCTGCGGTTCAGGTACAGGCGCTCCTGTAGCTCCTCAGAGCCCAGGAAGCCGGCACGTCGCCCCCCCACTGTCGCCGACAGGCTGATGTTAAGGATACCGGCGCGTACGTCCGTGTCGTCCTGCACGTTGAAGACCACCACGTCGTGGCGTGAGGCCGACAGCACATGGGCCACGCTGTCCAGGAAGCGGGCCAGCAGTAGAGACAGGAAGTGCTCCTGCGACGTGTTGGCCAGGCGCAGCGTGATGCTGTTGGTCAGCATCTCATCTGTGATGATGGTGACCTTGAGGAGGCACTGTGCGGACACCGAGTGGACCCCATCTGAGACGGTAAAGGAAAGGAACAGGAGGAGCCCAAGGGAGAGGGCAGGGGACATGGAGAGGGAAAAGAAGAGAGACGGGGGACCGGGAGAAAGAGACAGACCAGGGAGAGGGGGAGAAGGGGAGAGATAGGTGAGGTGGGGAGGAGGAGAGATAAGGAGGAGAAGCGAAACAGGGGAGGTGGGAGGAGGAGAGAAACAGAGGAGGTGGGAAGAAGGAGAGAGACAGGGGAGGGGGAAGAGAGAGACCATGGAGAGTGTGAGGAGGAGAGAGACAGGGAGGGGGGAGAAGGAGAGAGACAGGGGAGAAGGGAAGGAGTATTGATGGGGAGGAGGAGAGAGACAGGGGTGAGGGGAGGAGGAGAAGGGGATATGGAGATTCAAAAAGGGATAGAAAAAGAGAGAAGAACAGAGAGATGCAGGGAGAAGTGAAAAGTGAGCAGTTGTTCTGAGCACAGATATCAACATAGCAGAATTTTCTAGACACATATGGAATAAACACAATAGTTTATTCTAACTGCACAATGGCACCCTATCCCAGGCCAATCAAAACATGTCAATACAGAATACAACAACGTAAGAAGGAAATGTGTGTCGGTCACCCTGTTTGCCCGGAGACTGAGAAGCAAACAAAACACAAGCTATAGAAGTAGAGCCCCCACCTGCCACACCCCATAATAATAATTAGATGACCCCAGTGGTAGGCAGAGACAGGAAGCCGGCATTTCACAGAGCCAAGACCACCACTAACAATAACGACACAGCACCAAGCACCAGCCCACTGACAGAAAGGGACAAAAGAGGAGGGGCTTCCGGGTTGGTACAGCCCTTCCCCCTTTGGATTCTGGGAAGGCACAAAGACACTTTTATCCCCACCATGATAAAACATGTGCTCACATGCACACTCACTGTAGCAAACAGGGCATGTGCCTTTCTCTCTCAGATGATATGCATCTAGATACACGGTCAGCAATACAATCCAAAAAAGACAGCAAAACATATAAGGACTCGATACATTCAATTTAGCAATAATAATAATATAATTCAATCCAGATATGATGCGATTTTATTCAGTTCTAACTGCATACAATTTAATTCAATGTAACATACTTAAGTCTCAATCTTTTGAAGTAAATTTCTTTTCATTCTTTTTCTTCACTTTGCCATTTGCTTTGCACTGCAAAATCATCTGAGAGTCCAGGTAACTGAAGCTAATCATAAGATCTTAACACTAAAAAGTATTACGGTAATATGCGGTAATAGTGAGCCCACAGAAGTATTCGTGACGACTTTATTGGTTTTTGCTGCTGAAGCCAGACTGGGGGCTCTGAATCGATGCTGCCAGATCGTAGAGACTTGGAGCCAATACGTGATTCAGAATGGCTTCTCGTTACACGCGTAGTGGCAGCCCTCCAAGACAAGCAAGGAGACAGACCCCTATTAGTCACGTTCAGAAGTAGGACAGTCAGCAGAGCGACGGCAGGAACCTCATATGCATTAACAGCATTTAATCTTCCGTGCCTCTGTGCAGTTGCCAACTGCAAGGGCTCCAGCGGAATTCTGGGTAGCAATCAAAGGCCGACCAATGAACACTGAGCCCCACCCCCAAGCACCTTGGGATTCCTAGTTAAGGTGGACATTTAAGCTGCTATTTTGGTTATGATTTAACCATAAAACAAAACAGCTGAACATACCAATATCTAGAAAGCTCCTGCACTGAAGGATACATGGGAACCACAAGGGAAATGATGCGCCCCCCATCAGCTAATTTGAGAACATTTCAGAAACGTTCGAGTGGTGAGGCGACGCAGGCAAAAGGAGCCTCTCAATGTTTGTTTGGATAACAGACCCAGAAGATTCTCTCTATCTAGCCAGTGGTGTCACATTACAAAATCAGATTCTATCTGGTCCTTTTGAATAGATATTATATTACAGGCCATGTGTCGCATGGCAGCGCTCAAGCACGGAGCGGGGAAGCAGGACAGAAGCAATCGTCGGGTAAACGAGGATCTTTAATAAGGAAAACACCAGGCAAGGCAAAACACTGACGATAGACGTTAATGACCGGACTGGGGAAACGAACGTAACGTGGACTTAAATACAAGGAACTAATGACAGCAACAGGAAACAGCTGGTAAACACGGGGAATCCACACGAGGGTAACGAGTAGGCGTGGTGGACGAGGGGGCGGGACGAGCAGGGCAGGACAGAACCCCCCCCCCCCAAAGGCACGCACGCCGCTAGACAAAAGCAAAAAACATCAACGGGGCACAGGGAACAGCACAGACACGCAAAATAGGAACAGGGAGACCAACTCAGACAACAAGCCACAAACCACGGGGAACGCAGACAAACACAGGGGCACCAAAAACAGGAACAATGAACCCAAGGAGGGGGACAAGGACAGGACAACACCAGGGAACACACCCACAGGGGGCACAAAGGGACCAGGAGGCACAGGGGACTGAGGAACAAACACAGGGGGCATGAAGGGACCAGAAGACACCGAGGGACGGGGAGGAAACACAGGGGGCACAACGGCAGGAGGCAAGGAGGCAAAGGGCGGGGGGAAACGGGGAGCCAGAGGGAACCCCGGCAGGTGAGGCGCGGAAGTCGCAGGGGCAGCAAGCAACCGCGAGGCCGGAGCAGGAGGGGCCCATGGCGAGCGCGAGGAGGGAGCAGGAGGGACCGACGAGGGGGGCGAGGAGGAAGGTGGAGTGACTGACGGAGGGGCCGAGGAGGAAGGCGAAGGGGACACAGGCGGAGGGGAGGAGGGAGCAGCAGCCGCGGCATGCGAAGGCACTGCCGCTGCCGGCCAAGGTGCCGGCGACCGACGAGTCAGAGCCGGGGGACTCGCAGACGACCGTTGAACCGCAGCCAGGGGAACCGCAGGCGAACAGGGGGGCAGGGCGGGCGGGACCCAACCCCGGCGCAGGTGTCCCCTCCTTTTTCGGGAGATGGAGAGGCAGGTCCTGGCCGAGGTCTATCACGCTAGGGTGATGGTGGGGGGATCACAGGGGCAGTCACGGGAAGAGCCACTGGGGCAGTCACGGGGGGAGCCACGGAGGCAGTCACGGGGGAAGCCACAGAAGCAGGCACGGGGGAAGCCACGGAGGCAGGCACGGGGGAAACCCCGGGGGTAGTCACGGGGAGAGCCACGGGGGCAGTCATGGGGAGAGCCACGGGGGCAGTCAGAAAAATCCCCAAGGGGTCCCACTCCAGCTCCTCCATGGAGGGAGGAGCGTCGGTCCAGCAGTCTGGGACCTCCTCAGGGACAGGGGCCTCGGGTGCAGCAGGAGCCTAGGGCGGTGTTGCTGCGGGCCCTGGGACCACCGGAGGCGGCAAAGCTGCGGGCACCGGGACCCCTGGGGACGCTGTCGCGGGTACCGGGATCACTGGAGTCACTGGCGGCAACGCTGCGGGCACTAGGACCTCCGAGGGCGGCAACGCTGCGGGCACTGGGACCTCCGAGGGCGGCGACGCTGCGGGCACTGGGACCTCCGAGGGTAGCGACGCTGCGGGCTCTGTGACCACAGGGAGCACTGGGGGCGCTGTCGCGGGCACAGGGAGCACTGGGGTTTGGGCGTCCGCGCTGGCGAAGCGACGGTGATGTCAGGCGTGAACACCACTGGGTTGAGGAGCGGGAGGGGCTCCTCTTGACATGCAGCAGGGGAAGCAGCGGGGCAGGCGGTGGAGACCGAGACGGCCCGTAGGGCGAGCGCGTCAGGTGCGTCCACCTGTTGACATCTCCGTCTCCTTCTCTTTCTGTCCGCTTGCGCTGCGGGGACAGGCACCTCGGGAGTTGGCTTCGGTCGCAGGTCGGCATCCGGCCAGTAAAGGCTGGGGTCGCAGAATGCGTAATTCGCCAGGATCATCCTTGGGACCCCGGAAAAATCCAAAAACAGCAGGTGCGCCGGTGAGGTGTCCCGTCCTAGTTTGGGGGCGAGTCCGGTCATTCTGTCGTGTCGCACCGCTCAAGCACAGAGCGGGGAAGCAGGAGAGAAGAAATCGTCGGGGAAACGAGGGTCTTTAATAAGGAAAACACCAGGCAAGGCAAAACACTGATGATAGACGTTAAGGACCGGACTGGGGAAACGAATGTAACGCGGACTTAAATACAAGGAACTAATGACAGCAACAGGAAACAGCTGGTAAACACGGGGAATCCACACAAGGGTAATGAGTAGGCGTGGTCGACGAGGGGGCGGGACGAGCAGGGCAGGACACCATGAGCTAAGAGACGCAAGAACACAATATTAAAGCCACATTGCCGATTATTCCAATAAAGACAGACGCTCCGGCTTTGGCTGCGTGTTTCTGTGCATGTCTGACTTATGGGTCCATCTTCCGTAACCATAAGCATACAGCAGGGACACAGCGGATGTGAAGCAGGCCACTACAGGACTGTCCATCCTCCAGACAAAGAGGCCAGCACAGGACTGTCCATCCTCCAGACAAAGAGGCCAGAACAGGACTGTCCATCCTCCACACAAAGAGGCCAGAACAGGACTGTCCATCCTCCACACAAAGAGGCCAGATCAGGACGGTCCATCCTCCACACAAAGAGGCCAGAACAGGACGTTCCATCCTCCACACAATGAGGCCATTACAGGACTGTCCATCCTCCACACAAAGAGGCCATTACAGGACTGTCCATCCTCCACACAAAGAGG